>BSBK01003711.1:1567500-1595000 GCA_027943335.1 Chamaecyparis obtusa | reverse complement strand
ATTGATTTAATTACTAAGTCACTTATTATCTCTTTTTGCTTAAAGATAAACTTTAGGTATATAATAATTAATTTCTTTATTAATTATTATCATGCAACCTAGGTTTGTTCACCCTTTTAGGGTTTTGATCTCCTTTTATAAGGATTGATCTCTCTTGTAATCTTATTGAGAACATTCATTTTATTGGATTTGAAACTTTTGTTTTTGCACATCAAGAATGTCTCCTCTTTCATGGATCCATGCATTCAGGCCTCTCTAGCTTCTTGCTTCTCTCTCTTTTTGTAACAAGTGTTTGCGTGCAAGTGTTCTTGGGAGCTGTGGGTTGTTTACTCATCAACTTCAATATATGCTTGGCAGAATTCTAGTATATAGCCATCCTTTGCTAACTAGAATTATAGAATCCTTAATAAATTGCCTTCTACACCACCAATTTTGAACTATAGTCTCCTCAATGTCACCCAACATAGAGAATAATCTAGATAATGTGTTAGATACAGGGTTAGGAAATGCAAGTATTCATGGTATTCTTAGAGAATGAGGGAAGTGTCTACCTCTCCCATTGCAAACAAAGTTCTAGGGAGTGGACATCTTGAAGCCAAGGGTTTTCCACATTTAGATCACTGTCCTGAATTAACTATTTCTTATTCTAATCATTACCACCTTGAGTCCCATTAAATTTAAACTTCCAATGGTTTAGTGTTCACCAAATTAGTCTTGAAGCTGTTATTTTCCAAGTGCTCTAGCTCCTTGAATGAGAGAAATTTGCTAACATATCTGTAAATTTCACGTGAGATTACTTTTCTAAAAAACTAAAATGGTGCCTAAGTCATATTACGACTAGCTAGCTAAAGGTTAGAAGGAAGGGCAAGTATAGACTCCATTCACTTCTCAAAAGGGGCCACTTCAAAGATTAAACTTTTGATCTGCAATTACCCTTTTGTACCATGTTGTGAGAAATATTGAATTAGAATATTTTCCTTTCTGGATGTGCCAATTCATGATAGTTATCAATAGCAATAACTAGTACATTAACTAGGCAAGGCTAATATGCCACCATTTTCATAGAATTGTATCTAGTTATAGCCACATGGATTCTTTCCATATGTGCTCATTATTCATATATGTCCTTTCTAGTAGAGAAATGTCTTGGCCTAACTTACAAACCCAAGATTCTCCAACAAAAGATAGGCCTATGAATGAGTACTCCTCATAGTTACAAAAGAGGGTGAGGATGAATAACTATCATTGTGTCAATGACACCATTATATGAGTAGTAATTAAGAGGATTAAAGGGTCACTAGAGATGAGGTTTTCTCTTGAAGATCCTTCCTTGGTGACTTAGTATGGAATCCATTTCATTCATTTTGATAGTTTCTCGTACTTGATGGGGGTTCTGAAAATACCCCATGTAAATTTTCTAGATATGTTTCTAATTATTTTGTGTTCACGGAAGTGGTTTTTCCATATGACAAGGGTGAATGTTAAATATGAAAATCATATGAAAAAAAATAGATACCCATTCCTCATTTTCATGATAGATTTTGCTTGAAAAATAAATGAGGCTACAAAAATAAGACAAAAGATAAAATTTAATTTCTAGTTTCTATAAAAAAATGCTTTACTATGATAGTAAAGGCTACATTTAAGCTAATTTTTATGGATGGAAGACATATTTGGTTAGCATATAAATTATCAAAAAAACAATTTTAATTCTT
Organism: Chamaecyparis obtusa; assembly: GCA_027943335.1. Lineage (NCBI taxonomy): Eukaryota > Viridiplantae > Streptophyta > Pinopsida > Cupressales > Cupressaceae > Chamaecyparis > Chamaecyparis obtusa. The sequence goes on along the minus strand of BSBK01003711.1, from coordinate 1,593,285 downwards.
CAATGTCCTCCCATATTTACAAGAAATCATAATAAGGATCCTTGGGTGCAATGCTGATTTACTATTCAATTCTTATCTAGGCCTTTCCCTCTCCACTAAATTCTTGAAAAAATCTATTTGGAGTTGTTCAAGGGGAAAATGGTATCAATGAGTCTAACAATGCAAACTAGGTATATCAAGTTTAACACTTTCTCCCTAACTCATTCAATACAAGAGAAAGAGGGGGCTTCTGAGCATAGCTCTCAATATGACCTAGGTTAGATTAGCAAAACCCAAAGGTGATAAGGGATGCAAATGCTAAACCCAAGTTATATTAAGGAAGTATACTAGAAAGGCCTCTTCCATACAATGTAATTTGATTATAGATTTTCAATGAAGATGACAAAAATTGAAATAATTGATTAAGCAATAAGAGTAAGATGAGTCTAGGAACCAAGTAAATGCAATCAACCCAATTAAGATACAAAAATAGATTTATTCTAATAGATAAAACAAATGATAGGGTACTTACCTTGAAATAAGAAATGGAATATGACTTTTTTCTCCAAAAATCATAGATTTGATACTGTAATAGAACTTCTAACTGTGGATCCACGATCACAACAGAAAACCTAGATAAAGTTATTTTTCTCAAAAATCCAGGACCATGTCAACCATGTCATAGTGTTCTGGAATAGGTCAACTAGGTCATCGTGTTCCTGGGATACCATAGCCAAGTTGACCCAACTTCTTCAGAAATGTCTCAGAGATTGGATACCAAATCTATGATCACTGAACTAATAACCTATAAGTCTATTACATAATTGGTGTGTGTGGGTGGGTATGAAGGGGTTTTCCTTAGTCAACCCCCCATTTTTGTGTTCTCCACCTCCATGAATAGTCATTAGGAAAGATTTTGAGTGTATGAAGTTCTTGTGAACCCTAGATTGTAGATCTAGAATATAAAAGAGCTAGTAAATACTAAGAATCTACTCTATGAGTGAAACCCTAGTATGTAAGTGTACTTGTAAATATAAATGTGTGCAAAAATATGAAGAGACAAAGATCAAACTTGAACATAGCAAAGAAAGCATACCAAGCCCCTAAGGCTAAAGTACCCTAACCGTCTTCATGATCCCCTTACATCTCCATGATGTCAAGAAATGCTTGAATACTTGAATTGAATAGATGTAGATGAAGACCTCACTTTGCAATGAAAGAACTAGATCCAAACCCTAGCCTCCACCTTGCAATTTCTTTATGTTAGATTAGGGTATCCATGTGTGCCTGTACCATTCTTCCATTATCATCCATCATGAGGCAAACGAGGCATTGGATGCCTTTTTATAGTGAATTCATAAAATTAACCCCACGAGAGTTGACTGTAGTGAGCGAGAAGTAATGAAACTTTAAAATAGGACCAGGCCCAACACTTTCCAACCACTAGGGAACATGTCAACTTGGTCAACATGTTCTAGAATAGGTTGACTTGGTCAACCTATTTTGGAATAGGTTGACCAGGTTGACCTATTCCCCATGAGGCCAGAGTCTCGGGTTTGTAACCCATGCTTCCAAAACTGTAGAGGATCTGGGTATAATGTGTATTGGGGATTGATAAATCAAGGCTATATTTAGACAAATAGGGCCTAGAAAGAGGAGGACGCATATACATTAGATCCTACCTTGGCCTATGAGTGAGAGAAAGGTAAATCAAGGAGGATGTGTCATTATCTCTATTTGAGCATTAGATGTTGTCATTGGTATCAATTAGATCAGTCGGTAATCTAAGCTCATCAGTTGGTAAAGGATAGAATAAGAAGCTATAGAAGCTAGTCAGTTCAACCTACAAAGCCTTCATACCAAGAAATCACAAGGAAGAACTAAAAGAGAAATGTATATAGGTTTAATTGAGTACTGAGTATGTTTACCGAGTATCAAAGTATATTGAGCACCGAGTCAGTAAACATTGAGCATCAGTTTATTCACCGAACAGTGAAGGCTGTGTTTACCAAGTTGTTCAGGAAATGACATAGTAATCAACAATGACACATTTATCTATTAAAATGGTTAACATAGATCCATAAATGTTCTACCAAGATTGAAGCATATTTATTATGGATGTAATCATTAAATATTGTGATGATTCCTATATAACTGTTAGATCTAGGTTAATTTTGTACACTGTAGATCTTAGGTTTTCTAAGATGTTGTAAACCTAATTAGGTCATATCAATTTTCTATATAATTGTAATTGATGTCATTTTGACATAACATCAAGAAGGAGTTCATGAAGTAGTAGCTGGCTTCAAGACATCAGAGTTTAGACAAGGTTTACAAGACATAGTAGTTATCATAAATAGTATTCAGTTTATTCAGAAACATACAAGGCTACCGAGAAGAACAGAGAGTAGTTTACTACACATCAAGGTGATATTTATTCAGTATATCATAGATCTGATTCAGACAAGTCATAGTTGTCAATTTAAAGATATTTTCTGTTATCTTCTAACCATTATAGCAAAGTTATAAATCTCCTAACAAAGTAGACTTAACCATCTGTTGTAAATCTCTTAACCGAATGCACACTTATTTGGTGTTGCTAAAATATTTTTACAATGTAGATCTAATCGATCTCATGTTATTCCTAATAGGGTAAGATCACCAGAAGTGATCACACTTGTAGCCTTAACCGACATACTTTATTTACTGTAGTAGTGAAGAATTTTTGGGTGTCATCCCCAACGCAATAACAAGGGTTTCTGCTTAACCAAAATAGTTGTGTCATGTATTACATTTCATGAATGGTTTATTATTTGTTTTCACACACTTTACATTTGCAAAGTTATTTGAATGTATGCTGCAAACAATGGAATTAGTTAGTTAGATAGACACTACTATTACAGATTGTTTATTAAGAAATTTTGTTGAAGGTATCGATTCACCCCTCCCCTCTCAGTACTATATCTTTCCAATCCCAACAATTGGTATCAAAGCTAGATCTCTTATTTGGAAGTTTAACCACTGAAGAGGAGAGATCTCAGGATGGAAAGATACAAGTTGGACAAGACTATTGAGAATCAAAGGATTCAGATGTAAATCTTCATTGAACAATACAAGAAAGCAAATGATGAATTGAAGAAGTTACTGGTTCAAAGAAAAGATATGGCTATTCGACAATGTGAGACTGGTTATCATGAAGAAGATATTGATGACCCATTTGATATTTCTGAATCCAGTTCAGGTAGTATATCTGACATATCTAAAAGTGAAATTTATGATTTATCTAAGAAATATTCATCTGACTGAACAATTTAGAGCCCTGCAAATCAATCAAGAAGCACAAATGGTAAGAATGATTTATGTAATGAATAATGCTAGACAAGCTAAACAAGAGAGAATTTTGGTTGTTGAAGACATAGATGACTGAGAAACTACAAGAGAAGGAGTCTTAGATACTGAGACTTACCGAGCATCACTTTGTGATATCTAATCAGATGGTTGTTGTCAGTCAGGAAATCAACCAAGTAAATAGTGAGCTAATAAGAAAACTTGAAGACATTGGTGAGCTTAGAGAAGAAAATGAAATATTGAGACATGAAGTGAAGATGCAACAACAACACAATGAAATGATGAAGAAAGTTGAAGATAGTTCCAAGAAAATCGATGATTTTATGATCAGTCAAAGGAGACTTGGAAGTACTACTAATTAGGCTATATTGAGCAATGAGAATCATCTAAGAAAGCTGAACATGTGAATACCTACAAGAGTCAAAGACCTAAGATACTAACATGCTATCACTATGGTAAACCGGGCCACACATCCAATGTTTGTAGGAATAAAGAAAAACATAATCCTAAAACCACTCCTAAGTTTAATGGTCATTGTTATAGTTATAAAAATTATGGACATCAAGCACATGAGTGTCGATCTAAGTTGAATAGGACTCCTAAGAAACCCTACGTGGAGAAACACTATCACACTTGCAACATGCATGGACATACTTCACAAGAATGCAGAACAAAGATGAAGCAAGTTTGGACACCGAAAGGACAAAACAAGACCTATCAATCAAAGAGACAAGGTAATGCTTATACTTGGGATTATAACACATGGGTTAACTGCACACGATGTGGAAGATATGGACATATTGTAGCTAACTGCATGAGAAAGAATTGGAGAAGCAGATCTCGTAGCTAGACAACCAATGGAATGACATACTTACACTGTCACAAAGTTAGTAACTTAAGTAAACATTGTAGAGACCGAGCACCAAAAATATAAATCTTTTAAAATGGAAATACAATTGAAGATATCATGAGGATAAGAAACACTATGTGGAGAAAAGCATCAGGTGAAAATGCTAAGTCAAGTAATGCAGGTAGTGAAACCTCATCCATTGCATTGGGTGACATCACCACCTCTACCTAAGCTGAAAAGGTATGTATGGAACTAATAATCCTAATTGATCATATTTATCATATAGTTCCTTATAGTAAGTGTCCTCATACCAAATATGCATGAATCAAGATGCACTATGATTTTACAAGTTTTGAGCTTGAAGTGTTTATAATCAGTATATGCTAGACCGAGAGGAAAGTCACTATAGAAACCTAAAAAGCCTTTACCAAAATAAAAATATTTTATTTTGTAAAACCCTTGATGACATCATCACTTTTGAATTAATTTATTTATTATTATGCTATTAATCCATCCTATATTAATTAAAAACATTTAATTAAGAAATTCCTTCCAAAAATGTTTAAATCTAATTTAAACGTCATTCCCTCCAAATTTTTTTAATTACTTAATAAATTGACCAAAAAATACTTTGAATAAATATATTATTTATTTAAATCCCTCAAAACCCTAGAATCTTTTAGTGATTCCTAAACTTTCCTAAACCTTTCCTAAACTTGTTTAGAAGGTGTTTCCTAACTTTCTTACCCTAATCTAGTCTTCTTTGACTTTTGGTCAACACCCCTCATTAAAGAGCCTTACTGACTCATTAATAGTCTCTTACACACTCATTTAGGCTCTTACAGCCTCATAAATGAAGTCCATGTCTTCTCTTCCACCCTTGTTCCCTAGGCACACTTCCCTAGTGTTTCTCACACATGTGTGAGCAACCTTAACCCTTGTCCATCTAACCTTACCTCTAACTCAACCTTAGACTCTACCCCAAACCCTAACTCTAACCCTAACTCCACTTCCTAACCCAAGACCTTCCAAAATCCTATAAATACCCTCACTTCCAATAGCAATTTAGCAATTCACATAATCATATTAAGTAATATTATAGTGCTAAATCCTTTATAGATCATAGCTTTAATCCTAAATTGTTAGTTTATTTAATTTATAAGATTTCCTAAATCACATCTTAGCTTAGAACTAATGGATTAATATTAGTTTGTTTGTTTGTTTTTTCATAAAATTTGCATCATCTCACACTTAATTTGGTCTAAAATCAATCTAGTTTAATCATTTGTAACTTAATCTGCATTTGAGCATCATTAGGCTCCTTGAGGCTCTAGGGGACAATTGGGTGTTCTATACCCAATATTGTGCCATTATAGGGTTCTAATAGTCCCTAATCCATCCTAATCCTTCCTAATTTTCATTAGGGAAATTCTCCAAGTGTTTTTAGAGCACACCCACATCCCTAAATTGAGAGAAAATTAAACGGTGACAGGGTGCTCCCATTGAAGCTCTATCTGAGTGTCTTTGAAAATTTATTTTACTATATGATAGGAATAGAATTTTTGAATAATTTTTGAATGTCTAATCCTATTCCAAATAGGTTAATTTTTCTCTGACCACAATTTGGCATGTCCAGTGGGACCCCACACGCCTTCACAACTGTATTTTTTAAGGTTTTCTAAGTAAAAAAACTCAACTTTTGACAATTCTCGTCCTATTCTAAGAGGATTATTGTACAAGTAAAATCTTCTGGCCAAGTTTTTCATATGATCATGTGTACATACTCATACTATAGATTCCCAATACTCGTATGGGTCCTCTGTATGTAATAATGGCTTATTTTAAGCTTATTGGCCATATTTACACATACCAAGAGTCAGATTGTCTCGTATAGGTCCTCATCCTGACTTGTATGAGTAAAATACCTCAAATACCCTACCCTTTTTAATTTTATGGAAAACATGGGGCATGTGTAAGGCCATAATCAGGGTGCAAGTTGGTTTTTAGGGTTTTTAGGGGATTCTCGGTGCCTCTTGATTGCAAATTTCTAGTTTTTTAACCCCATTTTTTGTAGGTATTTATTGGAGGAAAATAAATCACTAAAAATATAAGGCCTTAAACATAATAAATCATTTTTCATGTTTAGGAATCAAAACACTTCCTTTTTGGGGCTTAAAAAGAACATTTAATCACTCTTGAATGCCTTAAGTGTAAAAAACTGCAAATATTTCCTAATTGCTTCCTAATCAATCCTAAACAACACTAATCACTCCTAATCAGTTATAAAACAATCAAAATCATTCCTAATGTCTTTCATCTAGGTAAAAATTACTTCATGCTTTCAAATCTAAGTGTTTTTAGGGTTTTCATGCAAGCTAGGAACACTTCAAATTTTGGGTGTATAAAAAAAACTACAAATCTACATTTCATTCCTATTTGGTTCCTTAAAAATCCTAATCTAGCTAAAGTCTTCCTAAATCCAACTCCATGCATTGATATAAGTAAAAGTGAACTTCATTTTCAAAATCTCAAAGTACTTTCAAGTTTCATGCAATCTAGGAACAAATCTGCATCTCTTTCCTATTTAGTTCCTAAACGATCCTAATCTATCCTAAACATTCCTAAATCAATCCTAATGCTTTGTTTTCAGTTAAAACAAATGTCTTGTTGAAAATTCTTGAATGTTTCCAAAAAATCTCATGCATGAGTCAATCTAGGAATCTCTTTTTGGTCTAAAACTGAATGCTAGAACACCAAATCTTGAGTGAAAATAAAAAAGTAAACCAAAGTCCAAAGAAGTCATTACCTTTTTGAAATCCTAAAGAAAAAATTCAATCTTGAATGCCAAATTTAACAAACTTACAATTTTTTTAATTCAAAAGCTTTCTTGTCTTCCAAGGATGAACAAATCAAAATCTTAAACACGTGTTTTCAAGCATTCATTTCAAAACACTTAAATCAATATGGGAAAAGAAAAATCTTCTTGGTGTGCTTGTTAAAGAGTTTCCAATTTTTGCAAAGCCTTGTTAAATTAAGTAACGTGAAAGAAGTTGAACTTGGACAAATTCAACTATTTTAGTTTTAGAGAAGCCTGTCCAAACAGAAAACTGCTTCCTCTTTGGAGGATGACTTCAAACCAGTACTTCCCTGGCTAGTATATAAATAAAGTGTTGAGAAACTCTCACTCCATCCCCTCAAGCTTGGGTGATGCATGTTGATGGTAGCCCAAGGTAGGTGCATATCCCTACTATATAGGCATGGTCAACTAGGATCTTAAGTGAGTCACACATGTACAAACTAATTGGGAGGACTCCATGGACCAAACTACACACTTGATAAATCAAAAGCTTCCTGATCTACCCCTGAAGGTATCAGAATCTTTGTGTAAGGATCAATCCAAGTGGTTTCCTGGATCACCTTAAGGCACTCACCATATGTACCCCTTTTAGGGGTATCAAGTTGTGGGCAAAGATTTTGATACTAGCCTTCCCTTAGGTAGTCTATCTAGTGTGTTTTTTGAAGTTCCAAGCTCAGTACAAACACTTGTCAAAACATACACATCTTTTAGAAACATTACCAGAGTCAATGGTCAATCGTTTTCTTGTATTCCACAAAGTTTCCTTATCCTTTGTCGGAATTACTTTCTGAGTGTCTTTTGTTAAGTTTTTCCTTTGCCATTGGAGACATCAGAACCAAACCAAAATCTTGATCAAAGTTATTCAATCATCCATGTAGAAGGAAATTCTCCAAAATCAGATACCCAAAGCTTTGTTTCAATCCAATTACCAAAATTTACCAAGATATGTCCATTTCAATCAAACACAAGAAAGCCAAGCTTCCCAATTCTTGAGTCCATCAAGAGAAAAAGGTTGCATAAAGAAACCTAAAATATCACCAACCTTCCATCAAGGTAATCCAAGCAGAAGAAAAATATCAAGAGAAACTGGACAATGTGAGCTATAATGCCAGAGTGAAGCAGTTTGCATACCGGTTCCAGGTTAATCACCGCTATATCAACCTGTAAGATGAAAAATATAGATGGGGTCTAGAACAATTAGGGTTTGCACATATAAGAGACCCTCAGCCAATATTTAACACACACATGAAATTATAATGATATGGAGAGTAAATCTATAAGACTAACATTGAAATGAAGACATAAAAAGTACTTACCTCCGAAAAATAATTGACTAAATATACCTTATTAGACGATCTCAAAAACTATTGATTAACAAATACTTCAACCGAAACTGTGAGATCTATAAAACCTAGAAATATTTTTCTTTTCTGAGCTAGGTCAACCTTGACCCAAATACGGGGGTAAGATCTTTTACCCTGGGGCACAATCTTACCCCTTTATGTTGACCTTGACCTACACTACTCTGACAAAAATTCTTTTCACAGATCCTGAAAGTTTGCTGAAAAGGGTATCTAGATTTGCACTATAATTTTTTGTTCCACACCTTTTCATGCAAGAAAAATGGTTTTTTTTGTTGGGGGAGGAAGGGGTTTTCCTTAGTCAAACCCCAATTTAGGAATTAACCTTGAAATTGAATTAAAATTATAGTAATAAACAAAGTAAATGGAACAATTCACCTTGTTTATGTTGAAAACTCTTGTGGAGAATTCAAATCCTTGAATCCACAAGTATGGATGGTCCAAATGAATGTATAATTGGATGTAGGATGTCTCAAATCAATTGTCAAGTAGATCTTCAACACCAATCTTGAATGGATTTTGGAATAGGAAGAGGCTTTGATGGATGGATGGAGAAATCTTCAACAAGAGGGCTCCATAGAGATTGAATCCTTCAATGGCTACTAATAGATCTCCTTGATGAATTGGATCTTAAATACTTGAATGCTTGAAGATGAATGAATTCTTGAATGCTTTCCTTATCCTTCTTTCTTACTTCTTGATTGCTTGATTACTTGATGGAAAACTTGATAAGAGATGAGTTGAAATGAGAGAGGAAGACTTCCTTTTATAGTGATCTAGGGCACAAACTTATAGAGAGGCCTACATAGGAGAATTAAATTCCCATTAAAGCCTTTATGCATAGAAATGGACCTAAATTAAATATAATTTAAGGGCCCATTTGGTGCATGGAATATGAGCTCTAATTCCGGAATTAGATTTCCAGATACTGTAATTCCATGTTTGTTTCCATCCAAAAAATTGGAATTGGAATTTTGAAATTCCAATTTTGCCCCCAAAATGGGCATTTCATCTTCTACTCAAATAGGTGGAATGGGAAATTCCAATTCCAATTCCAATTTTTTATAAAACCAAATTTAATATTTCATGGGATCCGTGACTATAAGGATGTATATTATATTTCTATAAGGATGTATATATATACATGTGTGTATATATACATGTGTGTATATACATATGTGTGTATATAAATATGTGTATACACACACACGTGTATTTATCTATATATATACACATGTGTGTATGTGTATAGATGTGTGTATAGACACACATGTATGTGTATATATGTGTGTATGTATATATATACACACACATGTATATGTGTATGTATACACATGTGTGTATGTATACACACGTGTGTATATATAAATGCACGTGTGTTTATATGTCTGTATGTGTGTGTATACACATACATGTACACACACATGTGTGTGCATGTGTATATATATGTCTATACACACATGTATACACATATACACACATGTGTGTATGTGTATATATACACATGTGTGCACATATGTATATATACACAAATGTATGTGTGTGTATATATATATAGACATATACATATTATATTTAAAGAAATTAAAATACATAATTAAAATTCCTTATGCATCTTCTTAGTCATCTTCGGGGTGAACCAAATAGGTCATCCCATATTCCAGAAATCATTTTCAGGATTTGTATCTTCCAGAATTACAACATCTTCCATAATTGACTATATTTGGCATTTGGTATTCCAACACCCAAATGGGCCCTAAGAGTTAACCATTCCGAAACCCAAAACAACCGACTTGGAAGTGAGAAATAAAATTTTCCAAAACCCGACATCCAGAAACTTCTGGATTTTTAAATTTGGACCCTAGGTCAGGGTCGAGGTTGACCTTGACCTAGGTCAGGGTCAAGGTTGACCTTGACCTAAAAGGTTGACCTTGACCCTAAGTTCAAGAATCTTAGATTTTCAATTTAGGATGCCTAAAGTATGCAGAAAAGAAGTGGAAAATGGGGCAAAACAAGGGACAAAGCTATATCCAAGCCAAGGACCCATTCAAGGCATTTGACATGACCCCAAACCACTTACTTAGAGGGCTAAACCAGTCCTAAATGGAATTGCTTCCATTTTTTGATGATACACAACCTAGAGAGTGAGGACTAGTTCGACCCATCATATATCCACCACTCCTTCAGAATCCCACAATCATATCTTGGCATCCTTTGCATCCTAGATCATCCTTAGATTCATCATTGCATCACCATGCATCCTTAGGTGCATTTTTATCATCTTCCTAGTTGCATCATAAGTCATCTATTTTCAACCACATCTAGGTCATCCTCTTAGAATAATATCATTTCAATCATCTCTCATCTTCCTTCCATCAATAATCCCTTAATAAGAATCCTTGTCCCTATCCTTTATCCTTAATCAAAATCCAAAATATGACATCCAAGTCAGAAACCATCATCCTTGAATTAAATCTAGTAAACCACATCCCAAAAAATTCATGTCTTATCATTTGAGTTGCTTCAAATCCTTATCCTAAAATTAGAAATCTCCACCCTTTGACCAATCATTGTCAAGGGAATCCACACTTGTCCTTGTAAGACTCATTGTCTCAAGAAAGAGATTGGCCTGCATCCACAAGAATCTTATCAGCCAAAGATCATTAGTCTATCCTAGGTTGACAATCCAATCCTATTTGATCTTACATCAAGAAACAACATCTCATTTGACTGATACTTAGTAATCTTCCACCATCTTCCATCAATCTTCCACCATATCCCTGATCCAAATCCAACATCCCACCATCCTTCAACCTCCCATCATCCTTTAGTTGATCCCAATCCTTGCATCACATGCTATAAATCCACCATATTTAGAGATTCTTTAGATCTGCATCCATCATCCTTAGAATCCTTGCATCCACCTAGTATCTACATTTTCATCCTTAGATCTGCATTCTATGTCTGCCGAGATGTGATCCAAGAGGAGAAGGAATATGGATCCCAATACGGTCACTAGTTCATGTAATCCTAACAATCCTACCAGCGTGATGGTAACCTACAATCCACAAATCTCACAAGTTGAAAATATATAGGACAATCCCAACGGGCCACCCACTTCATTTTCCATGGAAAAATTCATGAGCCACCTAGGGTATTCACAAATGATGAGTGCAATCATTGATTAGAATAAATAGGCTATAATAGAAAAATTTGCACAAGAGGGTACTTCCATTCCACCGTATCTCCAGCCCCTCATCCCCATCAACACCATCCACATCCCAGCTAAAACCTACACCCCCATCATCTAGAAAATCAATGATCCTAACTTGAACATATTGCAGGAAGCCTCACCCATCCCCATCTCTTTCAAAGCATCTTCGCAAGTCCTACAACACAAGAAACAACGCAATCCACTCCCTTTTCAATCATGGTAACACCATAATCTTCTATAGCATCCCAAGACACCACTCATGCCCAAAGCATCCAGCAAAAGAAATGGCCACCTCCCACACAAACTACTATTCAAACAATTCCTCCACCATGCATGAACCAAGAAACATCTGATGCAGGAGCATCCTAGGATTCTTGGCAATCCTTTATCAACCAAAAAGATGTTTGTCTTTGAAGGTAGATTGTTAGTTTTGATCTTGGTTTTATGGAGTTCTTTCTCGGTTTGGGAGATTGGTTGCTCAGTTTATGTGGTTACCGGGGTGCTCAGTCTCTGAAGAATGCTCGGTGACTGAAGGCATCAGTTCTCTGGTGCTTGGTAATAACTACATTGCTCAGTCATTCTTGGTGTGGTCAGTCGACTGGTGCTCAGTTATTTCTTCTGTTGGTCAGTGTTCTTGTTTACCAACTGGATTTCTTGGATAGATCAGCTTGGCTAACTGGTGCATTTAATTTGGGTCATGCTCCTTGAGTTATGGATTAACTGTTGGACATTTGGGGACCTAGATCTAGCATGTTGCATTCTTCTATGTGGATCTGATGACCATTTGGGGCCATCGTTGAGATTTTATTTATTTTGTAAGGCTATGTGAGAGCTGACTGATGTTTTAGCATTTAATATTTGTTTGGGAGGATTAATTATTTCATCAATTGACTTGTGGCTAGGAATTAGTATTTATAGGATGCTTGGGTAGTTGTTTAGGGGGAGGATAAGGTGGAAAAAGGAGAGTTAGTAGCTTGCAAGCTTAGGAGTTAGAAGATTGCTTGGAAGTTTGAGTACAAGTTCAGATCTTTCCTGGGTGCCTACCAATGTAATGTGTGTTACAGACCTGGGCTAGCTGAATGCTGGTGTTGTGGAAAAGGTTTAGATCTTGTGAGATCTTGTAGACTATTACTTGCATTATAATTGGCCATAACCAGGAAGGCCTTACAGCTCAACACATTGTATGTAATTGGTGATTTGATGAATAAGGACTTTTATTTGATTTCATATATGTTTTTGTTATTGTGTATTTCTACTACATATTGGTTTGGCTACAAGGTCGGTCAGTCCTTAATTGGATCCACCAGCCTTGACTGCATTAGGTGGTATTAGAGCCAGGTTTGAGTTGATCTTGTGGAGCGAAGTTTGTTCCTATTTGAGTGAAGTCTATTCCTATTGGAGCTGAGTGGATCTTGTGTATCTAGATATTGATTTGAAGATGGCTCTAAGGAGAAATCATGAGATCTCTAAGGAAAAGCCTATTGGCAAATTTAGTATTGATGATTTTAGGGCTTTCCAAAGACAAGTGCAAGACCTACTAGAGGAATTGAGAAAGAAGAAGCCTGCCATGAAAGAAGATGGTGATGATGAGTCTGAGGAGGATCCTTTTGAAGAAGCTATCAAAGAAGTTAGAGATCCAGAGGAGAATCAAATTCTGAAAGCTATATCTAAGATTGGGAAAAGACCTAAGATTGAAGTTTCTACATTTTCTGGAAGCCTTGGGCTAGAAGAATGGATTGATTAGATCAATGAGATTGATGAATACTTTGAGTATGAAGAAATAGAAGATCCTGATAGGGTTAGTGTTACCCAATTTTTCCTGTTCCATACAAATTTGGCTAAGCTCCATCCAGAGGTCTGCATTTTAGCCCCGTCAAGCACCTACTAAATTTTCATGGCTCTGTGTCTTTTCCTCTGGTCTCTGCAATATTTTATGTGTTCTTGGCTTCAAACCATAAGTCTTAATTCATAAATGTGACCGTTAGAAGTAGAAATCCTTAATTTTCCCTAGCCCTGTTCTAATTCTTCGTTACCTTTTTTGGGCCACTTAACTAATTTATAAAGCATGTGCTTTATTTTTATCACCCGCGGGGTCATGTTTTCATGTCTTTTATCCTAAACTAGTCCCCATTTAATATTTCCCTAAGTCCTTACCGCCTGATGCTTTAATTTTTCCTAACATCCGATGGTTTTTTCTTCCCTGGGCCCAACTCTCTGTTGAAGTTTAAACAAACGGTTGGCGTAACTTCTCATAGAGTCTTTCTGCCACATGAGATCTCACACTAGCTATTGATTCTTCCTTATATAACTCATCCTTTCAAAATAGGCAGGTCCACTACCAGGTGTGCACGAGGGCTCATTTCTAATTGGTCCACATGGTGATGATATGGCGGTTCTCGGTGGGACCATTGTCAAGAGTATCTTCAAAATTGGAAGCAACAAAAAGAGGAACGATACAGATGGACCCAATGTCAGAAGGTGCTGAGGTGTCAGTTTTCTACTGGTTGTAGAACAATGATTCGGATATGCTATCAGTGGGTCCTGGTGGGCTATCTTTCCTTTTGATCTGACAGTTGTTGCATGATTGCAAGGAATATTCATTCCCCTTGCGATCATATGCCCATCATCAATTTTGCTTTATTGTCAGGAATTCTAGTAGTGGGTCCTTGTGTTATGACGTGCCTGTATTTCATTGGTTGGCCAGATGGTGATGGGGATTTGTCAGTGGGACCATTGTCAAAGAATCTATGGGGTCGCCAGCTTGTCCAAGATCTACAGTCGGCGTATGATCTCATAGAATCTTCTGAGCCCATGAGATCATGAGACAACCATTTGATCTTCCAAGTGTTTAGGCCAACATCACCATGGCTCTATCTGACATGTTTGATTCTTATTGGTCACTAGGAAAATAGTTGGCATTTGTTAGTGGGTCTAAGTATCTTGAGTGAGATGGTAGTAAAGTAAGATCTAAGGTGGTTGCATGTTCACATGGAATATTCTGAGCCCATGCAATCATGCGCCCACTATCCGATGAAGAGTGAGATTCTTTTTGCGAAGATTCATTAGTGGTGGCCGAGGTGTCTATTGATGAGGCAGTTAAAAGCAAATAAAAGAATGACAAGTGGCAGGTCTAGGCCTAGGTTTGTAGGCTTAGTCGCATGTTCACTGGACAAAGCCAAGGTTAACAAAAGACCCATGCGATTCAGTGACCGAAGGAAAAAGGAACCTGAGGTAAATGCTGAGTTAAGTTTGCAGATCTGATACCGTGCCTGGGAAAATGAAAAGATCTACGGCCTTGTTTTAAAGTGAAATTGAGGTTTGAATATCAACTGTAGATAAAGAAATCTTGGCGCCACCTGTGACCATTTACTTTTTAAAATTCAAAATATCTCAGAGTACCAGATTTGAATAGTTATGGTGAGCTCAAGTTGCAGAGAGGTAGATAGATCAAGGTGGCTTGTCTACAGGTAGATGTAGTAACAAATTGGACATGCAAAGACAAATATCTAATCGACCATGATATTTTAGAAATACATTTATGTTCAAAAATGACAGAATTAGGGTTTGATTATTTTTATGCAAATCTATGTAACCCTAATTAGGTTTTCTTCTTGCCTGCATGCAAAAAAGGAGATGTATATATTTGTTTTTTGGAGCTTTTAGAGCTCAGAGTTTACAATTGTAAAAGAGAGATTTTCTTTTTGAGGAGTCATCCATGGCATTCTTTTTTCCCTCTGGCTTTTTTCAGTCTGTAACCTTTCATTGATTGTTTAGATATTGCAAAGGTATTTTGTGACATTCTTTCTATCCTTATGCCTTCTTGTCTAAATTTTCTCTTAATGAATCATGTATGGGTATGTTCTCAGTGATATCTTAGGGTTCCTAATCCTTCTTTCTTTTTGCAATTCATGTGTATTTTTGTGGCTGATTTGATTTGAATGCTCTTGCGGGTATACTTCAACCCCCTAACAATCTATCTCATTCCTATACCTAGTTGCAGAGGTGAATGTTTGTTTGCAGGTTATAGATTGTGTCTAACTTCTAAGGAATGCTATTGTTTGTGAAATTTTCTCTTTCCCTGAATAGACCCTTTCTATTGCAGACCCTTCTATGAAATATTGATGCAAGCCTATTTAGTGAGTTGTGATCTCCTAGACCTAAGTTTGTGCACTGATTTCATCCTCTATACTATGATTCATACCATCATTTCGGTGTATCACCTAGTAGGATAGTTTGATTTCAGTCATTTCCCTTTTATGCATTCCTTCTACCCCTTTTTCCCTCAAAGTTTTACTTTCCTATCAAGAAGTAAATTAAGTTGATTATCTAAGAGGAACCAACCTAGAACTTGGAGGTCTCATCTCAATTAGCATAGGTCCCACACTTGGAGATGATTCTCATGTTATACTAAGTTATCAAGACCAAGAGATCTTGAAATGAGGGTGCAAACTTAGTGTATAGCAATTCTGGCATGCCCGGTGTGACCAAAATTCAGATTGATGTTCAAAGGTGCTCCAATAGGTTCATCTTTGAAAGATTATGTTATCTCTAATATACTAATTGCATAATATAGACTTTTAGAAGTTTTTCTATCAAGTATATTTGGTGACTCCACTGATTTCACAGATTCAGACTAACCTTGTTCAATGCTTATGAGAAAAATTGAGACTAGAAGCTCAAAGCCCACTAAATTTTGAAAGTTGCCCTTAAAAATGAGCTATAAAGGTAGGTCAACCCAGAGAACATCCCCTGCAAGGAGAGTTTAGTCTACACCACCTAATACTTTAGAAAGGAGACCTTTTCCCTTTCATCTCAAGAGAAGAGGAAGATCTCTAACCAAAGATCTAGAAGAAGATTCAAACCTAGCATCAAATACAACTCACACAGTTGTTGCTTAGCAAATTTTAGCTCCTACAATGGCTAGGTAGTTTTCCTTTGCACCTTTTAACCAGGGAAGTCCATTGACTTTTGTTGTACATCATGATGTGCCCTTGGTGGCACTAAAAAGTCTACCAGATTTCACAGGTGAAGTACAGACAACACCTTTTGAACACATAAGAGATGTGACCACTATCTGCAACATACATAATATAACTCAAGAAGATGTGGCCACCAAATTATTAGTAGCTTCCCTCAAAGGTAAGGCTCTTGAATGATTTAGAACTCTAGCTATTGGTTCCATTGATTCATGGGATGGATTAGGAGATGCATTGAGTAAACACTTTGAAGATAAATCAGACAACTTGTCTTTAGTTGAGCAGTTGACAACCATAAAAAGAGACCCTCAAGAGCAAATGACAGATTATAATAATCAATTCCTCAAGACATGGAATAGAATTTTAGTCTCTGTGAGGCCATCAGCTAATCATGCTTTCCTATACTTCTTGCAAAGCCTAAATAGACAAATATCTATCATGATCCAATCTATGGGTGGCACCTCTTTACCCCAAGCTTTTGACATAGATGTCAGAATAGAAAATTGTTTAATCTAGGCAAGCATGATAGCAAGAAGGCCACCCATGCCCATTTTTCCTAGCCTCCAGCCCATTGCACCTATACAAGTACCTCCTTTTACCCCTATTCCTACCACACTATCACCTCAGGCTAGTACTAGTGGTGAAGATCTAAAAGCAAGTTTCTCTCAAGAGTTGCAAGAGATAAAAGATAGTCAACAAAGTAGTCAACAAGAAATGACAAATCTACTGCAAACTTTAACTAAGGAGGTTACAAACCTAAAAAAGCAAGGGCAAGGAATCAGACCACCCTTTCAACCACAAGTTCAAGGTCTCAATCAGCAATATCAAAATCAAGGGCAGCCTTATCAGCAAAATAAGCCACCATACCAAGGAGGTTATCAAGGACAAAGACAAAATTTTAATCAAAGACCATTCCAACCATATAACCCTGCACCTCTCAATTCTGTGAATCCAGTTAGAGATGTGGTACCTAGTCAAAATAACATGGCTTTAGACAATGAATGGTGCTTTCCTTGTAATTAACCTCACAATAAGGAGACATGCTCAAATGGGTGGATGAATCAATCCCTAATGGTCTAGAATGCCTCACATGTTCAATCAAAAGCCTCATCTAGTGGATCAGTTCCTCAACAAGAAACACAAGATAATGAGACTGCTCTTTTCAATTGGGAGCAGCAAGACTTCAATAGAGTCAATGATGAATTTGCTATCACTACCAACACAAGGTCAAAAAGAAGAGCTCAAGACATGGAGCAAGCAGATTCTGGAATCAAATCCACTACATCTACAAAACCACTACAGCAAGCTGCTCCCACCATGTTGAAGAAGACTCCTTTCATTACAAGAAAAGAAGTAGAGCCTATCATAGTAAAATCACAACAAAGAATACATACTGTGACACCTTTCAACATTTTGGACAACATGAAGAAGGTGAATGTTACTATGTCTATGTGAGACTCTTTGGCTATCCTAGGACAACTTGAGATTTTGAAGAAGGCCATGATTGAAGCAATAGTTCATCAATCTACAAAAGAGACTACAAAGCCAGTGTTGGTCAACACTAATCAAGAAAAGGAGGCTCCAAGTCACAAGTCCAAAGACAACACCATTCAAGGTAGGAACTCAAAACCACCTCCCTTTTATGTATCTCTAATTATTGGAAAATCTTTAGTACATAATTGTATGGTGGATAGTGGGGCTACTAGTACTGTAATGCCCAAAAAAGTAGCCGACCAATCAAGACTTAAATATGAACCCTTCTGAAAGAAGGTTACACAACTTAATGGATCCTCAGTTAACACTATAGGTGTAGCCAAGGACACCAGCCTAATTCTCCATGCAAGTCCTAATTTCTCCATCTTCCTTGATATATACATCATAGATCTCCCTACTTTATTTGCTATATGTTTGTCAAGGGAATTTATAGCCAAGATAGGAGGCTACCTTTCTTTTGATTGGTCTCACATTCTTTTTCACATGAGATATGGTACCAAGGTTACCATTAAATTAGAACCATTGGCAACACACCATATAGAACCATATGTGTCCAATACCATCAATGCAAGTTGTCTTGCATTTGATAGTAATCACTTCCAAGCTATTAATGAAACAAACACTAAGATAGAAAATATCCCTGATATTTTACTAGATGAAAGAACTTCAGAAGCCCAAGAAAATGTTATTTGGGATGCTAGTTTGGGAAGCTATTTAATACAAGAAAATGATGCCATAGAGCCAAATCTTCTCAAGGAAGATACTGATCATGGGGATCAGAGTAATCAAGTTTGGGAATTATTTTTTAATGTTGCTAGAAGTAGACATGGTTCTAGTGGTGGTGCTATGTTAGTGTCCCCAAAAGGAGAAAGATACTATGCAACTTTCAGATTCAGTTTCTCCTACACTAGTAATACTGCAAAATATGAAAGTCTAGTGAATGGACTGGAGTGGGCTAGGAAAAGAGGGCTTAAAGCCTTAAAATTTTATGGTGACAGTGAGTTAGTAGTCAGCCAAGTGAGAGGGATAAGTGTAACCAAAAATAAAACCATGAAAGCATACAAACATAGATTTTGGGATGCAATTGAAGAAATTTGTGCCTTCAATATTGTTGCCATCCCTAGGAAGCTAAATCAAAATGCAGATAGATTAGCTGCTATTGGATCTCAATATGATATTCCTAATAGTATTTCAAAGGAGGAGACCCAACAGCATATGAAAGTGATTTTCAAACCTTCTATCCCTGATAATGATGTCAATTGGCAAGTGTTTGACAATGATGAGCAAATTTTGCAATTCTTATTTGAAGAAGATGTTTTCTAAGAACATAACCAAGACAAGTTATTGCAAAACTATGGTGACTAAGTGATACAATTTAAGTCTAATAAAATGCCTAGAGGTATGGTTACCTTAGAAGCTATCTTCAACAAGGATGATCAAGTTAAGAAGAACAAGGTTGGCCTGGTAGTCCAACAAGAACATTGTGTTGAATTAGAGTTGGAACTAGGTAGAAGTCTACAATTTGGAAAAGTAAATACTTATTTAGAAAAGTAGGCTTACACCCAATTATTCAAGGAATTCAGTGATGTGTTTGCATAGCAATATGAAGACCTTAAAGGTTTTAATCCAGCCCTTTCTCAACACACTATTGAATTAGAGCCTAATGCCAAACCAGTAAGATAGAAACAAAGGCCTGTTAATCCCAAGCTTGAGCCACTTATGCATAAAGAAGTGCTCAAATTGATAGAAAGTGGTATCATCTAACCCATCAAGCATACTAGTTGGGTTTCCAACCTTGTTCCTATAAGGAAGAAGAATGGAGAATTGAGGTTATGTGTTGACTTCAAGGATCTTAACAGGGCCTCTTTAAAAGACCGCCATCCATTACCCTCTATGGAACAAATCTTACAATGTGTCTCTGGATCTAAGAGATTTTCATTATTGGATGGCTATTCACGATACAATCTGATCCTAGTTAATGAGGAGGATCAATACAAGACTGCATTTACAACCAAGTGGGGAACCATGGCTTATCAAAAGATTCCCTTTGGTTTGTCAAATGCAGGTGCTACTTTTCAAAAGGCAATGCATATGGCCTTTAAAAGCCTCATGTACAAGTTTGTACTGGTCTACTTAGATGACATAACTATTTATTCTAAACATACAGTAGATCATATCAAACATTTGAGGAAGATTTTTGAAAGGTGTAGAGAGTTTGGGATATCTCTCAATCCCAAGAAATGTGTGTTTGTAGTTCATGAGGGGAAATTGTTGGGATATATAATGTCCAAAGAAGGAATCACAGTAGACCCTGAAAGGATTGTAGCTATCTTAGAGCTACCCTTGCCACATCACAAGAAAAACCTTCAATCTTTAATTTTGTTAGGCGTTTCTTGCCTAATATTGCAGATTTACTGAAGCCTTTGATAGCCATGTTAAAGAAAGGTTCAATTTTCAACTAGACTAAAGAAGGGAAAGCCAATTTTCAGGCTATCAAAGAAACCTTGTCAGAAGCTCCTGCTCTATTAAACCCAAATCTTAGTAAGGATTTTATCCTTTATGCTTATGGAGGTTCAGAAGCAATATTTGCAATGTTGACTATAGAAAATTCAGATGGATTGGAGAAACCAATTGCTTTCTTTAGAAAAGGTTTAGAAGAGTATGAACAGAGATACTCTTTTGTGGAAAAACATGTACTTGCTGTAGTAAAAAGTCTTAAAAAGTTTAGATATTTATTGACCTATAGCAAGGTACACTTGAAAGTTACTCATCCAAGTGTCAAAGAATTTTTGCTTTCCAAGGACCTGAATGAGAAAAGAGCTGGTTGGATTACCAAAGTGATGGAATATGACATTGATATTCAGACCACCAAGCTAGTTAGAGGAAGAGGTCTTTGTGAGCACTTGGTAGAGGATGAAAGTTCAAAGAAATCAAAGCAAATCGATGCATCTTTGGTTGTGCATTCTATAAAAGAGCATGATTTTGTGCCTAATGAATATGTCAAGGCCACTGATCTAATGTCTAGTAGGCTGACATCCAGTAGAAATCACCAAAATGTTACCCAATTTTTCTTGTTCCATACAAATTTAGCTAAGCTCCATCCAAAGGTCTACGTTTTAGCCCTATCAAGCACCTGCAAAAATTTCATGCCTCTGTGTCTTTTCCTCTGGTCTCTACAATATTTTATGTGTTCCTAGCTTCAAACCCTAAGTCTTAATTCATAAATGTGACTGTTAGAAGAAGAAAGCCTTAATTTGCCCTAGCCCTGTTCTAATTCTTCATTACCTTTTTCGGGCCACTTAACTAATTTACAAAGCATGTGCTTTATTTTTATCACCCGCGGGGTCATGTTTTCATGTCTTTTATCCTAAGTCGTTCCCTATTTAATATTTCCCTAAGTCCTTACCGCCTGACACTTTAATTTTTCCTAAGTCCCGATGGTTTTTTCTTCCCTGAGCCCATCTCTCTGTTGAAGTTTAATCGGATGGTTGGCGTAACTTCTCATAGAGTCTTTTTTCCACATGAGATCTTATGCCAGCTGTTGATTCTTCCTTATATAACTCATCCTTTCAAAATAGGCAGGTCCACTGCCAAGTATGCATGAGGGCTCATTTTTGATTGGTCCACATGGTGATGATATGGTAGTTCTTGGTTTGACCATTGTCAGAAGTATCTTCAAAATTGGAAGCAATGAAAGGAGGAACAATACAGGTGGACCCAATGTTAGAAGGTGCTAAGGTGTCAATTTTCTACTGGTTGTAGAACAATGAGTCAGATATGCTTTCAACGGGGCCCGATGGGCTATCTTTCCTTTTGATCTGATGGTTGTCACATGATTGCAAGGAATATTCTTTTGCCTTGCGATCATGTGCCTGTTGTCAATTTTTCTTTATTGTCAAGACTTCTAGGGGTGGGTCCTTGTGTTATGACGTGCCTATATTTCATTGGTTGGCTAGATGGTGACAGAGATTTATCAATGGGACCATTATTAGAGAATTTGCGGGGTCACTAGCTTGTCCAAGATCTACAGTTGGCGTACGATCTCATGGAATCTTTTGAGCCCATGAGATCATGAGATGACCATTTGATCTTCCAGGTGTTTAGGCCAACGTCACCATGGGTCTGTCTGACATGCTTGGTTCTTATTGGTCACTGGGTGAATAGTTGGCATTTGTCAATGGGTCTATATATCTTAAGTGAGATGGCAGTAAAGTAAGAACTATGGTGGTCGCATGTTCGCATGGAATCTTCTAAGCCCATGCTATCATGCGCCCACCGTCTGATGAAGAATGAGACTCTTTCTACAAAGAGCCATTAGTGGTGGCCGAGGTGTCTGCTGATGAGGTGATTAAAAGAAAATAAAAGAATGACAAGTGGCAGGTCTAGGCCCAAGTTTGTAGGCTTAGTCACATGTTCACTAGAAAAAGCCAGGGTTAACAAAAGACCCATGCGATTCAGTGACTGAAGGAAAAAGGAGCCTGAGGTAAATGCCGAGTTAAGTTTGCAGATCCGATACCGTGCCTAGGAAAATGAAAAGATCTACAACCCTATTTTAAAGTGAAATTGAGGTTTGAATATCAGCTATAAATAAAGAAAGCTTGGTGCCACCTATGATCATTTACTTTTTTAAATTCAAAATATCTCAAAGTATGAGATTTGAATAGTTATGGTGAGCTTGAGTTGCAGAGAGGTAGATAGATCAAGGTGGCTTGTTTGCAGATAGATGCAGTAACAAATTGGACATGCAAAGATAGATATCTGATCAGCCATGATATTTTAGAAATCCATTTATGTTCAGAAATGAAAAAATTAGGGTTTGATTATTTTTATGCAAATCTATGTAACCCTAATTAGGTTTTCTTCCTGCCTACGTGCAAAAAAGGAGATGTATATATTTGTTTTTTAGAGCTTTTAGAGCTTAGAGTTTACAATTGTAAAAGAGAGATTTTATTTCTGAGGAGTCATCCGTGGCATTCTTTCTACCCTCTGGCTTTTTGCAATCTGTAACCTTTCATTGATTGTTTAGATATTGTAAAGGTATTTTGTGACATTCTTTCTGTCCCTATGCCTTCTTATCTAAATTTTCTCTTAATGAATCATTTATGGGTATGTTCTTAGTGATATCTTAGCATTCCTAACCCCTCTTTCTTTCTGCAATTCATGTGTATTTCTATGGATGATTTGATTTGAATGCTCTTGTGGGTATACTTCAACCCCTTGACAATCTATCTCATTCCTATACCTAGTTGCAGAGGTGAATGTTTGTTTGTAAGTTGTAGATTGTGTCTAACTTCTTAGGAATGCTATTGTTTGTAAAATTTTCTCTTTCCTTGAATAGACCCTTTCTATTGTAGATCCTTCTATGAAATATTGATGCAAGCCTATTTAGTGAGTTGTGATCTCCTAGACCTAAGTTTGTGCACTGATTTCATCCTCTATACTGTGATTCATACCATCATTTTGGTGTATCACCTAGTAGGATAGTTTGCTATCAATCATTTCCCTTTTATGCATTCCTTCTACCCCTTTTCCCTCAAAGTTTTTACTTTCCTTTCAAGAAGAAAATTAAGGTGCTTATCCAAGAGGAACCAGCCTAGAACATGGAGGTCTCATCTCATTTAGCATAGGTCCCACACCTAGAGATAATTCCCATGTTATACTAAGTTATCAAGACCAAGAGAGCTTGAAAAGAGGGTGCAAATTTAGTGTATAACAGTTAGATTTGCAAAGACTAAGCTCAAAGGTCATGCAAATATCTGGTGGAGAGAAGTTCAGTTGGAAAGAGGTAGAAGAGGAAAAGAAAAGATCACTAAGTGGAACTGAATGGTTGACAAGTTGAAGAAACAATTCATCCTGGTGGATTATGAATTGAACATATTTAAGAAGATGCAAGATTTGAAGCAGACTAACAAATTGGTACAAGAGTATACTGAGGAGTTTTATAGAATCCTGATTAGGACTACTCATTCTGAAGCTAATAAAGAGAAGGTTGCTAGGTATGTCTATGGCTTGAGATCTAGTATTTAAGAAGAGTTACTTATTGTACAGATGACAACAATCGGTGATGCTTATCAGATGGCATTAAAGATTGAAGAGAAGCTAAATAAGAAGTATGAGGGAAAATAGAACAATAGGAATCGACGTGGTAAAACTAGTGAGATAGTTGCTGAGAGTAATGTGATAGAGAATCCTAAGTCTAATGTAGGATCTAGTAGTGGTCAAGTTACTAAGAATAATGGATAGAGAGAAAAGTGGAAGAATGAGTTCACTGGTACTTGTTATAACTATGGTGAAGATTGTCATAGGAGTTTTCGATGTCTTAAGAAGAAGGTGGCTGCTAAAGAAGATATTGTAAATGTTGTAGAAAAAGGTGAGACTCTTATCACTAGAAGGTTAGCTACATGTGTTCATGAACCAGTGCAAAGAAGAAATTTGTTCAAAACCAGATGTAAGTGCAAGGATAAGGTATGCAATGTCATAGTTGATGGTGGCAGTTCTGAAAACTTTGTTTCAGATGAAATGGTTTATAAGTTGAATTTGGAAAGAAGGAAGCATCCTAATCCTTATCAGATTAGTTGGATCCAAGATGTTTCTAAGGTTAGAGTTGAAGAACAATGCTTGGTTAATTTTCAGATTGGATCTTACAGGATGAGATATTGTGTGATGTATTACTGATGGATGCTTGTCATCTATTGCTTGGTAGACCTTGGTAGTTTGATAGGAATGTGTTGTTTGATGGTCATGCTAACACCTATGTGGTTAGGCATGAAGGAGCTCGACATAAGCTAATACCTTTATAGGAGACAGGGGTTAAGGGATGTGGAGTTATCAAGCGTTGTCTATGTGAAAAAGCTTAGAAGCACAAGGTTGATGAACCTATTCTTGTTAAATCTAGTTTGAAGGAGGAGAATGATATCTCTAAAGAGTTTGTTGAGATGAAGAAGTAGATGGTCTTGCTGGTAGAGATGGTTCAGTAGATGGTGACATTTGTGACATAGAGGGATGTAAATGATACTGAGTTGATTGAAGAGCATGGAAGGGATGAACCTTACTGAGGCAGTGATGTGATCGGTAGTGGTCAGAGTCAGTTGTTATCAATTGCCAACCAGAGGGTTTACCTTGGCCAATTTGATCTCAATTCCTTTAAACAATAGATTTCCAAGTAAATTATAGTATACAAAACCATAATAATTATATTTACATTTCAATAAATGAACAATGTTAATTATAATTAAGAAAACATTTCTAATTAATTAGAAAGGCATAATACTAAATATTATTTAGTCTATTCCTACTAGTTAGTTAACTATTTGAATTCACTGCCGGTGAATTCTTTTTGTGTCATCTCTCAGACTTGATGTTATTTTAACTGTTTGGTCCAGGGTCTCTCCCACTTTAATTAATAAAAATAATTATTTAGTACTTATCAATTATAATGACTATTTTGAAGACTAATGATTTAATATTACCTTATAAAAATGAAATAACTATTTATTTTATATTTACTTTAAGCAAAATCATATCATCTCTTTTCCTTTTTATTTTCTCTCTTCTTCGTCTATGATGCAGGAGCATCCCAGGGTAGTTGGCTATCCTGCATGTTTGGGAGATTTGATGGAGTCATGTGGACTTATTTTCATATGTGAGGGGTTTGGTAGAGTTGGATAAACCCACTTGGGTCTTGGGTAATTGGTTTTGATGTATTT
>BSBK01003711.1:1177500-1562500 GCA_027943335.1 Chamaecyparis obtusa | reverse complement strand
ACACTACAAATATATGATTCGTTTTACTTCACATTTTATGTTTGAATAACCAGAGAGCTTTCAATTTTCGAATACCTAGGAAACTCTAGAGGCGTGAGAAGGGTAAACGCGCAAAAACTATGAAAAATTCGCACGACATAAAGAGGTAAATCTGCACCCTTCTGTAAGCTTCGATTACTCAAGTTTTTTCCTTGGATTACTTCAATTTGGGCTTCTGTAATCCTCTGTGTTGCGCGCTTTTCTTTTGGATTATAATATATTTCGGCCATTATGTTTTATGCTGGTACAGAAAATCTAAGTGGAACTGGAGCTCGTTAATGGCAGGCGTAGCGGTGGTATTTTTACTGTTCCCTCCGTCTCTTACTGCACAAGTTCATACAAGTTTCACTTTCAATCATTTCGATGCTTCGTCCCTCCAATTGTTTGGAGTGCTTCAGTGCAGGACAAAGCCATATCCCTTAATAATCAATCGAAATTCAGTATCGGCCGTGCTTTTTATCGACATCCAGTGCGTATGAAAGATGGGTCTCTGAATTCTACGGTGTCTTTCAGCACAAGTTTTGTGTTCAAAATTATAAACCCGAATTCATGTAGCGGGCATGGACTGGCATTTATAATGACTCCCCACAAATCTCCAGAGGGATTTCTATCAGCTCAGTACCTCGGATTGATTAACAATATTTCAAGCATGGGAAAACCCTCCAATCATCTCTTTGCCGTCGAGTTCGACACCGTACAAAGCTTAGAATTTTCTGACATCAACGGCAATCACGTTGGTGTTGATCTGAACGGCCTCACATCTGTAAAATCTGAGACTGCAGGCTATTGGAATAATAAAGGCCAGCTCCGGTATTTGGATCTGGACGAGGGTCGGAATATTCAAGTCTGGATTGAATACGACCATCTTCTGAACGAGCTCAAAGTAACTATGGCAGACGCCTGTTCAAATCAGCCAGAGAAACCATTGATTCATCTGAAAAACATGTCTCTGTCCGAAATTCTCGAAGAAGTAATGTACGTTGGTTTCTCTGCAGCAACAGGAACTCTCATTGAAGAGAATTACATAGTCGCCTGGAGCTTCACTACAAACAGAGGTCCCTCAATCATGAATTCGGAACTATGCGATCTCATTGAACACAGAAAATCAAAGAAGTTGAATTCTGGACAGATAGCCGCCATTATCACAGCTTGCGTGGTCGTGCTCCTCGTGGTGGTGGTAAAGGTTGTGTGGTGGAAGAAAACTCAGTACAGAGATATAATTGAAGATTGGGAGATAGAATACTGGCCTCACAGATATAGCTACAAAGACCTACATATTGCAACAAAGGGTTTCGGGGAAGAAGAACTTTTGGGATCCGGAGGCTTCGGTCGGGTGTACAGAGGAGTCTTGCCCACAAACGGTCTCCAAGTAGCCGTGAAAT
The DNA here is from genome assembly GCA_027943335.1 of Chamaecyparis obtusa. NCBI lineage: Eukaryota > Viridiplantae > Streptophyta > Pinopsida > Cupressales > Cupressaceae > Chamaecyparis > Chamaecyparis obtusa. The sequence continues at coordinate 1,561,079 of BSBK01003711.1, read as the reverse complement.
GTATTCTCAGAGAAACCGAGGAAGGGATGAAGGAATTCATAGCAGAGATCTCCAGTCTTGGTCGCCTTCAACATCGAAATCTTGTGCAGATCAGAGGCTTTTGCAGGCGAGTGAAGCAACTGTTCATTGTTTAAGACTACATGCCAAATGGGAGCCTGGACAAGATGATATTTGGCAAGCCGAAAGAGGTGCTCGAATGGGATCACAGGTACAAGATTCTAAGAGATGTCGCTGCGGGTTTGGTGTATCTGCACGAAGAATGGGAGCAATGTGTAGTGCATAGAGACATCAAGTCGAGCAATGTTTTGCTGGATTCAGAGCTCAATGGAAAGCTGGGAGATTTCGGGCTTGCACGTCTGTACGAGCATGACGAAAACTCGCATACTACTCGTGTGGTGGGAACGCTGGGTTACATTGCACCGGAGCTGATACACACTGGAAGAGCCAGCCCAGCCACAGATGTTTACAGCTTTGGTATATTTCTGTTGGAAGTTGCTTGCGGAAGGAGACCTGTGGAGCCTTCTCTCCAGCCTGAACAAATAGTTATGGTGGACTGGGTGAGAAAGTTGTATGCTGCGGGAACTTTGATGGATGCAGCAGACCCGAATCTGGGGTGAGCAATATGTTGAAGGTGAGATGGAGAGAGTGCTCAATTGGGACTGCTCTGTTCTAATCCACAGCCAGAAGGCAGGGTTGGCATGGGACAAGTTCTGCAAATACTTGAAGAAGAAGCCGAAGCTCCAATATTACCAGATTTTGACGCTCCGTTTTATTTAGAGATGAGTACAGCCAGCAGTATTTCAGAGTCTTTTCCATATTATAGTCGCACCACAGCTGCTTCCACTTCCAATTCTCTTGGCGGAAGATAGACCCTGCGCAATCAGGCCAAAACATCTGTGTATAAGATGGCTCTTCGTGTGTTGTTGCTTGTGCAATCTGTTTTGTTAGTGTCTGTATATTCTTCTTGCTAGGGATCCATCTTGACTTTTAGACTAATGGATGTAAGTATTTGTACTGTTTTTGGTTGCAATACGTGGTTATAGCTTTTAATTACACGTAGTATTTGCTTGCTCGGTTAGAAATAATTGGTTTTACAGTTAGTATCATATTTTGTTACTATAGTTCCAAGCTAATTCCTATGCCTGATTATTACATGAAGAGACATATACAATCACATAATATCACTGAATTTGACGTCCAGGTGAAAGCCTATTTATGGCGAAAATAACAATAATAATAGTTATCTCTCAATAATGGACAGTTTATTCGCCATGCTACCCCTTGTCCTCCCATGCACAAAATCATCAAAGAATAACAAAAGTATATAAGCAAGGAGAAAAGATAAAGAGCTTCTGCCACTGCTAGGTATTCTCGCCTTCATCATTTTCTTATGATTAATATGTTATCGCTTAATCTCATGCTGCTCCGTAATTAATGGTAAAGTCATGTTCGCAAGGGATGATTGCATGATCACCGTTTCCATGATGTTTACATGGTCTTCACATGCATGATCTATGCACTGTAACGTTAAGTCTAACTAAACGAGAACAGCTGCTCTTAACCGTAATTTCAGTTTGTACGGTGACTAATATTGTCTAAATCATGCAGCTTATGCATATTGTAAGGAATGGTGATTAATAGATTTTCATTCTTTAGCTGCTATGTTTTGTGCTTTGCTTTATATCAGCATATTTTTGCTTCTTTCTTCTTGCTAGATCTAAATATTTGTAGCTACAGCTACAGAAAATTCTGCATGCTATTTAGAGCTCAAAGGAGCTAGGAAGGAGCATTAATTTTCTTTGCAGGTAGTGCAGACCGGAACTAATTTAGAATGATATGCTTTTCATTGTCTTGGGGTATTTCTTAATTTCTTTTATGTATTCATGAACTGGTAATAAAGTTCCAAAAACTGATAGTCTAAGGCTAAAATGGGAATAAAATTTCATCCATCTGTCATCACTTTGGAAGAAGGAAATTATAAGTCTTGGTGTGATGGCATCCTAAAGCACTATCAATGGATTCATCTATTGCTATATTTGTATGGGCTTATTCTTGAACCATGTACATGTTGGTAGAAATCTGCTTGGGAAAGTAGAAATGATGATGTCTTAGGATTAATTGGCTTAAGTGTTGGGGAGCACACATCATGCACTATATAACACATTGAGTGCCCTCTCACTCTTTGGGACACTCTATGGGAAAGATATGGAGATCCTATTGAATCTTCATTCCCATATGATCTAGCTACAGACATGCTTCTCTCCCTTGATATAGATGATGATCCTATGTGTGACAATGACACTAAAGAGGAACTTTCTTATTGGAAGAGTCTTGATTATCTTGATTACACAAAGACATCCTCTTCATATTCTACTCTTTCTGCACCTATAGTATTGGAAGCTATTAAGTCACCTTCATTTGCCAGTTTAACAGAGATCTTGTCTTCTTCAAATGATACTTCATATTCTCTTCAACAACTTCATTCTTGTATTCTAGAATTAGTTCCATGGGATCAATTTCTATCATACATCTTGTTTTGTTTATAGAATCCTCCATTTCAGATTTAGATGACACTATTGATTGTATGCATCTTCTCTATGATGAGGATTATTTTTCTTCAAATGTTGTAAGGGAACATTCTGATCCTCTTCCTTATTCTCTACATTATCATTCCTCACACTTTGATATGAACTTGTGGATAGCTTGGCACAACATTTGAAGGGGTTCTATTTGCCTTCTCAAGAGATATATGAGTTTTTTGTAGAACCATTCATCTTGATTCCTTCATGCATTTCACTTGAGTGGAAATTTGATAGTTTGACCATTCCAGGTTTCTATCTTCCAAAAGGAAGAGGCATCATTTGTTGTAGAGGAGTCTCCTACAACATTCGCTATGCTACATTCTGTATTGACATGCTTTCTCTTATTTGTGAAAGCACAAATGGTACTTATCTTTTCAGTTTCAGTTTCAACGAGACCCCACAATGAGGGATACTATAGCATTAATATAATGCCCTAACAAGGAACCTAGAATAGATTAACCTAAAACATGCTATTAAGTTTACATATATTTTTTTCCTTAATAGTTTAAAATCAATAATGAATAACAATGTGGAAGCAACATAACAAAAGACAATTCATACACATAATTGTAACTCACAAGTAGATTACAAATCTCAAGGGTTCCTTAACGTAGATTACGTAAATATTAGTTAATCTACTTAATACAACAACCATACAAAGTCCCCACATATTGTAAATAAGTACATCATCATTTAGATAAAACCAATACCATAAGGTATCCATAATAAAAAGACATCCTCATCACATGTTGTAGGATATGCAACAAAAAACAAATATAAAGTACAATATGATATCTTTGTCTGAGTAACTAAAAATATGATACAAGAACATAATATAAGAAAGGTAAGAGTACATCTTCAACAATAATTAATTACAGGGTACAACTGCTATAAGGATCATCCTATTGATCCACAAGTATTGTTGTCCATTAGTGTTTAGCACTTAGTCATTTTTTGGGCAATGTTGGTCAGTTATCACTGCGACCGAGTCATCATGTTAACGTAGAGTTATGTCTAGACTTGTATCTTGTACAATTACTGAGTAGTAGTTACTACCGAACAAGTCAGAGGTCACCGAGTACTTCAATAATAGCTAAGCAATTTATGCTGAGTAATATGGATGTGTCATTGTCAAGCACCAATATATGAAGAATAGTTAATGATGAGTGTCAGAGACTTCATATGTCGAGCAAGCCAGATTTGATATATGTGTTTTTAATGGCACAAACACTTAGGTAAACCATTTTGGCCGACATCTAGGTATAATATTCAATGTTTGTTGAGGGAATCACGCATTTAATTATGCTTTATATTTACAATTATTAATCCCTATGTAATCTATGTAGCCTATCAGATTTAGGGAATGCTTAAGTGGCATAAATAGAGAATCTAGATCATTGATCTTGATTTAGGAGGATATTTTTATTACAAGTAGTGGTTGTTGTTGCACCAAAAGATCGACATGTTAATGCCTAATACAACCACTAGACTATAGAAGACACAGGAGGTGGTTAAGCCATGTCGTGAACCATGTGAGGGATGCTGGCCCACTACCAACAATATCCCTCCCAGCATCACTCGACGTGGTCTGCATGTATTTGAACCTATGACCAAGCTCTGATACCACTTGTTACAAGTAATGGTTGTCGTTGCACCAAAAGATTGACTAGTTAATGCTTGATACAACCACTAGACTATATAAGATATAGGAGGTGGTTAAGCCATGTCACAAACCCTGTGAGGGATGCTGGCCCAATGCCAACAATTTTTTTATCTATATAAGATGATATCCTAAACCCTAAAATATAGTATGCGTGTGTACGATTCAAATGAAGGGGATCTGATAAACAGAATAGAGAAGTATTTTGATAGAGGCAGACATTAGTCAGAGTGACTGAGCAAATCAGTGAAGAGAAGAAGAGAGACATATTTGATCGAGGAGATCAAACAAGTATTGGAATGAGAAGATCTATTATTAGCATCACAGTGCAAATGAAAGGATGAGGTACTAAGACATTTTAGTAGATGAATCAGGGTAAATCTCTTAAAACAAACTCATCCTAACAAGCCTATGTAAATATCTTAACTGAGTGCTTACTTTGTTGTAAGTTAAATCATTTTACCAAGGTAGATTGTATAAGTATTTAAGCTCTTAACAGGGAAGACCCCTCACAAGGTAGACCATCAGTTTATGATCAAACTTTGTAGCCCTAACAGGAAAACTTTAATACTACAGTAGTGAAGATCTATGGGTGTCATCCCCACCCCAGTTTTACCTTTCAAGGGTTTCTGGGTAACCAAAATCCTTGTGTTATGTTTCAATTTCATGGATGAAGATTATATTGTTAGAGCTATTTTAGTATCAATATTCATGTTTATGATATGCAAGTTAAACTTGTGTCAAAGTGGAATTATTAGTAGATATTTGATTCCCTCCTCCCCTCTCAATATCTCACTTTCCCATATTATATTTCCAACAATTGGTATCAGAGATAAGTCTCTTAAAAGAATTTTAATCACTTGTGAGTTAAGATCTTGGAGATGGAGGTTTATAAGTTGGAAAAGATCATAGAGAATTAGAAGATTGACATTCAACTTGCATTATATCAGCTTGAAGTAGCCAGAGGAGAATTGAAAAAATCCTTAAGCAGTAGAAGAGAATTGGCAATTCAATAGAATGAAACACAATATCAAGAAGAGGATACTAGAGGTCTATTTGATAATGCTAATTCTATTGAAAGTGACAAAGCTATAATAGATCTGCTAGAGAAAAATAATATACTAAATGAATATATTATAAATATGAAGAGGGAACGGGAAATACAATTAGTATGATTATGTGAAGTAATTCAAAAGAAAAAGAAAGTTGAAGAAGACAAGACAATGGTTGAAGAAGACAAAAGACAAATGTCTAGAAGACTTAATGAAAGGACATGTCACATGCAAAGGCTGACAAACAATCAATTTAGGTGAATCAATGGTTACTTGCTAATCAAGAGTTGAGCAAGAAAGATGTAGAACTCATAAATATGAGATCAGAGAACAGCCAATTAAAGAATGAACTAAGATTTGAAAAGGAACTCAATGAAAGGATGAACAAGCCAAATTAAGTTGTGAAATACTTTGAAGAACTATTAAGGTCACCTAGAAGATCAAGTGATACTTCTAGACTTGGACATGATGAGCACCTGACATGCATTGAAGAAGGAGACTCGTCAAAGAGTGGAGAACAAAGGAATGCAAATTCAAAGAACAAGAAACCCACATGCCATCATTGTGGAAAGCTACGACACACAACAAACATCTACAGAAGTAAGAATGGTAAGTCCAATCCTAAATAAAATTTTAATGGAAATTATTTTAATTGTAAGAAACATGGACATCAAGTACATGAATGCAGGTCAAAGGTTAGTAATCCACCTACCTCACCTAGATTTCAAGGACATTATTTTAATTGTCAGAAATATAGTCATAGAGCACAAAAATGTAGATCCAAAACTAAATAGGCATCCAATAAGAAGAATAAAGCACCTAGGAAAGGAAACACATACAATTGGGACTATAATACATGGTATAGTTGTCATTATTGTGGAGAATATGGTCATATTGGAGTAAACTATTTGAAGACACATTTTAGAGGAAAATCCAAGATTTGGATGAGTGGAAGTCTAGTATGTTATAAATGCAATAAGATTGGTCACATAAAAAGAGACTGTAGAGCACATGCACCGAGAAATGAACAAGTCAGAAATGAAGAGACCATTGAACAAATAAGTAATTAGATGAATAAGACATGGAAAAAGAAGGAGGAAGCAAGAAGTAGTGGAGCCAGTGAACCTGAGGTCACCCAATCCAATGGATCGGGTGATCACACTACTTTTAACTAAGAAAAGGAGGTATGTGTGAAACTGAATCTTACAATGATTTGTTTTACATTAGTTCTTGATATTTGATATGTTAAAGTCCATATCTATGTAAATTAAGATGCATTAGGACATATCTGAGAAAGATGACATATTGTACATTTGATGTTGAGGATCAGTATGTAAGTCCATAGTGACCAAGTCACTCAGTGTATGTCGAGCTCCTGTGATATCCAAGATGTGATATGTACCCAATTGAAACTGAATGGTAGTATTGACTGAGCTCATGTTAACCAAGTAGACATAAGAAGTTTGAGACAACTGTATATACCTACCCAATGTATAGATCATTTAATGAAGCCCTAATCCAACTGTTTGGTGTTTATAAAGCATAATATTACCATTTACTCTTATTTCACTTGCGATTTGGGAACTTGCAGAGAAATTTTAAGGAGATTATCCAGAGCTATTTGTGCTAAGTGAAATTTGTGAAGTTCTTTACAGTTGCCATCGGAAAACATCAATGGATTGTTTAACAAGGTATTTACCGAGTAACTCAAATTCATTATTTGAACCCTAGATTTCAGAGATATGGCATCTACTTCATCTTCTACAGTCAAGAAGCAAGGAAAGGAAGTGTTAAATTTTCAAATTGTAAGGAATGATGGGTGCTAACCACATAAATTTTAAGTCATTCTTGAAAGTGCGGTGAAGGCAAATCTCATGGGTGTCATGTGATCAATCCCTCCTAAGGTCTTGATGATTAACGATGTATGCACATGGTACATGTGTAAGATCGGGGAGATAGGAAATTATGAGCTAAGAGAGGCTTATAACAAGTTATGCAACAATGGAGTGTTGAAGGATGAACATCATAAAGTTTTTGAGAAAGGGTTAGTGTGTGACCTTGATTTCCCATGGAACTTTAAGGTTGAATGGATAAAAAATGTGTTAAGCCAAATACATGACATGAAGATATGGCTGGAGGATGAACCGGTCAAGATTATTAAGGATATGATACACCGAGTCACTAGTTACCATAGTCTAACAAGGAAGAAGACAATGAGATGTCAAAGTAAATAAATTATACAAACTAACACTCAGGCAGTTTGGAATAAAATAGGGATGACTATTTGCATAATCACTGATCCAGAAATAGATTTTGTAGTGAGAGTGATTGCTCACAAATTCTACCAATCTAGTAAGCTAGATAGTGTCCCCTATATTGTGGTTGACCAAGCATGGAAGATGGTGAAGAAAGATCACACTTATGATCTTGTTGATCTATAATTGACCCAGCTTGTCGAGAACCTTACTTCAATGAGAAAAGCCAAGAATTCAATGTGTAATTTTGTTTCTCTTCTCACTTATTTATTCTTCTATGCTCAGAATAGTTTCCCTACCACTGGAGATGTAGTATGGAATAAGGATGGACTAGACACCTGACAAATAAATGATTTTTTTATCAGTTGGGAGATAATTTTGAAAGTGTTATGGATAGTTATTTCATAGAGGTTAGAAAAAAAATGAGGAAGAGGAGTAGGCTTCCTATATCGCTAGTGGAGAAGTACTATAATGATATATATTTCCTAGTGGATATTGATTATACTTATGCTCAGGCTGTTATACCAAGGGTATTATGGCATAGGCCATTACCTTATGAGGTCAATGCAGATGAGACAATAGTAGCCATAACTGCCTTATTAGTTGAATAAATTGATACAAAAGCTAAACCTTTTGGGACTTATCAGGAAGCAAAGTCTAAGATAACCATGGGATTAAAGTCAGCAACCATGGAGAGAAGAGAAAGAAACTAGAAAAAAAACCTAGAAAATATGCTAGGAGAAGGAGAAGAATAAAATGCACCTCTTGAGATAACACAAGTGCTACGAGAAGATAAGACTAGTGAATCTGAAGGTAGTGAAGAGGAGACTGCAATAACAAAGAAAGGGAAGAAGGCATTAGTTGTCAAGCCTAGAAAGAAGCAACTGCAAAAACTAAAGCCCACTCCTCCTGTACTACTTATATAGAGAACAAGTGCATATTCTACTATCATAGCTATCGAGCCACAGAAAAAGACACCAGCATCAAGAAAGAGGAAATCGGTTTAGACTAAGCCTATGCCGAGTAATCTCAGGAAGAAACCAAGAAGAAAGTTAGTCTTAGAGAAATATGATGATGATAAAGAGACAAATACTTATGATAATACAAAGGCACAAACATCATCACAAAGACATGTCAATTGACTCTAGATGAAATATGCCACAATATCAAGAGAATTGTTGGATCAGTAGGCTCCAAACAAATCAAATTTGAAAACTTGAACAATGAGGATAAAGAGAAAGTGGAAGAGGCTATGATTGAGATTTTGTGTACATTCAAGATGACACCTTTACAGATGGGGGATCTTATCCCTGAAGAGCTATACAAAAGAATAGATCAGAAATGGCAGTATTCCATGATGACAAAAAAAAAGATAAGGGAGAGTACTCTAGCACAATTCATGCTAGATCTATCCCTAGAGTACGTAAAGAAATATATGGAGCAGTATAGGAGTAGGTTTGTACCCAAGCTCTAGGCATATTCTATTTTACAGTGTAAGGTTGAGCATATTGTTTAATAGACCACAAGGTTGTGGAAGATAATTTTTGGCCTAATAATTGAGAGGAGTTCACAACTAAGTGAAGTTACATCAAGTGGAATTAGATAACAAGGAAGATATTGATGAACCACAAGATTTAAAGGAAGAAGAAGAAAAGAAGGTAGAAGTGATTGAATCACAAGATGTGATCACAATTTTGGATATCATTGAGGATACTCCAGTCAAAACAAATGTATTAACTGAGGAATAAATTAAGAGTCAAATACTTGTCGAGGCAGCCTCAGATAAGTTTCTACTGAGCACCAATCTAGTTTTAATTCAAGTACAATACTATCCAAGGATTGAGAATACATCAACTATGGAAACTACACCTATAAGCCCTCACATAGTCATAGTTGAACCACAAGCCTCACAGAGTACCAATTCTAAGAAATAGGACAAGTCAGCAATCACAACAGAGAATGCACCTACCGAGGAGGAAAAGAAAGAAAAAGGAGAGGAAAGTCTCAAAGATCAAGAAGATAATTCTACATTAGTAATAACACATCCTCGTGTGGAGGAAAAGAAGATGACTGAAGAAGAGATAGAAAAGGAAAAACTAGAGCCTAAGGAACAAGAGGCCATAAAAGCTCTTATAAAGTTGCCAAGTAGGAATACACTGAGGAAGAAACCACAGAAGAAAAAGGAGAAATTTCCTAGAACACAGGTTACACTTGATGAAGTTATAGTGATTCCTAAACGGGACACTGATAACTTAACTTATTAGAAAATGTACAAATATTACAAGATCTCTTGAAGAAGAAGAGTAAGAAAGTAGAGCTAAGAAGAGAGCAACAACAAAAGCAATTTTTGCATGAGATTAAAGGAATATTTATAGAATATTTTGAAATGGATGATATGAATGAGTTAGAACCTATCTTGGATCAACTAGTACAAATTTTTAAGAAGGTGAATAGTGATGACAGCGAGGAAAATGAAAAAAATTTGTAGTGGTCTGAGAGAAAGTTTGAGACCAAAGTACTGGAAAAGGTTTCCACTGAAATAGCAGTAAAATAGGTAGAACTTTCTACCTTAGTGACAAATTTATAGGAAGTTGTGCAAAATTTTCATTCTCTATACAAGAAGTTATGTAATGTAGAAGAGTTCACTAAGGACAATCAAGACTTGATTGATAAACTATAGTTAGACTTAAAGTCTACTGGTCATTCATTGAGCATGGATGCAAGCTCTAGCTCCATTCACTTCACTAGATTGTTGCATGCACAAGGGAGATTAGCCGAATTGATGCCTAATGATGGACAAATAAGAGAAAGGATCATTTCCAAATAAATGATGTTGACACCTCATCTGGGGGTTATGCGAATTAGCAATGGTAAAGGAGTTAGTAAAGAGAGACCCTCATCTCTCTATTGTCGAGAGCTTAGTTTATCTAGCTATCGAGCTAGAAATAAAGATTTTAGTTTTGGAGTTTGTCAGGTCAGGATGGGACAATGCATTAAGCATGATAATGCAGATCCATAAACCATTTTTGGATAAATATTTAAAAATCCCTACACCCCAATAGCTTCAAGTGACAAAAGAAAGGGGAAATGACATGCGATGACATGACAAGAATAGCAGAAACATGGCAAATGACATGAGGAAATGACATAAAATGAATAAGGGAAATGAAATATCAAATATAGAGGAAAAAATATAGTGAGAATAATAGAAAGGTATGACATACTATTTTGTAATGTATATATTTAGTTGTATGCCAAAGAGTCTTATGTATATATATGTAGAATCTTTTTGAAGACCAAGTCAAAGTCTTAGGGGGAGTAATCATATTACTAAGTACTCTTGTTGTAATGTAAATTTCAGGACAAAGTGTTTTTTCCACTAATGTCAAAGGGGGAGATTGTTGATCCCTAAGATGTTTTGTCCATTAGTGTCTAGCACTTAGTCATTTTCTAGGCAATGTTGGTCGGTCATCATTGTGACTAAGTCATCATGTTAAGGTTGAGTTCTATCTAGACTTGTATCTTATAAAATTACCAAGCAGTAGTTATTGTCAAGAAATTCATAGGTCACCAAGTACTTCAGTAATAGTTGAGCAGTTTATGCCAATTTGTATGGATGTGTCAGTGTCGAGCACCAGTATATGAAGAACAGTTAATGTCGAGTGTTAGAGACTTCATATGCTAAGCAAGCCAAATTTGACATATGTGTTTGTAATGGCACAAACACTTAGGTAAAAAAAATTTGGCCGACATCTATGCAATATTTAATGTTTTTTGAGTTAATCACAGATGTGATTATGCTTTATATTTGCAATCATTAATCCTTATGTAATCTATGTATCCTATCAAAATTAGGGAATGCTTAAGCGGCATAAATAGAGAATCTAGATCGTTGATCTTGATCTAGGAGGATGTTTTGTTGTCTATATAAGATGAGATCCTAAACCCTAAAATTTAGTATGTGTGTGTATGAATGGAATGAAGGGGATCTGATATACAGAATAGAAAATTATTTTGATATAGGTAGAGATTAGTCAGAGTGAACGAGAAAAATAGTGAAGAGTAGAATAGAGACATATTTGATTCAGGAGATCAAACAAGTATTGGAAGGAGAAGATATATTATCAGCATCACAATGAAAACTAAAGGATCTTGTACTGAGACTTTTTAGCAGCTAAATCAGGGTAAATCTCTTAACAGAGTGGTCCTCACAGTCCTATGTAAATCTTTTACCCGAGTTCTTACCTTTTTGTAAGTGAAATCCTTTTACCAAGGTAGATTGTATAAGTCTTTAAGCTCTTAATAGGGTAAACCCCTCACAGGGTAGATCAATAGTTTATGATCAAACTTTGTAGCCCTAACAGGCAAAATTTAATACTGTAGTAGTGAAGATTTGTGGGTGTCATCTCCACCCTAGTTTTACCTTTGAAGACCAAAATCTTTTTGAACTATATTTCAATTTCATGGATGAAGATTAGATTGTTAGATCGATTTCAGTATTAATATTCATGTTTATGATATGCTAGTGAAATTTATGTCAAAGTGGAATTATTAGTAGATATCTGATTCACCCCCCCTCTCAATGTCTCACTTTCCCATATTAGATTTCCAACACATCCAACACTAGTACAAGTATGTCAGAACCTCAAATGGTAAAATAATGACTACCACCTGACCTCATGGAACCAAAGGTCCACTCCCAGTGTGATGAGGAGATAAAAATACATCTCACTTAGATAAAAAATACCAAAATAAACCGCAATATGTGAACTAAGAAAGGGATTCTGAAATCTCTCTATCTTAAGAGGTACAACTCAAAAAGAAAAGGTAAACATACTAATCCCAGGGATAACCAACACATGTAGGAAACTTAAGATACATAAAGGTAAGTGTCATCACATGAGTCAACTCTAGAGTTATCCTGGTAGTCTCTCTAGACCCTGGCCCCCTAGTGACTCTATGTGGCATAAGTAATATCTCACATAGATAAGGCTGCCAACTATTCCTCATCCAATCCACACAAGAGGCCAACAATTTCTCACAAACCATGATAGCCTATACTAGTACTCAAGGAATGGGTGAGGAACACAAATATCTTATTAATGTAACTCTCCTAGTAAATTTTATTAAGTTATCACATATTAAGTTAACTTACAATAAGTTATCCTAGCAACTACTTAGGGTTTCGATCCTCATTGCAAGTCACCCCTCCATACATTTACCTAGCCTACCTACACACACTGATCACAAATTGATCTCATAAATCAAATTAAAAAAAAGTTAATCAAATTCTGTTCCATAAAAAAAGATAACTGGAACTCATATTCGTTCTCAAACCAATCATCATAAATGTATTCTCAAGTATCCACATAAACATGAATTTAAATAATAAAGTTGGAAAAGTGATCGATGACAAAATGGCATCACAATGCATGTAAAGAAACTCTCATTTTTAAAACACATCTCAGCCCTCTGGTTCACATTCCTAAAAAGTCAAGTAAAACCCCCAAATAACCATAGTGATTAAATAAGGTATACACAAAAGTCCATTAGCTCAAAAGTCCAAACTTTGAAAATAAATATAATTTTAATAGATCACATGATAAAATTAATCATATCAATTAATACTAAAAAATATTAAATAAATTAATATATTTAAATAATTCTTACTATTTAAAGAAAAACCATATATATATATATATATATATATATATATATATATATATATATATATATATATATATATATATATATATATATATATATATATATATATATATATATATATATATATATATATATATATATATATATATATATATATATATATATATATATATATATATATATATATATATATATAATAATAAAATATATTAACCATATATATATATATAATAAAATAATAAAATATATTTTTTTTTTTAAATTTAAAATTTAATTTATTTATATTTTTTTTTAAATTAAAAATCTTTACATTGGGGGGAAACCGCAACCCCACCCCCTAGTTGTCATTGGCAGCATGAGCTACCATGACAACTTTGTTACTGTGTGGCAGCAGGGCTGCCATAAAAGCTTGGTTGTCGTGTGACAGCCTATTGCTACTAGGGGGAGTTGGGGGAGAAAACCCTGCCCCCTCCCTGCCCCCCCCTCAAATTTAAATTATTTTAAATTTTTATTTCATAATAAATTTCCATTAGAGAAATTCTCTGACATAAAATCAAAGAACAATTTAAAAATAAATAAATAAACAACAATAATCAAGTCTCTCTTTTTTTATTAAGGGTGTTTTTCCCTTATAGTCAATTTGGGCAACTAATTTGATTTTTTGTTTTGTTTTGACAACAGTATTGTCTGACAATATAAATAGTTAGGTAGTTGCACAACTGAGGGTGTGTAGTTAATAGGTGTGACAGTTCGCCTCACACCCTCTCGATCCCTTCTTGTATGTAGTCTCAGTGAAATATACTTGAAGTTCTCTCTTATTATGTATTGTGTACTTTACTATTATGTATGACTACAACAATTCTAGTTTACCCCTAAGGGCAAACAAACACAATTATAATTTATCAAATACTCAATTATTTCCAAAATTTAATTGATTTAATAACATAAATTTTACATCTAGATCTAATCTATAAACCCTAACTACATCTAAATTATTATATTTTTAAAAACTTTTGCCTATAGATTTTAACCAAGAATAACCTAGGGTTTCAAACTATCGAATTTATTCCAAACTTTTCTCAAATGAAAACTGGGGTTTCCAGATCTAAATTTTAACAAGAATTTCCAATACAAGAAAACAGATAATTCTTTCCCCAATAAATTGAAATAGCAGAAACTCGAAGAATAATAATTTTTCTCAAACTCGCAGTAAAACCAATTCATAATTTTCAACACACAAATTAAAACACAACCTGACGAGCACAAAAAAAATAATATTTTTGAAAATAAAATAATAAAGGATCTTAGACCCTACCTTGAAATTGTAGGCAAATCTGAATCAAAATAACCAAATTGAAAGAAAACCAAAAATTCCAAAATACTACTAAGCTTGAACAAAAATTCCTTCAAATTCCCAAAACTTGAAAAATCTCCTCCTAAATAATAAACCAAGAAATACGAATAAAGGAACCCTAAACCACAGTTCAAAACATGCAACTCCTAATTAGAGAAAAAGAACTCCACTATTAAAAATAATGAAGCACTTATTTCGAAATCCCCAATTTAACAAAACTCCACTCCAACTTGGTTTGCATCACCTTCATTTATTATTTATTTTTAATTAATAATTTTCATTTGTTCATATCACTCAACTTTCAACTTAATTTATATTTCAATTTTATTAAATCAAAAGTGCAACTTTAATTACATTTTAATATTTAATTAATTAATTAATTAATATTTTAGCACATTAATAATTTGGTAATTGATAATTAAATATTAAATAAGTCAAGTATGTCTATAATTTTATTTTTTTGTTTAATAATTAATTAAATCCTCTTATTCCAAGTTAGACTTTTAATTAATAATTGTATTTAATTTATTCTCATAAATTAAATATTCTCATATTTAATAATTTTCATACTTAATAAGATTTAATTATTTAATAACATAATTAATTTTATAAATCACTTTACTAATTTAATACAAAACCACCTCAAATGACATGACATAAAAATAAAACAAAGTAAAAAGTGACTAAACCCAAAATACCAAAAATCATGCTCAAAGGAAGGGTTCACAAATGAGTCTGTCATCTTGACACATTTGAAGGGTTAACCAATCAAGTACTTGTCCATTATTTTAAAGGATAATAATATGCGTAGGTTGGGATTTGGACCTGAATGTTATCTCTGCTTTCTTACCATTGAGACATTGTGATAGTGCATGCTCACTAGGACTACCAGTTCAAGGAAGATGATGCCTAATACAGGCAATCCTGCCATCACAAAGAAGAACACACACATATATATATATATATATATATATATATATATATATATATATATATATATATATATATATATATATATATATATGACAATGGTTAGGAATGGTACATCATGTCGATATTGCATGCAAGTAACTTCGAATCCATCACAACCATATCAAGTACATCAAACAAACCTGTAAAACATACATAAGATCCCTGTGCATATAGATATAGTGTTAGTATTATCAGTATTCCATAATAATAAATGACATCATAATATGTAAATAACCATCATGACAACTAACCATAAATCTAACTATAAACACATGATATCATACACTATCCAATAGCCCATATATATCAAATCCATTATAAAGTCATACATCAAAATCCTAAATATCACTAAAATTACCAACACACATATAAAACTGGCCTACAAGAGTTTGGCAATAAGAAGTGAAAAGAAAAATATAGGAAGGGTATTACAATTATAGCTACCATACAGATTAGTGTTAATTTTTTCCTTTGAATAGGTTTATCTCTCCTTAGTTAGACTTGACAGGGGGTGTTAGCTCATAGTCTCATCTCACTCTGTAATTAATGGTAAAGTCATGTTCACATGGGATGATTGCATGATTATCATTTCCATGATGTTTACATGGTCTTCACTTGCATGATCTATGCATTGTAATGTTAAGTCTAACTTAATGAGAACAATTGTTCTTCGCCACAATTTCAGATTATACAGTGACTAATATTGTATAAACATGCATCTTATGCATATTACATAAGAAATAATGATTAATATATTTTCATTCTTTAGCTTCTCTATTTTGCGCTCTTCTTTATAGCAACATATTTTTGCTTCTTTCTTCTTCCTAGATCTAAATATTTGCAGGTATAGTTGTAGAAAATTTTACATTAAATAATTGTGAATTAACAAAAAAACCATAAAGAATTTCCATCACCACCAAAAAATCTATGTTGCTACCTCAGGTAATAATTTCATGAGTATATTTTTCTTGTAAAGGAAAATGTTTGGTAATATATTGATATCATTAGTAGGAGCAAGTGTGTTGGGACTACCTTACATTTTTATGAGGACATGATGGATTTGGGGGATTATTGTGATTGTAAAACTAGACTTTATTCCTTACTATGGTATGATATTGTACTAGTGTGGTCCAAGAGAGATTTCAATAATCTGATTTCAAAAGATACAAACTTTTGGAGATCTAAGAACTTGTAACTGTCACATGAATGAAAGTGGGCCCAATCATAAGACATTTATGTATTTGACAAGACTGTGAACTCATGAGATGCCTAGTAAAATAATTCTCATGCATCCAAATTCTATTCCAAACCAACCTTATGTGAAATGATTTCCCATCGAAAGATAATAAACATATTAAATAAATATTGTCCTCCATGAGGTGCTAATCAAAATATTGTTATATTTGATTAGGTGTCAATTTTTTTTTGCTTGTGTGTATAAATAAACTCTACACTAATAATTTGGTAATCTAGTTTTTTAGTCCATCCCTTGAGTCGATGACTTGTAGATCATAAAATTGTTCTACAAATTTGATACCTTCAATTGGTATCTAAGTACAGGTATATAGAAGGAAGTTTTTAAATATACTCCAACAAAGAGACCATGTCTAAAGAAAGACAAATATGTATATGGGGAATGTGAAAGGAAGGGTGAAAGATTTATTTTTATGGGATTTTTTGAAATTAAAAGAAAAGACCAAATTTTGGGTTGAGAAATGAGCTTTGCTAGGGTTTTAGCTTTGGTTGCCATACTATTTGTCAAAACCTTCTATTTTCCTATGTCATAGCGCATGTACTACATAAGTTTTATCTTTTTATATGGCTCCGACCAGCTTCAGGCTAGCAGTTGATGTTGGTGTTGGAGATTTGGCAATATGCACAATCATGGCACCTCTAAACAAGTGGCCTTGCAAGCTCTTTCCAATGGTGTTTCGTGAGGTACAACCTAAAGTACTCTTGATGTTGTTCTTCCTTTTCAAGATTTTGATAATGAATGTTATTGGCTTGGAAAGTATATTCTGATTGCATATTTTGTGGGGACGGTTCTAACTGAAAGTATGCTACATGATTGGGTCACCAAATCCTAGGCCCCTCATGGGGTCTAGCTTGATAGTATCAAAAATATGACCAAGTTTTTTATCCTATTTCTCATTTCCAATATGTCCAATGTTGAGGGCATCCTCAAAAGTGGACCTTGGTTTGTTTGTTCTTCCTTTCTTGTTTTCTAGCCTTGTTTAGAATACCTTTGCCATCTTGGATGAGAAAATCTTTAAGGTCCTATTTGGATGGTTTTCTTAGGTTTACCCTTACCATGTTGTCCTTTCTTAGAAACTATTTTTCAAACCCTTGGTAGGGTGGTTTGTATGGAGGTAGACCATTTTTTTCACACTCATCCCCAAAAAAGGGTTGGTGTCTAGGTTGATTTAGCTGAAAATCTCAAGGAAACCATTGATATTCAAGTGGGTGGTCAATATTTCTCTCAATGAGTTCATTACTTGAATCTACTCGGAACCTACTACCATTCTCAATCCTCAAAACACAAGATCAAGGATTGACCTTTAGTCATTCATACAATGAAATCTACACCAAAGGAGATGGCTCCCTCTCATTCTTCAAAGGGCCCTAAATCAAATGCAAGGTGGAGTATGGTGATTCGTAAAGGAAAATGCACCTTGGATTTTTCTCATTAATAGCAGTTTGAGCCTCCTTCATATCTTTCAATACAAGGACTAACCCATCCTAGGTTGTCGTTAAAGTTTCCAATGGATTCCAATTTTTTAAACCCTGATCAATAGGGGAAGGCTTTATCTAAGAGAGGTTCTAATTATGTTTGGGATTATACTCTTCAAGATACTTTAGTAGTTTTAGCTCCAACTTCTTCTTTGCACCACTCTTGCAGTCCTCCTAGGTGAGCATATTTTGGTGATGGGGGTCCGAAAAATGTCAAGTGATTCTTGGGGAATCTTACACTTGTTTTTGGCTAACCTTAGATTTCCTGTAGAATATATTATCCTTTCTTTGGGGTGAGAATTAAATGAAGGAGGTTGACTCTTGAATTATATCTCATGGAATGTGAGAAGTCTTACTTACCTAACCTATAAGTATTCAGTTAGGGATACTCATCAATATTTTCCTAGTCTTGATATTCTGTCTCTAGGAAGTTAAAATTGTAGCTTTCATGAGGTAATTATTGCATGCTATATTATTTATCTAGATAGCTTTATTTTTTCTTCTCAAAATGAAGTTGGTAAAGGAGGATTCATCACCCTCATCTTTCCTTGATTCTATTCCTCTATTGTTGATAATGGCCCTGATGTAACACCCCACCAAAGAACCTAGGATAAATTAACCTAAAACATGTTACTAAATTTATAGAATAATTATTTTCTTAAAAGTTTACAAACAATAATGAATAACAATGCAGAAGCAATATAACATAAGACAATACATACTTACAAATGTAACTCATTTATAGATTACAAATCCCAAGGCTTTCATGAGGTAGAATTACGTAAGTTAATTAATCTAATAAATACAACAAAAAATATACACTCTCCATATAATGCAAAGGAATTACAAGTACATAATCTCATAAATGAAAACATAGACACAATTGATATCACAAGGTAAACATAATAACCAACATCCACTGGACAAGTCATAGGGTATGTAATAATAAACCAAGATACAAAGTACAAATATAATATATTAAAGATAAAATAAATTTTACAACAAGACCAATAAGAAGTTAACAACAACAAGGATCATCTAGAACCATCACAAATGTCAAAATCCTAATGGTAATAGAATCACTACTGCTCAACCACATAGAACCAAAAATTTCACTCCCACCATGCTGAGGAGATAACAATAGACCCCACTTGGATATCAAACACTAAATTCCAATCACAATAAATCACCTAAGCAAAGGATCCTAAAAGTTCTCTATCTCAAGAGGTGCAACATAAAATTAAAAGGTAAACATACTAATCTCAAAGGCAACCAACACATTTAGGAAACCTAAGATGCATAAAGGTAAGTGTCATCACATGAGTCAAATTAGAGTTACCCTAGCAATCTCTCTAATCCCTAGCCCCCTAGTGACTTTATACAGTATTAGTAACTTCTCATACAAACAAGGCTATCAACTATGACTTATACAATCCATGCATGTAGCCAACATCTTCTCACAAACCATCCTAGCCTGTACTAGTGCTCAAGGCATGGGTGAGGAACACAGACATCTTATTATTATTTTTTAAAAATCTCAATGTATTTTTAAGTTATCACTTTATTAAGTAACTTGCAAAGGATACCCAGGCAGCCACTTATGGGCTCTAGTGCCTCCAAAGCAAGCCACTTCCCTTGTAACACCTAGATATTCTACCCTAAGCTCATAAGTCCCAAATAAATCTCATAAATTCAAAAAAACATGATAATGAAATTTAGTTTCATAAAAAGATACTTGGAACACATACTAATCCTCAAACCATAAACTCATGAAAATACACACTAGTCCTCAAACTATAACATCATAAAAACATACTCTCTCAAAGAGTTCACAAACTAATAAGCTTAAAATGGAAAAAGGTTGGGTAAAAAGATCAAAACCATTATCACATTACAAACATTCTAAATATCTATGCCACATTAAAAAGGTATAACCCCAAGCCTCTGAAAACAATTCCTAAAAGAAAACTTAATGCAACTCATACTAACAATCAAAAATGTAACCACCAAAAACTCCAATAATAAACACATCAATATTAGATTCTCATCAAATAATATTTAATTATATATCATTATTATTATTATTTTTGCTTTTCTAAAAATATTCTCGTGTATGAAATTTTTTTAAATTTTGTATTTATAAAAATAGAGTTTCTAAATATAGAATATCTCTACATGCAAATTCCAAAAAGTTTTTATTTTTTTATTTTTTTTTAAATAATTTTTTTTCTAAAAAATAGAATACCACTACATGTGAATAAATATATCTTTTTAAAAAAAACATGCAACTGAATATATCTTTTTTAAATAACATGCAACTGAATATATAGTCCTTAAATAACATGCAACTTGCTAGTAAATAGATTTGTCCCTTTTGCAAATATTCACAAAATAACTCACAAATGTCCAAATAATAAGACAAAATCTGAAACTAATAGTTGAGTCACTTGCAATGGCTATGTGCAAGTGCTTTCTGAGTTTTTATATTAAGGCTCAGCTCCCTTCTTTACATTTTCAATGAATAAAAGAACTTGATATGTCTTTAACCAGAAGACACGAAGGTATGCTGGCATCCACCCATAAACATGGAATGAATACGATTTGGTTTTAAATTTATAGAAAGGAAATCAAATATGTGGCACACAAACCATATATTTAACCTTCTCATTCACAAATAAATAGAGAAAGATTTAAAATTCAACCTTACATACATGAAGCATGAAACCCACAAATTTCATAACATACACACTTTTGCCAAGATACAACAGAAAAATATATGAAATATAATTGAAGGTGACCAACAGATCAATTTCAATCAAAAGAAATATGTGTTCAGACCAAAAGATCTGGAAATCTATTTCCATTTATTTCAAATACATAAACAAAGCAACCAACTGATTACTTGACTCCTGCATTTCCAAACAAAGTATGCAAAGACAGAAAAAAGTAAAATCTTTCCTCTTCCCCTGTTGTAAATAAAGAACTCAAAAAAACTGTCTCTTTTCCTTGTAGCCAACTGATCATTGGAAAAGAAGCTCCCCCTCTTCTTGCTAGCATTCTATAATAAATAATTACTGGAAAGCTTATTCAGTTTTCATAACTGAATCTTTAAATTACATCACTCTTGCTTGACTATCTTTTATCTCTTATGGCTTTCTCTTTTTGATGACTTCCATTTTATTATAATTTAGCCCTTATAAATGTTTTCTCATCAAAAAATTATACATAAAACTTTATAATGAATAAAGGAGGATATCAAATTTAATGTTGATAACTAGGTGTCATCGACATAATGCATTTTTCTTTTTATAGGCTAATATATAATTTTCCACCATACTTTCTTCACCATCAATCTATTGGGTTCATGTTTGATTTTGAACTGGTTCCATAGTTTCTAGTTTATGTAATTTACCAAAGTATTTGAATGACATTTCATTAAGCATCCTATAAATTTCACATGCTCTATACCATCAGGTTAAATGGTTCCTTTGCTGCACTCGTTACTTACATTCCCATCTACCTCATAGAAGTCCATATTAATGTGAATGTCATTTTGATGACAGTTTTATAGACCCGCGGTCTGTAGAACATAACTTTTGTTATGGAGATCAAAATGGAAATCTCTCTAGTAGAAGCTTGCACAATTTTCCTCTCCAAAACATATCCAAAACTTGGCCAAATCCAACATTTGAGCTAAGAGTTATGGTCCCTACATTGAGACCCAATTTTTTAGCCTGCAGATTTTTTAAAAAATAGAATCCCATGTTCACAAAGTTGTCAAAGTTTGTGGTATAAAGATGAATGAAAGTGAGAACCATAAAACACCATTATGTTGTAGATCTCATCTTACTCTCTTTGGGTTAATTTATCCAATGGTGATATGAACAATCATCATCATTTAATGGCATCATCATCACAACAAGCATATAGTGGAAATTAGGGGTTTTAAAATGCAAAAAGTCTGATCACGCTTTCATGAAAACTTTTATGTCCATTGGCAATTCAAACTGATACCATGTCTTCAACAAAAATTCCTCTAGATACACATTTATCATTGAGGAAGGGAACTATATTCATTCCATAACCGCCAACCAGACCTACATCAAATAACCACACTGCATTTGATTGTGTCTTTGGTTTGTCATTTTGAACTATTCATACTAAGTCTATTCTTTCACACTTAACAAACCATTCTAAACTAGCATGAATTGGAATTGGAACTTTGAACCCATGAGATATGGAAAATTGAACTTTGAACTTTGAACTTTGAACTTGAGGTTCAAGGTTCAAGTTCAACAACTCCTCTTGCAATGCTTCCCTTTTACAAAGTACAACTTCACAAAAGCATGTCAACAAAACTAGTATAAGGCATTAGAAAATTGATGGACATTGTTCATGAGACTTGATTTTAAAAGTTTTGAATTTGGGTGCCAGAGGAAAGCCAACAACTAGCTTTGATTGGGGATATGAACCATGAGGGACATGAAGAATCCAGCAGTCTCTCATTTGAGACCAGTGCTTAGCCATTGGGGAAATAGAGTCATAGTAGCATAGGAAATCAGGGGGGCTTTGTAAATGACCAGAGGGGAGGAGGTCAACACCAAAACAACTAGACTAACAACACCACAAAAACTTAGAGAGCAGCAAGCTATTTACAAGTATATACAGGTGAGAAGAACTCACCACAGGAATTAGAGACTAGGAGTACTTACACAAATCCATTTACAGGCTGAGAGAAATATGATCCCAATCTGAACAAAGTGTTCCAATAGAATGAGATAGACTCATACAACCTTCATTTGGAAAACTTTTCCTGGATGCAAACTAGACTAATTTTGTGCAGGAGTCATGTGAACCAACCATCATGCTCAAATAGCCACATCTCGTCATAGATTTTTGGTTATTCTTAACCTCTTTGTATGAAACTTTGTGAACCATTTCCAACTTCTAGCTAAAAAAAATAATGCTCAAAAATTTGCACAGAAGAGGGAACATCGTTCCCATTATCAACATTTATGAGAACCCCATCTTTAAATGAATTTATGGTATTTAAAACACCCTCAAAATATGAATAAACTTCATCTAGCATAGGGTCAGCATTAACTAGCATCACCTCATCTTGCTTTGTTGTAACTAAATCTACAAATTCCTTATCCAAGATCAATGCATCCAGAAGATCCATACCTGAATCTTTCTTTTCGAGATCTTCTTGCTTGATAGCTACCAAGAATCTCTTGATGATCTCTACTTCATACAAAGAATCACCACCTGAGTAGGCCAATGCTTTCTAGGACTGCGGTATTTCAACAATCTCACCATAATCTAAAAAACTTTCAGAGAGGCATAAACTAATTTCATGTTTAGCACAAAAGGTTTCATGCAATAGGTTAGATTCTACAATAATTTGACTTGGAGAATCATATCCATTCTTATCCCAAGTAAAATGAAAGAACTCATTTTCTTGTGGTGCATTAGACTAAAAGTTTCTTTTTAAAAATTTTCTAGAGAAAGAATAACTTTCAGCACTTTTAAACTCGGGAAAAAGAATGAGATCAGAAAAAATTTCTCCACTTACACCATTCTTCCTCGTCACTGCTTGATCCTCATGGGGCTGAACCATTTCTTGCTGAGTAGATGACATGATTCTCTTTGTGATATCTCTCTCACAAGAAAAAGTACTCTCCAAGATGTCTGGCATTTCTTAGGGATGAAGTATCTCACCTAAATTCTCAACATGCTCTCTATTTATTTCAAAATTTTCCTTGTCAAATGAATTTTTAGAATTAAAGGACTACTTCCCAAAGCTTGATTTATCATCACTTACAACACAAGTTTCATCAAGATATAAAATAATTCCATCTTTCAAAGGAAAAGATTCCAAAATAGGATATCCACATTCCTCAAGATAAGAAGAACTTTCAATTCGTGTCATCAAATTAAAAATTTCATATTCTGGAAGTATAGAAATCTGAAAATTTTCATCCTTTAGACTTGTTACAACATAATGATTTTCTAAAGTTTCAAAATAGAAACTTTGAAAGTCTGGAAGGGAAGTACAATTAAGAAAACCTTTTCCATTCAAACATACCAAATTTTCAGTTTCTTGGTCATTCTTGACCATGAATGCTCATGTTTCATGAGGCTAAGATGCTTCTTGCTGCATTTCTTGTTCACTCAAGACTGAGTAATTGCAAGAAATATAATGGGATGAAACTACTGGAGCTTCTTCATCATCTACCTCTAGTTCTTTTTCAAGCTGCTACACTTTTCCTTTACAATCTTCCAGATCTTTTAGCTTGTGAAATCTGTGACATAAACTTCTCCACAGCAAGGCAGATACATGATCATCTTTGATTCTTAGACTGGTCTTTACATCATGAGAGGTGCTTTCTTTGTAATGCTCAAAGAAATCTTGCAGCACTTTATCCTTCACTTGGGTGATCTCCAAAATGTTGGGGTTAGGTCTCATCTTCCTTGTGACCTTTGTGTTTAGCATGGTCATTTCTCAGAGTTGCCAATCTCTTGCACATAGAGATAATGTCAAAACTAAGAAACCAAATGTTCGGCATCGATAATTTTTTTTGATTCCCCAGTAGAGTCACCAAAAATCTATTAGTAAATAGATTTGTCCCTTTTGCAAATATTCACAAAATAACTCACAAATGTCCAAATGACAAGACAAAATCTGAAACTAACAATTGAGTCACTTGCAATGGCTATGTGCAAGTGCTCTTTGAGTTTTTATATGAAGGCTCAAATCCCTTCTCTATATTTTCAATAAATAAAAGAACTTGATATGTCTTTAACTAGAAGACACGAAGGCATGCTGGCATCCACCCATAAACATGGAATGAATACGATTTTGTTTTAGATTTATAGAAATGAAATCAAATATGTGGCACATAGACCATATAGTTAACCTCCTCATTCACAGAGAAATAAAGAAAGATTTAACATTCAACCTTGCATACATGAATACATGAAACCCATAGATTTCATAACATACACACCCTTGCTAAGATACAACAGAAAAATATATGAAATGTAATTGAAGGTGACTAATAGATCAATTTCAATCAAAAGAAATATGTGTTCAGACCAAAAGATCTGGAAATCTATTTCCATTTATTTCAAATACATAAAAAAAGCAACCAATTGATTACTTTACTCCTGCATTTCCAAACAAAGTATGCAAAGACAGAAAAAAAAAAAAAAAAAATCTTTCCTCTTCCCCTACTGTAAATAAAGAACTCAGAAAAGCTCTCTTTTCCTTGTAGCCAACTGACTGCTGGAAAAGAAGCTCCCCCTCTTCTTGCTAGCATTCTATAATAAATAATTACTGGAAACCTTATTCAGTTTTCATAACTAAATCTTTAAATTACATCACTCTTGCTTGACTATCTTTTATCTCTTATGGCTTTCTCTTTTTGATGACTTCCATTTTATTATAATTTAGCCCTTATAAATGTTTTCTCATCAAAACATTATAAATAAAACTTTATAATGAATAAAGGAGGATATCAAATTTAAGATTGATAACTAGGCATCATCGACATAATGCATTTTTCTTTTTATAGGCTAATATATATTTTTCCACCATACTTTCTTCACCATCAATCTATTGAGTTCATGTTTGATTTTGAACTGGTTCCATAGTTTCCAGATTATGTAATTTACCAAAGTATTTGAATGACATTTCATTAAGCATCCCAGTAAGTTCACATGCTCTATACCATCAGGTTAAATGGTTCCTTTGCTAAACTCGTTACTTACATTCCCATCTACCTCATAGAAGTCCATATTAATGTGAATGTCATTTTGATGACAGTTTTATAAACCTGCGGTCTGTAGAACATAACTTCCATTCTAGAGATCAAAAATGGAAATCTCTCCATTGGAAACTTTCATAATTTTCCTCTCCAAAGCATATCCAAAACTTGGCCAAATCAAACTTTTGAGCTACAAGTTGTGGCCCCTACATTGAGACCCAATTTTTCAACCTATAGATTTTTTTAAAAATAGGATCCCATGTTCATAGAGTTGTCAAAGTTTGTGGCATAAAGATGAATGAAAGTGAACACCATAAAACACCATTATGTTGTAGATCTCATCTTACTCTCTTTGGGTTAAATCCAATGGTGATATGAACAATCATCATCATTTAATGACATCATCATCACAACAAGCATATAGTGGAAATTGGGGGTTTTTAAATGCAGAAAGTCTAATCACACTTTCATGAAAAATTTTATGTCCATTGGTAATTCAAAATGATACCATGTCTTCAACAAACATTCCTCTGCATACACATTTATCATCAAGGAAGGGAACTATATTCATTCTATAACCGCCAACCAGACCTACATCAAATAACCATACTACCTTTGATTGTGTCTCTAGTTTTTCATTTTGAACTATTCATACTGAGTCTATTCTTTCACACTTACCGAACCATTTTGAACTAGCATGAATTGGAATTGGAACTTTGAACCCATGAGATATGGAAAATTGAACTTCGAACTTTGAACTTGAGGTTCAAGGTTCAAGTTCAACAACTCCTCTTGCAATGCTTCCCTTTTATAAAGTACAACTTCACAAAAGCATGTTAGCAAAACCAGTATAAGGCATGAGAAAATTGACGAACATTCTTCATGAGACTTGATTTTAAAAGTTTTGAATTTGGGTGCCAGAGGAAATCCAAAACAATTGAATATATCATTCATAAGTAACATGCAACTGAATATATCTTTTCTAAGTAACTTGCAACTAAATATATATTTCATAAATAACATGAAACTGAATATATAATTCATAAATAACATGCAACTGAATATATCTTCCTTAAAAAACATGCAAGTGAATATATCTTTCCTAAATAACATGCAACTCGATATATCTTCCTTAAATAATATGCAACTGAATATATCTTCCCTAAATAACATGAAACTGAATATATCTTTTTTAAATAACATGCAACTAAAATATCTTTCCTAAATAACATGCAATTGAATATATCTTCCTTAAATAACACGCAACTGAATATATCTTTCCCAACTAATATGCAACTAAATATATCTTCATTGAATAACATGCAACTAAATATATATTTCCTAAATAACATGCAAATGAATATATTTTCCTTAAATAACATGTAACTAAATATATCATTCGTAAGTAACATGCAAGTGAATATATCTTCCTTCAATAATATGCAATTGAATATATCTTTCCTAAATAACATGCAACTGAATATATATTTCCCAAATAACATGCAACTGAATATGTCTTCTTTAAATTTCATGCAACTAAATATATCTTTCTTAAATAACAAGCAACTAAATATATATTCCTTAAATAACATGCAACTAAATATATCTTCCTTAAATAACATGCAACTAAATATATCTTCCTTAAATAACATGCAGTTGAATATATCATTCCCAACTAACATGCATCAAAATATTTTTTTTGAATAACATGCAACTGAATATATATTAGTCCTAAATAAAATATAATTGAATATATCTTTCTTAAATAACATGTAACTGAATATACCCTCCTTAAATAACATGAAATTGAATATATCATTTTTAATTAACATGCAATTGAATATAACTTTCTTAAATAACATGCAACTGAATATATCTTCCTTAAATAACATACAACTAAATATATCTTTCCTAAATAACATGCAACTAAATATATATTTCCTAAATAACATGCAATTGAATATATCTTCCTAAATAACATGCAACTAAATATATCTTTCCTAAATAACATGCAATTGAATATATCTTCCTTAAATAATAGGAAACTAAATATATCTTTCCTAAATAACATGCAACTGACTATATTTTCATTAAATAACATGCAACTAAATATATGTTCCTTAAATACCATGCAACTGAATATATCTTTCCTATATAACATGCAACTGAATATATCTTTATAAAATAACATGCAACTGAATATATATTTCCTAAATAATATGAAATTAAATATATCTATCTTTCACACATGAAAATCTATATTATTTACATGCACATATCTATATCTCTATTTCAAAAGATTGCATTTTCTCCAGAAACAAACTCTTTCAAAACCCTCAAAACCATGGAAGGTCATAATTGAAAACCAATCAAAGAAAAAAATTTCAAGAAAACTCTAATCAAATTTTCCTTCCAAAATATTCTCTAACATTCATGATTATCAAAGAAATACATCTTTATAACAAAAACTCATCATTTACACACAAGATCTAATCAAACATGAAGAAGACAATGATTTTAATAGACAACTTATAATGATTTTAAAACCCTACCTTAATACACAAAGATGAATAAAAAATCAATTCCAAATCTTGATAATTTATATCTTTCGAAAACACCAAATCTTTAATCCTCCAAAAATTTGTCAAGAGAGAATTCTTCAAAACTTGATTGAATAATTCTCAAATGGTTTCCTAGCTCTCTTAAATAGAAAACTCAGATGTACCAGAGTTGAAAGAATGCAACTTCAAAATTAAAAAAATAGAACTCAACTATTAAAAATAATAAATTTGTTAACTCCAAATCATAGGAATAAGAACTCAACTACGACCTCATTTTTATCAACTTTAATTTATTAAAATCACATTAAAAAATTACACACCAGTACTGACTTGATAGAGTCATGGTTATATGCATGAAAGCTTAAAGCAGATACTAGCTATATTGGATTCAATGAAACACAAATTCAGATTGATGACATGCGAGCAAGGATGAAAGCACCAAAAGATACCACAAATGCTAAGGAGACTGGAAATCAAACTAAAGATAATGTTGAACCATCTAAAGATGAGCGCAAACTAGTAGACTGAACTTGTTATGCATGTAACAAGCATGGACATATAGCAAGAAACTGTATAGAGGTAAGACCTTTCAATAGTTACTATTGTTCATGCCAAGGATTTTTTTAGTGGCGATTATTCACCAATTGGCAAATATGTGCCGATCGGCGGATAGAAATTAGCGAAAAAAAAGCTCATATACTTGTTGACCGATTCGCTTGGATTTTATAAAATGCTCATATAGTGGTTGGATTGTTCGCCACTATTTTTACGTAATTTCAGGAAGGTAGTCGGGTTCTTCACCCATATTTCTATTTACTATTTTACTCTTATTCGTCATGGATTAAATTTGGTGTATTTATCAAGGATCAACATTCGCCAAAGGCCCATTGTCCCAAGTGAAATTTGTATTTGCACTAAGACCCAATTCTCTATGCATCATACATAATCATGTCCCAAATTCCCACCCTATTCACCTAGTCAATTATTTGAAATTACACGAGGTTCACCAAATATTAGTTGTTATCATAAGCAACTGTCAGCCCCTTCGCCAAAATGGAGGATGGAGATTATGAGGCAAAATCTAATGGTTGATATGAAAATGGTTTACTTATAGTTGTCTATTTAAGAGATATGAGTTTTATTATTGAAACATGCTGGAGAGAAGGAGACTTCAAGAGATTTAGTTGATTCTGAGTCACAATTGCATTTGCAATCAGTAGCAAATGACTACCAGTTCATAGTATCGTATTCAAGTAAACTTTTATTGTAGCCTTAATTTGTTGGAGATGTCATAGTCAATGTTAAACAAGAAGAGGACTATTGAAGGTGGAGATGTCCAAGAGAGGCCAATGAAATGTAGAAATATATCTTCAAAATTTGGCGTGGGCAGATGCAA
This sequence comes from Chamaecyparis obtusa, assembly GCA_027943335.1. Taxonomy (NCBI): domain Eukaryota; kingdom Viridiplantae; phylum Streptophyta; class Pinopsida; order Cupressales; family Cupressaceae; genus Chamaecyparis; species Chamaecyparis obtusa. The sequence goes on along the minus strand of BSBK01003711.1, from coordinate 1,531,081 downwards.
TAGTGTTGGTCAAAGTGAGGAAGGTACATCATCAAAGGAACCTGTACAATTTCAAGGTTCTCAACCTACATAGGAGTCTAATGAAGAAATTGGGGAGCCTACTAAATCTAGTGACGAAGTTGCAAAACCTGATATCTCTGATGAAGATGGCCTTGAAGAATAATTTCAAGTAAATAACTAGTACCAGGATGAATCGATCAACTTCAGTGATGATGATGGTTCAATTAATAGTAACACTAAAGGGAGAGGAAAATCAAAATAAAAAATTGATCATCAATGGGAGATGTCGAGGAGATTTAAATTTGATTGGGCGAAAAAGTATCCATTCAATGAACTCGTGGACAATTCAATTGTAGGTGAGCCACTAGTAGAATGTAGATGTATGATTTGTAGTTGGAAGTATAAAAAGGAAAAGCAAATGCAGCTTAAACTAGACACCATAGAGAAACATGTTGGTAAGGTTTACGAAACCTCAACTATTGATGGAAAGGAAATAAAAGTGGTAAGATATAAAACAAAGGATCAATGTCAACATAAAAGGAATGTTGAGGAATATTATTTGTTTCATAAATTTAAGATGAAGCCTGGTGAAGTTCAAGGTTCTATTAATGCTTTATTTGCAAAAGAAAGTGAAGTAGAAGAATGCAAAAAAGTTGTTCAATTAAGTAATGTTTTCCATATTTTGAGCAGAGGGCGTCCAATGATAGACTATACAGAAATGAGTGGTTTGTTACACTTTCTAAAAGTTCCTAACTATCTTGTTACTCATTGGTCAATAAACAGTGGATGGGAATTGGCAAGTTGTATTGCCCAGGTTGCAATAGAGGATGTACAGAGAAAAATAAAAGAGTCAACCTTTATTGCATTGTCCTTAGACAAAGTTACGGTAATAGATAATATGTCGTGGGTATGCATGCATGTTTATACTATACATAATAATGTCTGCCAACCACATCTACTAACTATTGTAAAATTGAGGGACAATGCGACATTGGAAACTTTATTTCAATTAGTAAAGAGCCATTTAATTGAATATGGAGGTATGGATGAATTGACAATAGCGAAGAAGTTGATATGTGTTGGAGCGGATGGAGCTTCAGTAATGCAAGGTCAAAGGAATGGTCTTTTCACAAAGATTCAGGCTTCTTGTTCAACATATGTTGTTGGCATTCACTGTATGGCCCACGGGATGAATCTTTCTTTTAGAGTTGTGAAGAAGTTTCCTTTGGTAAACAAGGTTGAATATTTAGTAAGAGAGTTGTACTCATATTTTTATCGAAGTCCCAAATGTTTTAGGGAATTTCAGAACTTTGCTAATGGAATTACCAATGGAAACAAGCTTCTTAAAGATGTTGATACCAAATGGATCTCTTTGGATGGATCAACACATCGAGTTTTTTCCAAATATCAATCTTTGATTGGACTGATGTATGAAAATCAGGACAATGTAGAAAATCAGAGATGTGGCAACTTGCTTCGGAGGTTAAGTAATATAGAGACACTTTTGAATTTAGCATCACTTCTTCCCATCCTAGAATAAATGATGTTCATTATGAGAAAAGCCCAGCAAAGAGCCATGTATATTGCAGAATATGCTTACTTGTGTAAAATGTCATGCCAAGCCCTAGATAGTCTCTATCAAAATGACCTAAATTTATCTGATGAAAGATTTAATCACTGGTAGAAACTAACAGATTTGGACAATCCTGGTAATTATTTAAAGATTTTTGAAAATGGGGATTTATGTGTTTGTGTAAGGGGATTTCAGATACCAATGTACTACAGTGCCCCAAAGAAGTGAGCTACAAGAGTTACAAGGGAAGAGTTTACCAAGATCATTGAGTCTATAGCAGGTAATGTAAGGGACATAGCCTATAAAGTTTCCTCTGAAATAAGATCTTGATTCCCATATGAACAACTACTTGAGGCCATGGCAATTGTGTTTCCTCAATATTGGACCTTAAACTCTAAGGAAGATTATCGTAATAGGCTGATGACTTTGATAAAGAAATTTTGTAAATCTGTACAATTCAATGGAGTGACTATCAATGGAATTTTAGATGAGGGTCTTCTTAGATAGCAATCAAGTACTTTTGCAAAGACTATGAAGCATCAATATCAATTAATGCATAACCCACATGAAGAGGGCTCGACAACAAGGCTTTGGACAAAACTAAAATAGAGCACAATGTTGCGTGAAGAAATTTTAGAGTTCTTCAAGCTTGCTGATCTATGTCAAACCATGACATTGGGTTCATTGGAGGATGAGAGAGTTTTCAGTGCTTTGGGCTTCCTAAAATCAAAGCTAAGAAACAAACTAAACAAGAATTTGGAAACATGCTTGAGGGTCTACACTTCTAGGTATGATGTCAATACTTTTCCTTATCAAAAATAAATGGAAATCTGGAAGAAAAGATGCAGAAGAAGAGGGTTGGGAAACACCATTAAATAATATCCGTTAGTGACTCCAAGTGTGACAAGTATAGGTGGCAATGGGAGTCATAGAAGTGGAGGTCAAACTCAGAGTAAAGAAGACAAACAAAAATGAAGAGAACAATGAAGAAACTGGAATACTAGAATTGGATGACGACAATGATGCAGAGATGAATTGGCAAATTTAGGAAATTTCTACTAAATTAGCAGTAGCAATCAATAGGTATTTTTTGAGCTTATTAACTACTATAGCCTATCATTCAATGTTCATTTTAGAAAAGAAAGAATGTATTATGTTTCATCATTAAAATTTGAGGAAAAAAGAGTATTATTACTGTAGAGTGTAGTTTGTAACTTTGTATTGTATCATCAATGATCATTCATATTTGAATTTGAAATTCCTGAATGAAATTTTGTATTCCAATAGCATATAGCAAAGTAAATCAACTAAGAATAACTGAATAAAATAGAGTAACTCAACATACATTAAATTAGAAAATATTAAAAATAGATAGAGTACAATTTGTTTTGTATTCATTTGCAATATATTACAATTTATAGTAGTTCAAAATTAAGAAAAATCTTTGTAGGCTAGTCCAAACATCCTCTGATGGTAGAACAATTTGGTTCCTACTGTAGTCACACTCCTACAACTTCGTTAGCAATTCATATTTGGAAGTGTGACTTGACAGCATTGTTGCTTCGAAAACTCCATTCAAATTTCTCACTAGTTTGATGAAATCCATGAATGTATCAGGAGATATGTTTGTAGGAAGAAAGCGTAAATTAGTATTTATTTTGTCATGCAACCTTATTTTGTAATTTTCTCTTCCAATGAAGTTATTTGCCTCAAATCCCTTAGGCAAACCAAGACTTTCCATATTCTCTTTCCTTTGTTCCATCTTTGTGATCTTTTGTTGAGCTTTGTCATCCAATTCCTATGCTTCCCGTAGCTTCTCACATTTTCAAATGATACTTGATACCTTTACTGAGGCATCAAGGTGGTTGCTAATTCCCTTGTTTGATAGATAACTATCACTCTTACTGTAGAATTGTTGCATAATATCTTTTTCTTCCTTTCCTTTCTTGACAACATCCATGTTCTGTTCAATGTTCTTATGGAGCTTCAAATAACATACTCTTATACTTTGAAGCATTTCAAACCACTCATACAAGCTATCACACATCACCAATATTTAGCCCCAAATGTGTTCTTTTGCAATCTTCACTAAATTATTATTAGTATTTGCTAAAGTTTGAATTGTATTATTGGCCTTCTTTAGTTCTTCTGCCATTTTTTCACAATTCTTTTTCTCTTCCATTGCTTTGTGTTCCCAATGATTGGCTTTATCTGCCTGAGAGTCCAATTGCTTTTGCAATTCCCAGTTGGAGGCAGCATTACTCTCCACAGTTTTAAATAACTTTTCCAAACTGACTCTTTCTTCCTCTAGTTTTTTACTAATTTTTGCCAATTTTCCCCTCAGTGCCTTCAGCTCTGCCTAATCCTATTCCTTCACTACTACCTCTGCATGTTCCTGCTTTGTATCTACTGATGTAGAGGTAGATTTTTTAATCTTTTTTTGTAATTCTTTCAAACTATTCTCTGAAGCTTTCCTCTTTTCTTTTTCATTGCCAATGTCTGCCTATAGCTTTTCTATATTTCTCTTGAGCTTACTTTTCTCTCTTTCTAGCTTTAGTAGTGCATTGTAGATCACTTGGTTTGTAGACTTTGACACATTGATTTTGTCCACATTTTTAACTTTGGAAAAATCCATTTGGAGAGTGCTAACTTGAAATTCAGATGGATCTATCTAACTCTTTGGTTGGTTTCCATCTTTATTTGGTGGAATAAAAACCATGAACTCTATCGTGTCTCTTTTTGGGTCATATGTTGGTAAAACCCTGTTGGATACAGGTTGTTCTTGTACATATGCATTAAGGGCACGAGTCTGCAATGTCTTCTTTATTTCTTTATTCTTGGTTCTTGTTTCTACAAATTTATTATAGAAATCATTGAAATGAAAATCTGGTGTTGTAGAAGGATTTGAATGTTTGAAAGGTGTACCAGACTCAGAGGTAGAGCTTGCAATGCCTATTGATCTAACTAATGCTCTTTGAGGATTTAAACTTCTAGAGGGTTTCTCTAAATCTGAAACTGTGAATAGTTCTTTATGGTTGAATGTCATTGTTGTCGGTGTTCTTCTACAACTAGAAATCTTTATCTTCTTGACACTATCTTCTACTATGGGATTCTGTGTAGATTCTACTGGCCTCTTTAGAGAGGGAACTTGTTGTATAAGTTGCCCAGTCCTACTAGCACTAGTGACACTACCAGAGCCAGTAGCAGTACTAGTAGATTCAAACCCAATGCCTGCACCATAATCATAAGCATTTTTTTTCTATCTCAATTATATTCTAGACGCCTTCTCCTGTGGGACCCAAACCACAACCTTTATAACCCATTTTTTCCACAATGTCTGCCCCTGTGCTATATACTTTTTTTTGGTCCTGGCTGGTTCCACTCTGGCCTAGAGTAAATGCAATTGGTGGATTATCATAAGCAGTGTGTGGATATTCATCCTCAGTGTCATATGCCATGTTAGGATGCTCTAAATTCCACAATTTGCTAAACTCTATATCCTCGTCTATTTCATCCAGATCTTCACTGGTCTTTGGTTCACCAAGTTCCTTTCTCATACTCCAAAAATCATCCATTTTCATTCTAGTCCATTTTCTATCCTTACAAGCTTTTTCTATTCTCTTTGGTATTTTTATGTTTGATGGATTAGCAACTTTTTCATAGAAATTGTAAGACATCCTAGGCTGTACAATGCCCTAGTTTATTGTTGTCATAATTTGTGATGACAACTGTTGAACTAAAAAAATTTCCTCACCGAAAAATTTCTCCATCTCTTTTGTAACGTCATCCCAGCTATCCTTATTTTTCAACCTCTCTAGCAATGGTTTACTTTCATGTTGAAATAAATTTGCAGAGTTCTTATTAGCAACAAGCATTGTTTGAATGACATTGAGTGGATCATACTTCCAGTACCACTCTAAATCAAATTGAGAAATATCTAAAAATAAATTTGCCACTTTGAATTCCTTTCTCTCAAATGTTAACCCTCCAATTGAGAAAGGTAAGGAAGGGAATATGCTCTTCTTCGATTGGCTAGTGAAGAGTCTATCTATGCTCTCTAGTTGTACTACATATTCTATTGCAAACACCCTATCTATCACATGCATTGGAAGTTTTTGGGGTTGTAGTTTTGATCTGTAAAACCTTAGCACAGTGTAATCTTCCATTAAGTGCCAGTCAGCCAATAGAATTGTGCTTCCAAGTTGGATGCAATCCCTACATGAAGCAGACAATGTGGGCATTGGAGTGCTTGTTATTTTTTTTGTACAATGGTGTCAAAAAGAAGTCTACAAAATTACTGTAATTCCTTTTGTTATCATACATTCTTATCTGAGGTGTCCAGTTATATATTCAAATACCTGGTCCCCTCTGAATTTCAAGCTTTTTTTGATTTCTCATTAATATTGCCGCATATTGCTTGGCTAGCAGAAGATAGCACAAGTAGGTTGTGAACCTAAATGTCTTAGAATTGCCTCTTTTAATCAATGCTAATTGTTCTTGCATCGATTGAACCATGTGTCTGAAAAAATTATACCTTACCAGTTCATTGACATAATGGATATCCCAAATGAATTGAAGAATGTTGGCACCCACTTCCCTATTATTTTCCAGTCCCAGGCAAAATGCTCATGAGGATATAGTATCTTGAACCCATGGCATAAAAATGTTAAAATCATAAGGAGGCTTATGGTTCTCACCCAATGAAGCCTTAGCCTCTGGAACTATTAGACCCTTTATAAATGAATCTTTTGTGTTTAGAGAGACTACCTCATAATGCTCTGCTAGTAATATCAAGTCAATACGGACATTACAGTTTTGTCGATCAAACCCTAGGTCTAGCAAACTATGAAATTCTTCCTGGGTTATTGATAAAATTTCTTCCTAATTTTTTTATTCACAATTGTTGTTCTTACTTCATCATAATTTTTTGCACAAATCAAGACAATTTCTAGGCAAGGGAAAACTTCGGGTAATAGCATGTGACCCAAACCAACATCCCACGAAGCAACTTTATTTGTTTTTGCACCTACCCCTGGGTTAAATTTTATAAAGTCGTGCCTCTTTGGCCCAGTTTCCTTACTACACAATGAATGTTTAATTTCTATAACTCTCTTTTCACAGTTGATAACAGGATCATAAACATTGTGATACTCATCAGTGAAACCAGGGATTTCTACTAGTTTTCTACAGTCTATTAAATTTTTCCCATCTCCTTTCCCTTGGCCTTGAGTTTTCATTTTCCCCATTGTTCTTTGGAAGAATGAAAAAACATAGATTCATAGATATTTACTAACAAAATCACAGATAATAACTAAATAATTAATAAACCCCCAATTTAAGAAAACCCCAATTATACATGCAAGAATTAAAAATTTCAAATTTCAAAATCAAGTTAAACTTACTTGAAATTAAACTTTGAAATCAGGATAGATATAAGTTAGAATAACTAAGGCTCTCACAAATTACAGTCTCAAAATCTTTGGTGGTAGTTCAATAGTTTTTTTAGCTCTGCTACTACGAGTCGATAGGTTTTTAAAGAGGAAATGTTAAAAACCTTTTGTTAAATGTAATGGTATATAATTATACTATAATGGTAAAGTAATCTTTCTAAAACATACTAGGTGTCACAAAATCTTTCTTAAACATACTACGTGTCACGTAATCTTTCTAAAACATACTATGTGTAATGTAATCTTTTCGATGAATTACACGTCAACATGTCACATTTCTAGAGTGAGTTTTCAAAAAAGCTTTTTGACACCCATAGTACTTCCAAAATACAACTTCAACCGTTTATCTCTCGTAATCCAACGATTATTATGATTTTAAAATATTAATAATTTTTAATACACACTAATGAATATTAATCATTAACTATATTTTAATTTCACTTAGAATTGCTTATCCATGAAATTTGAACTAGTCACCATTAAATGATAAACTTTGGAAACATTTAATTATTACATGAAACAAAAGTGCAACACAAATTTTTTATATTATATAAAGCAAAATTTCATTACAATTCAAATATGCCCATAGACCATATCTATTAACGATTCTTATTATTTATAATAAATAAATAAAAAAGGAGTAGCACTTCAAATTTCTTAATACATTTTCATATTATATTCTTAATAAGTGATTACAAATTTACAATTTATATCAATTCAAAAACCCTGGTAAGCTACTCCTACTAGAGGGAGACACAGTACTCAATAGAGGGACTAGAGACTAGAGACTAGAGAGTAGAGACTACATAGAAGGATCCCTTCCTTCTATGTGGAAGTCTGAAGAGAGGATAATCTCAAAGAATTCATCTAGCCACTGATAGTCCCTGGGTTCCTCCAGTAGGTGCCACTTCTAGAGGAAATCTCTCTCAATTTGTGCCCACTTCTGATGACACGTGAGCTGCTCAACATAAAGGTTTAGTAGGAATGGTTTCCTGGGAACAACTAATCCTAGTTGTAGAGTCTTAGGAAAATCATTTTCCCAAAGAATTCCAACCCCAATTTCTGAAAATACGACAACATGCACATCATCGCTAAGGTAATCTTCTTTGAAAACTTTCCTCAGAAGCATGATCATATCCACCTTTCCCCACCAAGTCCAACAGATATGCCAAGAATCAAGATGAAATATCAGTGGTGACTCTATACCTATTTTCACTCTCAAGAAATTCACTTTCGAGCACCATCCTTATGGCCTCCTTGGTGAAGGCTCCCAACTCCATAGCAACAGACGCTAGGATTGGGTCTATGACTAGGCCCAAAAAGACCTTCTGGTCCTCCAAGGTAGTGCATCTCAAATGAATTGGAGTGTCCATTCATAAACTATTCTCACAAATATGCATTCACAGAGAACCTAGCACTCACAGACTATTCTCACAAATATGCTTTCACAATCGTAAATTAATGAGCATAGATCAATCTATTTATAATTCCTGATTGGAATTCCCCTAAAGATCTAATTAAATCGTAACATAAATGGTAACTGTCTAAAAATCTCCAAATCTTTCATATTTAATGCAACACTAGATGAAATTAGAAACAACACTTATGATAAGACATTTTCTATCTTGGTAAAAATGAAGGCCAAAAGGATCATGCCACGCAGGTGGACATAACAATTCTTTATTATAAAAAAACCTTAAAACCTATACCCACTCCTTAGAAACAATAACCAAAGTATGTTAGCTGTGAAATGGAAATAGGAAATGAAGCTTTACCCTTGATGTAAGATCATCAAATGGTCAGAAAATAATGTGCTTATATGAGATGACATTTTCATTCAAGCCTTAACTTTAAGGCATTAATCTATTGAGGTACTAAATAGTTATTAGTTATATGATGTCACACATATCTGTCAGTGAAAATTGAAAGGCGCCATCAAAGCAACCATTAATTCACATTACTTTAATTAATGTAATAAATTATAATATTACCAAATTTTCCAAAAGAATCATACTTTTCTGATGTCAGAAAATGAGGTCACATACTCACACGACACGTGGTATTATTAGATCTATTAGATTTCCACAATCCATATTAATTTGCGTATTAGTTTCTGGATTCGATTGTGTAGTGAATTTTTTCCATCAATATTTCGAATCATACTACATGATCCATCATCAGGATGCTGGAGAGAAAAGAACATAATGAAAAAAATTCACTACACAATCGAATCCAGAAACTAATACGTATACGTGGTATAATCTCGGGCCTATTGTCGGTCTTCATAATATTTATGAAAAACTCTCGGTGAAATCATGACATGTGGTATGCCACGTGTCATGATTCCGCTGAAAGTTTTCCATAAATAATATGAAGACCAACAATAGGCCCGAAATTCACCTTTGGCCATTGATATGTTGTAAATCCAACAGACATAAGTTGTGTGAGTCTGTGACATCATAGACTCATAGTGATGGCAATGAGACCCAATACAACTTCAACATCAAATCAACTATTGGATTAAGAGAGATGAATGGTGGAAGGTGCATTTCGGAGGGAGTGTGATGTAATAAATCCTTTACTGAAAACTCTCTCCAGAATCATCACACATGTCATTCTTCAAATTATCAATTATTCAATTGCCATACCAACTATAAATTTTTTAAAACCATTCGCCATGACAAATAAATTAATTCAAATATTTGGAAAATAATTTTTCCATAGTTTTATAAAAATGGTATCCATTATTAAAATATTCACCAACAAATATCCATATTTTGAAACATAATTCACCATCAATATTAATAATTTTATTATAAAAAAAATTATAGTCGCCATTTTTTTTATAAAAATTGTATACAATATTAAAAATTCACCACCAAATATCTATATTTTGACACATAATTCACCATCACTATTAAATATTTTCCCCCCAAAACACATGTGATTCACCACAATTTTATACTTTTTGGGATAGGGGGGGTTCCTTAAAGTTATCCCTGATTCATGCAATAAATTTGGTCATAGAGCTATGAATTGTAGAACAAGTCAAAAGAACAAGACTCAGCATAATCAGAGAAATCATAATCAACCAAATGCAAGAAGTTCCCAGAGTATTACATATCAGATATGTAATTATAATGGTCACTCAGCTAGATAGTGTAAAATGGTAACCCATATCATTGCGCCAAAGAATTTAAGGCCTCCAGTTATTTGTCACTCTTGTAACAAGGTTTGACACATCTCAAAGATTTGTAGATCAAGAACGCAAAGTTAGGAAATCTCTAAAAAGCCAGAAGAATCAATATTGGACACTGAAGGAGAATTCAAGTTTGTGAAAGCTTCAGAAGATGCGAGCTTGATTTGGATAGAGGGAAAGAAGGATAAGGTTGATGAGTATGTATTGGATGTATACGTAGTGGACGCACCCTCTATATCTAGATGAATGACCCTCAGGGTCATAGGGGAGCTAATTTATCTCTAAACCCCTGCACGGCCAGTATACTCACCCTAAGAGTATGCATCTTTGGATTTAACATCTTGGAGATAATATGATGCTATGTGCAAGAGTGCACTACCTGATTGATTGCAAGATGGAAGATAGAAATTCTAAGTCAATTTCTAGTTTACACGGCAAGAATTAATGGTGTAAAATCACTTTATAGTCTACAAAAACTTACAGATCACTCATTGCATTCAAGTTTGAGTGATTGGAGACCACAGAAGCCCTAGTAGTTGATTGAGAAGTATTGAAGTTTGACTCATCAGTAAAAGAGTGTGATTGATTGATTGTGAAGCCCTAATCCATCATGATGATTCATAAGTTCTTGAAAATTGATTTGAAGTGATAAAACAAGTTATGGCTACACCTATTGTGTTTGATGTTTTGGAGAGGAAAAGATATGTTTTCAAGAGGCACCCTTTTATGTCTACCCTAGATGACCTAGAAGGTGCATTCTCAAGCACCCCTATGGGCGTCATGCATGTTGAAAACATTCATGCATACATTTACTGCAAGAAAGAACCGGTTAGACTAGATAGGATTAGAGCGCACATTGAAACTATGATGAAGCCAGACAAAACCTTTCTAGATGAGTTCACACAACTAGAAAACTATCCCATAGTTGAATATACTACGGTGTATGAGTTTTATGAATCTTAATGGATTAAGATATTGCTCAGTAGGATTTATGATGACCTATTCTGGATAGGTGAAGTGCCAGGGAGAATCATAGGAGACCTTATTCATGAAATGATAGTCCTTTCAAGGACAGACGATGTTCTTCCAGTAGGCAAAGATGTGAGAAAAATAGTAGAATAGGCATGTAAGTCAAGAAGTGATAGGCATGGAATGACAATTGAGCCTATAGAGGAGAAAGACATCAAATCGATGTCTATGATATTAGGTTTTAGGTTTTAGCACACCAACAGGGTGAATAGTGTGTCTATGGCCACTATTCTTATAGCAATAAGACTTGTCAAATAAAATGGTGAGTTCAATCTATACAAGATCTTGCGTGCACAATTGATAGATAATATTAGATCTATCAAGCATGATAAGACCAAAATATTTAGGTTTGGGTCTTTGATTATCTACATGAACTTCCACATAATTGGAAAGATCTCAGATTTATATTTAGACAAGATTTTATCTATAATGCCACAAATATCTCTTAAGGCATCTACTGAGAATACATAGAAGGACTACATGGAGTTGGAATTGAAGACATTTAGAATCAAAATGCAGATGAGGTACAGGATACCAAAAATAATAGTAGAGAAATACAAAGACAACATTTTCTTTATGGTAGAGACTGACATAACATGTATGGAAGCAGTTGAACCTAGAACAAAGTGGATCCATCCACTTGGATATGAGGTTGATGAACCAATCTTGGAATCATATGCACAAGTACTAATTTTAGCACCTAAGGACCCTAATGAACCTAGGTGGAGTACTTATGAAGAAAAGACAAGGGAAGTTGATGCAGTTCTAAATAGCACAGAAACTAAGAGGAAAGCCTCTAAGATTACATCTGAGATACTCAGAATTCATGTTGTAACACAAGCAGACCTAGACAAAGCAAGAGAACAAAATATATCATTGGAGATTGAGAGCACATCCATAGTGAAAGATAAGTCTGATGATCCCAAGATGAAGAAGGTCAACATTGAGAAGGCTGATGATCAAAAGGATAAACAGGTTAAAATAGATGTTATCCCTCCTGTGCCAAAGGAAAAAATTGATCTTACATCACCTCCTGAGTATAAGGCAATGGCCAAGATGAAGAAGGAAACTAGAACAAGCCACCCATCTTTGTGAGCAACTAGCGGTAAAAAGAATGCTCAAGCACCTCCAAAGGTAGGTTTCAGACCTAGTCTACAAGTCTTGAGAACAAGGATTGTTGATGAAGGCAAGATAGATCAGATAGGAAATTTTTATGAGAAGTACATTGAAATTAACAAATCAGAGATTCATGGCATGATCATAAAACATATGATTAAGTTCAAAAAGATAGTCTTGGAACTTAAGGAAGTCATTATGGATAGTGTTTGGAGTATCTTGGAATTCTTAAAGAAATGGGATATTGAAGAAGACCTTAGAATAAGGGAAAAGATTCTAGATGAAATCCTCCATGAGTGTTCTTTACAAGAGAAAACACTATTTCTAGATCTGGTGAAGCCACATCTAAGAACAAAGCTAAGAACACTACACATAATGGACAAGAACTTTGAGTTGGCAGCCAAAGAGACAAAGAAAGCTTTTGAGAAAGTTTTCTTGAACAGACACGTGTATCCACCTACTATGCCCACAACACAAGTTCCTTCTAAGGAAGAAAAGGTGGTAGAGACCACAAATGTACCAGTGATAAGTCCTCAAGATCTAGCACCTACAATCATAACTCCTACAGAGGTAGTAAAGTTTGTGGCCATGACTAAGACACAAAAAGACCACTATCTTTATTGATAATGTAGAAATTGCAATGGCAGCCATAGACAATGACTTGGATAAGTTTGAAGAAGCCTTTGTGAGCACACAAGAGGTTGAAACTCTATGTGATGACAATTCACACAAGCTACAAGAACAAGTACTAATAGAAGATCTAATAGGAAAAGAAGAAGAGAAGGTGATGCAGGAGCATATTGGGTCCTTGGCAATCTTGTATCACCAAAAATATGTTTGACATTTTCTGTGTTGCTCAGTTTCTTCTTTGACCGAGTTGGTCAGTAATTGGTTGGTTTCCTTTGGTTACCTAGTGTGGTCAGTCATTTCTTGGGTAGTCGATTGTTTCACTGATGCTCGGCATTGCGGGCCTGTTACTCGGTCATCCTTGTTTTCCGAGTAGTTTATTTTTGATTTCTTGTTGGGCTGACTTGTGCATTTATTATGGGTCATGGATTTAATGCTGGAATCTTTCATTGGGAGGCATGTGGTCATAGATCTAACCATTCCTTTTGTTGATTATGGATCTAAAGGTTGACTTAGTTTGGTAGACCCTTTTATAAACGTAGTTGTTTGGTTAGAGTTTAGACAGTTTTGAGGAGATAGAAGATAGTAGGTGTTAGATTGGAGGTTGTAATATATCCTTGCATGTTTGAGGACTCTGAGATTTATTGTAATATCTGGCCATAACTAGGAAGGCCTGACAGCTCGGCATGTACGATTCTATTTGATCACAATATATGAATGATCTTGCTTTCTCCCTCTCACTATTGTGTTAGTTGACTTCCACATTGTGTTGAGCGGGCTTGGATCATTAGGGTGTGCCATTCCTTGGCCCCTCTTGACCCCTACCTTGCATCAAGTGGTATCAGAGCGAGGTTAGATGTTGATCTAGATCTATGGATCTAGGTTTGCAGGTTCCTCTTGAACCCTAGTTGATTTTTTATGGGACAGAAGATTGTGATCTGACCTACAATTGCAAAGGGTTGTCAAGATGGTTCATGGGAGGTGAGATGTAGATCTAGGATTGGTAGATATGCTAAGACAAATTGCTACTAGATTGGAAGCAGTGGAGACAGCCCAAAGAAGAGGCAGGCATCTTGAAGATGTTAGTGATGATGAAGTGGAAGAAGAACAGGCTGATGCAGAACCTACACCTATTATGGATCAAGGTGACGAAAGATTTTTGAAGGCCTTGACAAGTTTGAAGTCTAAACCACATTTCAATCCTCCTAAATATGGTGGAAAGTTGGATTTCAATGAATTGGTGGACTGGATCACTGAGATGGAAAAGTATTTTGAATATGAGAATATTCCTGAAGACAAGAAGGTGAAGATTGCAAGCACTAAATTGCAAAGTCATGCATCCCTATTGTGGGAACATCTATAGTTGGATAGAAAAAGGAAGGGAAAAGACAAAATCAAGGTATGGAACAAGATGGTAAATAAATTGAAAGGAAAATTCTTACCTTGTGATTATCAGATTAACCTAGTTCGGCGAATGCAAAGCTTGAAGCAGAAAGATAGCTCAGTGAAAGAGTATACTGAGGAATTCTATAGATTGGATATCAGATCTGGACATGATGAAGATGATGTGGAAAGAATTGGTAGATACCTGAATGGTTTGAGATTTTCCATCCAAGAAGAGATCAGCTTGGTTAAGTTGGAGAACATTGAAGAGGCTTATCAATTTGCTTTGAAAGTCAAGGAAAAATTGAACAAGAGACATTAGCAAAGATAGAGAGGAAGAGCTGGTAGATTCCCTAGAGGAAGAGGTAGATCTAATGGAGAAACTAGTAGATCTAAACCTAAGAAGACAAATCTAGACAAAGGCAAGACCCAGTGGAAAGGTGAAAGTTCATCAAGAGGTAGAGGCAGTAGCTACCGAGGTGGTTATAGCAAAGAAAGTTTCTGAGGAACTTGTTATAACTATGGAGAAGAAGGACATAGATCTTTTGAATGTACGCAAGTAACTAAGAAAACTGGTAGCATTAGAAATGTTGTGGTGCAAGAAGAGCCATTGAATGAACTTGAGAAGGAGAATAACTTGATGGTAAGGAGGGCACTGTGGAATGAAAGAAAAAAGGAAGATCCAATAAGGTAAAGTTTGTTCAAGACTAGATGTAGAGTTTTTGATAAAGTTTGGAAGGTAATCATTGACAGTGATAGCTCAGAGAACTTGGCATCTAAGGAGATGGTCACTAAACTATAGTTGGAAAGACTAGAACATCTGAAACCCTATCAGATTTCATGGATCAAAGATGAGCATACACTCCTGGTAAGTGAACAATGTTATTTGAATTTGAAGATTGGAAAATACTATGATAAGGTATTGTGTGATATCATGTCTATGGATTGTTGTCATATTTTGTTGGGTAGACCTTGGCAATATGATAGACATGCTATATATGATTAGAGATTGCATAAGTACACTATTGTGGCTAATGGGAAGAAACAAATCTTGTTACCATTGATGGAAGAACCTGTTAGTAATGTTTGCACATTTGTAAAAGTTTTCTTGATGGAAGGAAGGAAGTTTGTGAAAGATTTAAAAAGGAATGATGTGTGTTTTTTTGTGATTCCTCATAAGCCGAGTAAGAAAATAGAGAATAGTGTCCCTTAGGATATTGACAAGTTACTCACTGAGTATAGTGAAATCACTTTTGATAATGTACCTGATGGTTTGCCACTGAAAAGAAGTATCGATCATGTTGGAAACAATTGTCTGAAGGAGATTATTGGATATAATTGTTTAAATATGTATTGTCCTTGATGTCACACAATGTCATATTATATATCAATTCTATGTGTCTACCGAGCTCAGTCGGTCAGCTAAGTATCTACCAAGTTCTCTCGGGTGTCAAAGGAAGTATGACAGAATTTAGTGCTAACCGAGCTTCCTCAGTTATCAAAGAAAAGTCAGTATCTACTGAGTTCACTCGGTCTCCAAAGAATGTTGCAAAATTTGCAGAGGTAACCGAGCTCCGTCGGTCACCGAAGGAAATCCTTTTAGGATTAGTGTTTACCGAGCACTGTCGGCTAGTGAAGGATTTTTGTGAATAAAGTTTGTTTATTCCAGCCGACCGTTGTAATATTTGAAATGATTATTTGTGCCGACTTGAAAAACTAAATGAACAATCTGAATGATATATATATAGTCATTCTAGAAGAAAAGAGTGTGAGAATGGGTAAAATATGAAAATCAATTGAAGGCAGATATGTGCGAATTGTGAAGGATGATCAAATATCCTTGAGGAGCAGCAAAGATATATACGATCAGAAAGGATCTAGAGTGGAGTAGAACAGAGATCTGTAATCAGCAATTTAGTTGCATCTTGTACAGGTCATTTCACTATTATTTTCTTGTCATTGTAGCAGTGATCTCGAAATCTCTTAACCGAGGTGGTTTAACAACCATATTGTAAATCCTCTAACAAGGTAGCAGTTCAGTTGAATTGTTTTAAAGACCTCTTACAAGGCCACTCCTAACAGGGTGATTAAATCCTCTAACCAGGTCACACCTAACAGTGTGTTTTGTAACCTTTTACCAGGTTGGCCTCTAACCGGGCATCACTTCAGAAGAGTGAACAACAATAACTAGTTACATTGGTGGTTTTTCCCATATTGGGTTTCCACGTTAAATCCGGTGTCTCTTGTGCTCTTGTTGTTTCATTATGCATACACATTAATAATTGGTGAATGCTAAAGAACAGTTATAATTAATGCTTTCTGTTATTACCGAGTTATAGTTATTCTCTTTGTTTACTGAGTGACAGCAGAAAATATTTATTATAGACATTTAAGGGATCTGTGGTAATATTTTGTGGTTAATTGATTCACCCCCCCATCTCAGTTACTCCATCTATATTTCCATCAATTGGTATCAGAGCTTTTGGTGCTTGCGAGAAGGGTTTCAAGAACCTAAGCTAAAGATCAAGATGTCTTACATTAGAGAAATTCCAAAGCTTAACAGAGAAAACTTTTCAGCATGGAAAGGTCTCATGAGACTTCATCTGGCTTACATTGGTGATTCAGGATGCAAATACATTGATGAAGAATATACAGTTCCTACTGGCATATTAACTGTTGAAGACATTGCAGAGAAAAAGAATCATAACACCATGATGATAGACATTGCATCAGCTCTTACCTATGAAGAATTTGATGAGATCAAAGACTGCACCACTGCTTATGAAATGTGGAACAAACTGAAGAAAATCTATGGTGGTGATGCCAATGTGAAAAGAGCCAAAGCAGAAAGTCTAAGAGGACAATTTGATAAGATGAGTATGAAAGAAGATGAGAATATTGCAAAATATGTTGAAAGAATCAAGGCAAGTGTAAGTGCAATCAGAGCTTCTGGAGGAACAATTACTAATGAAACTGTTATAAGTAAGGTTCTCAGAACTTTACTCCCTATCTATGCAATAAGAGTATCTGCTATTCAAGAAAGAAGATGTGAAGCAAATCATAATATGACTTTGGATGCTTTAGTGGGAAGATTGACAGCATTTGAGTTAGACAACTATGACAACTATGTTCCAACTTCAAAAAATATTGAATCAACATTTGAGGCCAAGGTTTCACTTAAGAAGGGCAAGAAAATAAAAGAGGTTTAGTCAGAAAGTGAAGAAGAATCAGAAGAAAGTTCTGATAGTGATCTTGAAATTGTAGAAGCATTACTTGCAAAGAAATACTCTAAAGGCAGAGGAAAATACAAAGGTAAAACTCCCTTAATCTATTTTTCATGTGAAGAAATTGGTCATATTGCAGCTAGGTGTCCAAACAAGCAAAGCAAGGATGAGAAGAAAGGTCACAAGTACTATGGCAAAAAGAATTTCAAATCATTCAAGGATAAAGGTAAGAAAACATGTTTTATGGCTAAAGATTCTGATGATAGTGAAGAAGAAATTGTCTTTATTGTTGTAAAAGATGAATCTGATAATGATGAAGATAAGATGGCACTTGTTTCTCATATAAGCAAAGATGATATATGGATAATAGATAGTGGATGTTCACATCACATGACTAGTGACAAAACAAAATTTGAAAACCTTGAAGACTGTGATGATGGTAATGTAAGATTTGGAAACAATGAACCTTGCTGTATAAAAGGAAAAGGAAGAATCTCACTAACCAAAGAACTTACATGTGATAATGCATATTGGGTTGAAGGACTAAAGCATAATCTTCTAAGTGTAGCAGAGTTAATCAACATCAATTTCAAAGTTGAATTCATGAATGGCCAAGCAAGACTGCTAGATGACAAAGGAAAGCAAATTGGATCAGGCAAACAAACAAAAGGTAACCTATTTTATCTTGATTTTTGTGAATACTCATGTTTTATTGCTCAAATTGAAGAAAGTTGGTTATGGCACAAAAGGTTATGTCATGTAAATTTTGATAACATGGTGAAGATAAGAAAATTCAAGAAAGTAAGAGGCATTCCTATTCTAAAGAAACCTGATATTGGTCTATGTAAAAATTGTCAAATTGGTAAAATGGGAAAGACTAGTTTTAAAAGTAAAAACTATAAGTTTGAAGAGATTTTGGAAATTGTGCATACTGATTTATGTGGACCTATTGGAGTTGAGAGCTATACTGGAGAAAAATTCTTTATTCTCTTTGTTGATGACTATTCTAGAATGATGACTGTTATGTATCTGAGAGAAAAGTCAGAAGCATTTGAGAAATTCAAGTGGTATTTGGCAAGAGTAGAAAAGGAAACAGGAAAAAGAATGAAATGCTTAAGATCAGATAGAGGTGGTGAATTCATCTCCCATGAATTCAATAATTTTTGCATTGAAAGAGGAATTAAAAGACAGGTATCAGCCCCTAGAACTCCTGAACAGAATGGAATAGTTGAAAGAAGGAACAGATCTATCATGGATTGTGCAAGGACTCTAATGATTGAAAAGAACATTGCTATAAAATACTGGAAGGAAGCTATCAGCACTTTAGTTCATACCTTGAACCGAGTATAGTTGAGAAAAGACACATTCAAAACTCCTTATGAGTTATGGTATGGCTATAAACCTAATGTAAGTTACCTAAAAATATTTGGCAGCAAGTGTTATATCTTAAAAGAATCTAGAAAAAGAAAATTTGATGTGAAAAGTGATGAAGGAATATTCTTGGGATATTCTAGCAAAAGAAAGGCATATAAATGTTTGAACTTGTCTACTCACAAAGTCATAGAAAGTATACATGTGAAAGTTGATGAGTTTGCAGAAAAGACTAAAGAAGAAAGCAAAAAAAGAACCAGAGAATTACAGGAGATTTGTTTACATTGAACCTGATACATTGCCAGATATATCTATCAATAATAAGTTGACTGTATCTACCAAACTCAGTACAGTTACTGAGTCACAAGAAGAAGTTCAAACCGAGTCACAAGGAACCGAGTATCAGCCTGAAGCTACCGAGCAAACATCTACCGAGCGCAACCTAAACTTGAAGAGGAAATTCTAGAAGATGACAATGTAACTCATTCAAGAGGCAAGGAACCTGTATTGGCCAAGTATGTCAGGAGGCATCATACACTAGATCAAATTATTGGAAACAAATCAGATGGTACCATGACAAGTAAACTAAAAGGTACATGTTTACTTGCTAATTTTGAACCTAGAAATGTGAAAGATGCATTGGAAAATGAAAGCTGGATTAAGGCTATGGATGAAGAAATAGAACAAATAGAAAAGAAAAAAACATGGACTCTTGTACCTAGACCTAAAGACAAAATTGTAATTGGAACAAAATGGGTATTCAGAAATAAGCTGGATGAAGATGGTCAAGTATCAGGAAACAAAGCTAGATTGGTATGTAAAGGCTATTCTCAAGAAGAAGGTATAGATTATGGTGAAACTTTTTCTCCTGTTGCAAGATTAGAAGGTGTAAGAACTCTACTTGCTTATGCAGCACATAAATAATTTAAGGTATATCAGATGGATATAAAATCTGCATTTCTTAATGGAATTCTTGATGAAGAAGTCTACATTGAACAACTTGAAGGCTTCATTGATCTAGACAAAAGGGATATGGTCTACAAATTACACAAAGCATTGTATGGTCTGAAACAAGCCCCTAGAGCATGGTATGAAAGATTACATAACTATCTTATTCAGATTAATTTCAAAAGAACCAATGATAACAGTAATTTATACATCAAAGATGGACCAGATAACAAAATTGTTTTGGCAGAAATATTTGTGGATGATACTGTATTTATAGGGAATGATGATCAGTGCAAAGAATTTTCAGAGAAAATGAACAAAGAATTTGAAATGTCTATGTTTGGTCAGATAAAATTCTTTGTTGGTCTTCAAATTCAACAGAGCAAGAATGGTATCTACATTACTCAGTCTAAATACATTAAGGAAATACTTAAGAAGTTTGGTATGGAAGATTCAAAACTAGTTGGTACACCTATGTGTACTGGACTGAAGCTTACCAAAGATGATTATTCAAAACAAGTAGATCAAACCTTATATAGATCCATGATTGGAAAATTGCAGTATGTAGTGCATACAAGACCTGATATTGCCTTAGCAGTTGATATAGTAGCAAGATTCTCAACAAAACCCAGAGAAAATCATATGATGGCAATCAAAAGAATCTTGAGGTACTTGAAAGGAACTGAAGAATATGGTTTGTGGTATAAATTTGGAGGCAATCTAGACTTAAAAGTATTTACTGATGCTGATTGGGCAGGAAACATTGATGACAGGAAAAGTACAAGTGGTGGAGCATTTTTTCTTGGCAACAAATTGATATCTTGGACTAGTGAAAAGCAAAACTGCACATCCCAATCCACAGCTAAAGCAGAATATGTTGCTGCTACAGTAAATTGCTCTAATATTGTTTGGTTTAAACAGTTATTGGAAGGCATGAAGGTTGAGATCAAAGAACCAGTTGTTATGTTTTGTGATAATACAAGTGCAATTAACATTTCAAAAAATCTAGTAATGCATTCCAAAACCAAGCACATTACTATTAAATATCACTTTGTTAGAGAATTAGTGCAGGACAAGGAAATCAGATTGGAATATGATCATACAAAAGAGCAAATTGTAGATATATTCACCAAACCATTACCTAAGGATGCATTTTTGTATCTACGAGGTAAGTTAGGGGTTATTCCCCTATCTGAGGCTCACTAAATAAAGTTTTAGTGATGCATCAGCCAGAGCATGTTGAAAATCAATAAGTTGATGCAGCATATTCAAGCAATCATTTCATATGAGTCAATACTTGAGGTACATTGGTATACACTGGTAGTATGTGAGTTATCTTTGGCATGTGTTGTCAAAGAGGGAGAGTTTGTTGTCATTTCAAGAGAAATTTCTAAGAAGAATTTGAGAAGTTAAGAGGGAGAGTTTTCAGTCGAGAAGATAGTATGCTGACAGAGGGAGATATGAATCAGAATGAAGCTAAGGATATATTCCTTATTCTATATTTTCTGTGAAATTTCATTGTGCTATGACATATTGTGTTGCCATCAATGCCAAAGAGGGAGATTGTTGGAAACAATTATCTGAAGGAGATTGTTGGATACAATTGTTTAAATATGTATTGTCCTTGATGTCACACAATGTCATATTATATATCAATTCTATGTGTCTACCGAGCTCAGCTGGTCAGCTAAGTATCTATCGAGTTCTCCCGGGTGTCAAAGGAAGTATGACAGAAGTTAGTGCTAACTGAGCTTCCTCGGTTATCAAAGAAAAGTCAGTATCTACTGAGTTCACTCAGTCTCCAAAGAATGTTGCAGAATTTGCAGAGGTAACCGAGCTCCGTCGGTCACCGAAGGAAATCCTTTTAGGATTAGTGTTTACCGAGCACTGTCGGCCAGTGAAGGATTTTTGTGAATAAAGTTTGTTTATTCCAGTCGACCGTTGTAATATTTGAAATGATTATTTATGTTGACTTGACAAACTAAATGAACAATCTGAATGATATATATATATATATAGTCATTCTAGAAGAAAAGAGTGTGAGAATGGGTAAAATATGAAAATCAATTGAAGGTAGATATATGCAAATTGTGAAGGATGATCAGATATCCTTGAGGAGAAGCAAATATATATACGATCAAAAAGGATCTAGAGTGGAGCAGAACAGAGATCTGTAATCAGCAATTCAGTTGCATCTTGTACAGGTCATTTCACTATTATTTTCTTGTCATTGTAGCAGTGATCTCTAAATCTCTTAACCGAGTTGGTTTAACAACCATATTGTAAATCCTCTAACAAGGTAGCAGTTTAGTTGAATTGTTTTAAAGACCTCTTACAAGGCCACTCCTAATAGGGTGATTAAATCCTCTAACCAGGTCACACCTAACAGTGTGTTTTGTAACCTTTTACCAGGTTGGCCTCTAACCGAGCATCACTTCAGAAGAGTGAAAAATAGTAACTAGTTACATTGGTGGTTTTTCCCATATTGGGTTTCCATGTTAAATATGGTGTCTCTTGTGCTCTTGTTGTTTCATTATGCATACACATTAATAATTGGTGAATGCTGAAGAACAGTTATAATTAATGCTTTTTGATATTACCAAGTTACAGTTATTTTCTTTGTTTACTGAGTGACAGCAAAAAATATTTATTATAGACATTTAAGGGATCTATGGTAATATTTTATGGTTAACTGATTCACCCCCCCCCCCCCCCCTCTCAGTTACTCCATCTATATTTCCATCAGATCATTGTATGGATCTAATCCCTGGAGCTAGTTTACTGAATAAGGCACCTCATCAGCTAACACCTACCGAGAATCAGGAATTGAATTGACATATTCAAGAGTTGCTGGAGAAGGGTTTGATCAGAGAAAGTTTGAGTCCTTGTGTAATACCTATTGTATTAGCACCAAAGAAGAATGGGGACTAGAGAATGTGCACTGATTCCAGAGCACTCAACAAGATAATAGTGAAGTATAGGTTTCCTATACCAAGAATGGATGACATAATGGATATTTGACTAGAGAAAAGTATTTTACCAAGATTGATTTGAAAAGTGGATATCATCATATCAGAATCAAAGAAGGAGATGAATGGAAGACTGATTTCAAGACAAAAGAAGGTTTGTATGAGTGGTTGGTTATGCCTTTTGGTTTAACTAATGCACTGAGTACTTTTATGAGGCTGATGAATCAAGTTTTGAAGAGATTCTTGGGTAAGTTTGTGATTGTATATCTTGATGACATTCTGATATTTAGTAAGACCAAGGAAGAACATTTGTTGCATGTTAGACAAGTTTTGCAGAGATTGAAAGAGGAAAAGTTGTTGATAAATCTGAAAAAGTGTTCATTTATGAAAGAAGAGATTGTGTATCTGGGATTTGTTATTTCTATTGATGGATTGAAGATGGATCTTGAAAAGGTTGAAGCTATTCTGAATTGGCCTACACCTGAAAATGCTAATGAGGTAAGATAATTTCATGGACTGACAAGTTTTTACAGGAAGTTCATTAGAAATTTTAGTGCAGTTTGTAATGCTATGAAAGAGACTATGAGAGGAGACAAAAGAGTATTCAAGTGGACGCATGGAGCTAATAAAAGTTTTGAGACTATGAAGCAAAAAGTTGTTGAATTACCTATTTTGGCATTACCTGATTTTAGTAAAGTATTTCAAGTAGAATGTGATGCAAGTGGAAGTGCAATTGGAGCTGTGTTGAGTCAAGAAGGTAAACTTGTTGCTTTCTTTAGTGAAAATTTGAATGATGCTAGAAGGAAATATTCTATGTATGATCAAGAGTTCTATGCTATTGTTCAAGCACTAAAGAAATGGAGACATTATTTGATACCGAGTGAATTTTTGTTGTATACTGATCAAAAGGCTTTACAGTATTTGGGTAGTCAGATTAAGTTGAATCAAAGACATATGAAATGAGTTGAATATCTAAAGAGTTATACATTTGTGATAAAACATAAGAGTGGAGTCACTAAGCAAGTTGCTGATGCATTGAGTAGAAGAAGATCTTTGATGACTGAGATGAAGATTCAAGTTCTTGGTTTTGATGAGATGAAGGATTCTTATGAGGATGAACCTGATTTTTTTGAGCCATGGAGAAAGTGCAGAGCACCTATACAAGATGAACATGATACCAAATGGGATGAATATTTTATTCAAGAAGGTATGGTGTTCAAAGGTATTCAGTTGTGTATACCAAGAGGAGTAATGAGGACCAATTTGATAAAAGAGAAACATAGTAGTGGTTTGGCCAGACATTTTGGCATTGACAAAACATGGAATTTGTTGAAGGAGTACTTTTGGCCACAGTTGTATAAAGATGTTAAGAAATTTGTGAAAAGTTGTGGAATTTTTCAAGTTGCAAAAGGAGTAAGTCAGAATACTGGTTTGTATGTACCGATTGTTGTACCAAAGAAACCTTGGATTAACATTAGTATGGATTTTTTTCTTGGCTTACCAAAGATAGTAAGAGGTAATGATTCTATATTTGTCATTGTGGATAGGTTTTCTAAGATGCCACATTTTATACCTTGTAGAAAAACATCAAATGCAGTATGTGTAGTAGATCTTTTCTTCAAAGAAATTGTGATATTGCATGGGTTATTGAGGACTATTATCTCTAACTGAGATAGTAAATTTTTTGGATAGGAAGACCCTTTGGAAAAAGTTTGGCACTGAGTTGAAATATAGCTCTACATTTCACCCACAAACTAATGGACAGACTAAAGTTGTGAACAAAAGTTTGAGAAATCTTTTGAGATGTTTAGTTGGAGACACACCGAGTAGTTGGGATTCAATGATGGCACAAGAAGAATTTGCATACAATAATTCAATGAATAGAAGTACTGGGAAAACACCATTTTAGATTGTGAATGGCACACAACCAAGAGGAATATCTGATTTAAGAGACATTGATGATGAGAACAAAAGAAGTGCTGAAGGAATGAAATTTTCTGAATACATGAAGACATTGCATGAGGATGTGAAACTGAAGTTGGAAGTGAGTAATCAAAAATAAAAAGACAGAGCTGATAGATCAAGAAGACATAAGAATTTTGATGTTGGTGATGAAGAGATGGTTCATTTGAAGAAAGGCCAATTTCCTGTTGGCACATATGGAAAGATGAAGATGAAGAAATTTGGACCTTGCAAGATTTTGAAGAAATTTGACAGTAGAAATGCTTATGAGGTTGAGTTACTTGATGATATGGACATATCACCTATTTTCAATATTTTTGATTTGTATGATTATTATAAATTTGATGAAGAAATGATAGTACTAACAGAGTATCCTAAGAAACAGAGTGAGGAAGTGGAGCAGATTTTGAAAGAAAGAGTTAGCAAGAGCACAAGAAGAAAATAACATATGGAATACCTAGTAAAGTGGAAGAATAGACTTATGGAAGACAGTTCATGGATTTCACAGTCTGAGTTGGATGTGGCTTGGATCATACCTGTTAAATGGTTCTGAGAATCATTTCAAAATAACCCCAGGTGGCTGATGCAGGAGCATCTTGGGTCCTTGGAAATCCTGTGTCACCAAAAATATGTTTGAATTTTTCTATGTTGCTCGGTTTATTCTTTGACTAAGTTGGTCAGTAATTGGTCAATTTCCTTTGGTTACCAAGTGTGGTCACTCATTTCCTAGGTAGTTGGTTGTTTCACTGGCGCTCGGCATTGTGGGCCTGTTACTTGGTCATCCTTCTTTTTTGAGTAGTTTATTTTTGAGTTCTTGTTGGGCCGACTTGTGCATTTATTATGGGTCATGGATTTAATGCTGGAAAATTTCATTGGGAGGCATGTGGTCCTAGATCTAACTGTTCATTCCATTGATTATGGATCTAAAAGCCAACTCAATTTAGTAGACCCTTGTATAAATGTACTTGTTTGGACTTTAGATAGTTCTTAGGAGATAGAAGATAGTAGGCATTAGATTGGAGGTTGTAATAGATCCTTGCATGTTTTAGGACTTTGAGATTTATTGTAATATTTGGCCGTAACCGGGAAGACCTAACAGCCCAGCATGTATGATTCTATTTGATCATAATATATGAATGATCTTTCTTTCTCCCTCTCACTATTGTACTCATTGAATTCCACATTGTGTTGAGTAGGCTTGGATCATTAAGGTGTGCCATTCCTTGGCCCCTCTTAACCCATGCATTACATCAAAAGGAGACAGGAAAAGAGATAGAAAAAGAGGAAGAAAAAGTAGAAGAGGAGAAAGGAGAAGAGGTAAAAGGAAGTGAACCAATAGATGATCCATCTATTGAAATACCTATGAAGATAAAACCAGAAGTGATAGATAGCACTCCTATCACACCCTCACCCTTAGCATCATTGTTGACAAGTTTGATACCAAACACCTCAAATTTAGACTCTTGGGGAGAAGAAGACCTGATTAAGATCAGTGTCCTAGCCATGGAGAAAGAAAAAGAGAAGCAAGTGATGAGGAACCCTCTATTTGTTGAATCAATCAACATTTTGAAAAAATTGCTACCTTCTAACAAGAAAGTGTCTAAGGTTCATTTAGTTGATGATGTCAGTACTATACTGACAAAATTCAAAGCAAACTTTTCTAGCTTGGAAGAATTTGCATCTCAAGTTGCACAAGAGAAATACATGAAGAAAAGATTGAGTGAACTAATGGGAAAATTTTCACTTGAACTTAGTTCATTGAATATTGGTCAAGCATCCCTAAAGGAGTTCACATTTAAGGGAAGGAAGATCATTGCACATTGTATGAACCCAGATAAGCTAACTAGTAATCATTACAAGAAAATCCAAGAGGCAGAAGAAATGATAAAAAATGTAAGAAAATCAGTGGAAGATCCCTCCACAAATGTAAACATGTGCAATAATGTCTACTAGGAGAAGATAGACAAGATAGAAAAGGCTGAAAAGGAGATGGCTAAAATAAGGGCAAGGCAAACACATCTCAAGAATGCTCTTGCACCCTCTCTAGATATACTCAATCAAAACATCAAGGAGATTGATGACACTATGGTGACATATGATCAAGGTCTAAGTATAGACTTGGACAAGATGGAGAAGCTACAATATGCCTTATGTGCCAATCTACAAATTGTTAATGCACTGATTGCATTTTGGAAACAAGAGATCCAAAATTTTCAGATAGCATATCTAGATGTCCTAACATTGTAAGTATTTGTAAATACATTTTTTTTGGAGCACCTTTATCATTAATGTCAAAAGGGGAGTAGTGTATGTAGAATATGGATTATCATACATGATGTATAGAAGAAATATAGTACAGAGTATAAAGGGAGATATAAGTTAGAAAGAATGAATTTTGTATAATGGTACAGTTAGTAACTTTTCCATATTCCTTTGTTGCCATTAATGAAAAAGGGAGAGATTGTTGGAAAGTTGACTATACTATTGTATATGACTAGATATAGTGTTTTCATTATGGCAACAAAGTCATATAGAGTTTTGGAGTCAATGCACATTATCATAAGGTCAAAATATGGCTAAGTATAGAAGACTAGATAGTTAGTGGAGTACCAGTAGATCAGAGCATCAATGAATGTGTGTATGACTAAGTTATGGTATGCACCCTTAAAGTTAAGATGGTAAGTATGTATTCATTCTTAGTCTAAGAATGCATGATTAGATGAGGCCGTATGACAAAGATATAGATAGATGAAGTGTCACAGACAGTGAGCGGTAGAATAGAACAAAGCATAAGGCTGACTGTTTGTATTTTGGTTAGCATTTGTAATAATGATTTATAAAGGCTATGCGCCTATTATATTTAGGTCATAGACATTTTATTATGAATGTATGTAAACACAATTGAGCCAATTCACTTGGAATCATTGTATGTAATCGTTTATAGGCTGACCTAGTTAATTGTTTTGGTAGTGCATATAAATATAAGATGTGCCTTTGTAATAAAGTATGGAAGTTTACATAGAGAAAAGATAAGCAGAGAAGAAGTGTGTGAAGAGAAGTTAAGATGTATTAAAGGTTTGCAAGAGGTCAAAGCATCAGCACATCAAAGGAACTGATCAGACAAGTAGTGTCACAGCACCAGTTCATCCAATAGATATAGTGTGTATCTGAGATAAGAAGGTTGTAGCCTTCACCACTTGAGCAGTGAGCTCTAGGACAGTGTGTCCCCACCCCTAATAGGGTTATTGTAAAAAACTCCTAATAGGGTCTAACCCTTGATAAGGTCATAGTACTAAAAGCATTGTAATGAACAACTCCTAACAGGGTTGTAGATCTTCTAACAAGGATCATAAGACACTAGTGTAGTTCTTAGTGGGTGTCAATTCCCACCAGGGTTTTTACCTATTTGGGTTTCCCCGTAACCATATTTGTGTTATGTGTTGTGTTTTGTTATCTTTTTTACATTGAATTTTATTTCAATACTTAAGAGATCAAGTTAAGTTTCAAGAGTAAAGTAAAAAGATTAAATATAGTGAACACTGATTCACCCCCCCCCCCCCCCCCTCTCAATGTTCCCATTCCTAACACTTCGTTTAAGTCCCTAAATTCTGTGTAGATTCTTATCTCTCCTGGAGGTTTGGTGACAAGAACCATGTGAGAGATCCACTCTAAATAATCAATGGTTCTGATGATCTTGGATTGTAGGATCTTTTCTAGTTCTGCTTTTACCAATAGGGATACCTTAGGATGCATTTTGCATAGCTTCCTTACTGGATTGGCATTAGGGTCCACTACAAGATTGTGCACAACTAGATTTAGATAAAGCCCAGGCATATGTGAATACAACCATGCAAATTTGGTGATGGATTCTTGGAGAAGTGCAGTGAGAGCCATTTCTTCACCCTCGGTTAAAGATGCTACAATGTAGGTGATTCTTGGGCATTATTTTATACCCAAGTTGACTGGCTTGGTTTCCTCAATGATAATGGGTGATTACTCTATTCTATAATCATGGATGGGAGGAAGAGGCAAGTCTCCATCTTTTAGCACCTCAGAGAGGTTTTCACCAGAAGATATGCCCTTTATTTTCTCTTTTTTAGAGTCAAAATATGCCCCAAAGGGGTTTTCACATAAGGACTCATTCTTTTATTTTTCTATTCCATTTTTGTGGCTAAATCTTGCCTCTTCCCTAAAATATCCTTTAGGATTGAGCTTATAGACATGAACTGATTCTTGATGTGCATCTAATTGTTGGCCTGATGTTCCAATGAGTCTTAGGAGTGCTTTTGTACTTTGGAACTCATCAATATGTGTGACACTTGGTTGATCCTAGTCTGTGAGTTTTGGATGGAGGGGAAGCTCTATGACATTAATGGAAAGTTGATGGAGGAAAAGAGTTCCCAAGAGGGTATTATCGTCAAAGATGTCATCATAGGATTTATTTTCTTCCTCTTCAGGTATGTCTTTGATCTCTATAAGGTCATCCTGGTTGTTTAAGAAGGGAACATTGGTCAAGTTAGTGCTCCCAGTCATGGTATTAGGTTCTTGTGTGTGTAGGCAAGGGGTATTAAAGCCAAGATCTTGATGCTTTGGATTCTTTGAGGCTTCAATTAGATCTTTGCTTCTACCTTCTTGTGGTCTTATACCACTGCCTTGGTGTGTCTATTGTTCTATGGCATACTTGTGTGATGTTGGATATTTCTCTTTGAAGTAGCCAAGGAGTTCAGTGTCAGGTGGTGGGGGATCTCTGTACAACCACCAATTGATGTCAAGGT
This sequence comes from Chamaecyparis obtusa, assembly GCA_027943335.1. Lineage (NCBI taxonomy): Eukaryota > Viridiplantae > Streptophyta > Pinopsida > Cupressales > Cupressaceae > Chamaecyparis > Chamaecyparis obtusa. The sequence continues at coordinate 1,501,455 of BSBK01003711.1, read as the reverse complement.
CCATTTTAAGGCTGTCTATATTTCCATGGGAAACAAATGTCAATGGTCACAATCACTTGATTCCATAATTGGCCTGAGTAGACTTGCTTTGGTGGCTTGGGTTCCCTTTTGTATGTGGGTCCATAGGTAAGGCCCCTATTGTAAATACATCAGTTAAGTTGTACTCACCATAGCCCTGGTTGTTGATCTTGATGGAAGAGAGAGTGGAGGCAAGGATAGTCTTTGGATTGCTATGGGATCAAGATGAGTTGGCAATAGAAGTTCCAATTTTGATTCTAGGACAATGGGTGGAATGAGAGAATGATGCTTCCAACACACAATAGTATGCGAAGGATTAGGGGTCTCCATGGATGGTGATCTCAATTCCTTGATGCAAAAATTTTACACCCCGCTGATACGTAGATGGTATTGCTTTGACAGAATGGATCCATGGTCAGTCAAGGTGGATGTTAAATGGTAAATCAAGATCAAAAACATGGCAGATGGTGTCTTGAGTTGTCGGGCATAGTTTGATAGGTAGAAGAATAGTACCTTTAGAGGTACGCTCCAAGTTATCATATGCCTTTATGGTGATGACCTCATGTGATATGTCAACCTCTATGAACCATATTTGTTGAATGAACTTCAGAGTACACAAATTTAGGGTCGATTTTTTATCTATGATGACCCTTTTAATGGAAAAATATATAACCATGACGAAAATGCAAAGAGGAAGATTGCGGTCTGGCTCAATAGCTGGTATACCAGATGGCTTGAAGGAAAGAGAACAAGATGTTGATAGATGTCCCACAAGGTTTTCAAACTGGATGGTATTTATGTTTGTGAGGACATGTCCTTCTTGGAGGGCTCGATTGAGGATTTCTTAATGGATGGGTGAAGTGCAGAGAAGGTCAAGGATGGAGATTTGGGCAGGTGTATTCCCAAGACGTTCTAGAAGATTGTATTGGGCATTGTGAGCTAGCCTCAGATTAGCACCGGTGATAGATATCCAGCCTCTACAGGTGTTAATAGCACACTACCTATTTTCTCCCTTAACATGGATGACATTTATTGTGGGTTCAACTTGGCTTATGCATCCAATGAATTTATCATATTTGATATGGGAAATAGTATAGTCTTACGGTCAGCATGGTCTCCTTGCTTTCCTTTACCTTGATTTTGGGGTGGAGGATTAGCATTACCCTGGTTCTTCCCTACATTGTGTTGAGGGAACATGTTCTAATAGATCTGCAAATTGACATTAGGTGAGGCTTGGGCTGGTATGTCCACTTGGATCTCCTTTCTATCAATGATATCTTGGATATAGTATTTCAATTTCATACACCTTAAGGTTGTGTGTCCTTTAACACGATGATAACCATAGTACTTGTGATCTTTATACTAGTTAGGCTTAGGAATTGTGTCATCAAATTGTTGGGTTGATGGGTAAGTGATTAGATTAGCCTTATCCATTTGATGAAATATTACATCTAGTGGTTCACCAAGAGGAGTGAAGGTTCATTTTTGGTGAGTCTGGACTTGAGGCCTATTTTGATTTGGAGTATTGGATATGGCATTGTCCTAATTGGTTGGATTCCCTTGGTTTATTTGTTGTTGGTAATTTTGCATGGTTTTTTGATTGATTTGTGGTTATTTCGAGTGATATGTAGGAGTTGGTGTAGGACTAGCCATAATGATTTGGACAAGCTTGGTGTCAGTGTCTCCATCAATAATAGCATTCTTGTTTCTATTCTAGTAATGGGGTTTTTCATTACTGGTCTTGCTATGGGAATCATCCTTGTAATTGAAAATTGTGTCTTCATCTAAGAGGCCTCTTTCAATATCTATCCCTTTTCCTTTGATGTCCTAGTATGTTTGGATGCAGTTAATCCTCATGAAGTGGGATAGTTTGGGATGGAAGTTATTAATAAAGGTCTTCGTAAAATGTTTCTCAAGGGGTTGATATGATAATCTTGTAGTGAGGTTCTACCATCCTTGCAAGTAATTGGCTAGGATTTCTCCTCCTTTCTTCTTTGAGTTGCAAAGGTCCAACAAAGACAACTTGTTCTTGACATTGTGGGCGTATTGGGCAATGAACTTCTCAGAGAGTTCAAAAAAGGTTGTGATTGTTCCGTAGGGTATCTTGTAGAAAAACTTAATAGCAGTTCCTCCCAAGCTTTTGGGGAATAAGTGGATAAGGAAGTTCTCATTGTAGGCCACTTCTTGGCATGTCATATACAAATCCTTTACATGACTGATGAGTTTTTCTTTCCCTCAATATTTATCAAACTTAGGTGTGTCAAAGTATTTGGGAAAGGGGATCACTATGATCAATTTGTCAAAGGGATAGGTCCATACCTTGTCAATTGAAGGCCTTTCTTTTTGTTTTGGCCTTGAGCTCTTTAAGAGCATTCTTCATCTCTTCCCACTTGTCATTGATTAGCATTAGAGTGGATACCCCCATTGGCAAAGGATCTAAAGGTGCTCGTGAGTAAGGATGATTTTGTGGTGGATATTGCAGAGTGGGATATGGAGATTTCCAAGCAAGATAGGAAGATTAGAATGGATGTTGGGGTGATGGTTGCTGGAGAGGATATTGTTTCTAAGGTGTGGGAGTGTATTGCTGTGGTGGATATGAAGTGGCATGTTGCTGGGGTATGATGGGATTTTTTTTTGTGCTAGATAAGAGGACGCTTGTTTCTATTGGGGGTTAATGGGATGTTGTTGCTACTACACTGGGAAGTATTGTTGTAGTGGAGGAGGCTAATGGAATGGTGCAGCTTGTTGATAGGATTAGCCTTTATGTACTTGGATTTGGGCTTAGCTAACATAGGTGGGATGCATTCCTACATTTCTTAGAGGTGGAACAAATGTTGAGAAGCTCATGATAGGAGGTGGTTGCACAAGGTAGCTGGCAAAATGAGATGAACTTTGTTGTTGTGGTGGTGGAACTATTTGACAAGCAGTGGGTGGTATAGATAGATAGTTGGTGTATGAAGGAAAGGATGAGGCTGGCAAAGGTTGCAATTATTTTTGTTGTGTTTCTTGAGGGAAAGTGGCTTGTTGGTTTGCAGGCTTGGATATGTGGGATTGGGTTGGTATACCCAAATCTTGCATTTCAACTTCAATGAGACCCCAACGAGAACTAGTTCATGGCGGGAGTTTCAATGTGGAGAATATTGGAAATTTAGCTGTGATGGTGGGGGTGTGGGATGTAGATGGTGAATTCTAAGATCCCATAGAGGGCATCCCTATGTGAAGTGAGTTTTTTGGGCTTGCGTATTGGAAATGAAAGGTAGAAGTGGAACATATGATTGGGAGAATCCCAGTTGGGAAGTGGAAGAAAATGCTTGTATTTCCCATGAAAAGGGTGGTGTTGATATGGAAGCTTGTGAGTAAAGGAATGAAATGATTTTGTTTCCCTTAGAAAGGATGGTATTGATGTTAGAAATAGGGAATACTGAGAGGGGGGTGAATAAGTATTCTACAAATTTTTACTTTTGCCCAATTATGGATATAATAGATTAACTTGATGCTTGCAAAACAAAGTAAACTACATAGCAAGCATAGAAATAAAGAAAATGAACTCATAACACCATGTTTTGTTCTCAAGGAAACCCTGGCCAAGGGAAAACCTTGGTGAGGATGATACCCACAAGTGATCCACTAATCAAAAATATTCGATAAAGGATGTTGACCATGTTAGGAGCCTATTACATGCATATAGTGTCTCTATCTTGATTAAAGGACTCTAGGCCTTGTTAGAAGCCTCAACCCTACTAAGAGTTGGTAGTACAAATAGAATGATTACAAGATGAGATCACTACCCAAACATGTAATATACAATGATTTCTTATTACAAAAAAAGGGTAAGGTATATAACCTTTCATTGCTACCAAATAGCTTTCCTATTTTGATCTATCTCTTCGCTATCATATACAAAGTCTGCTTTCTTGACTTTTACAGTTTACAACTTCACATCAATTTCTTTTGAATGTATATGTCACACACTTGTCTTCACATTACATATATCTTACATTTATACAAGTTATTAAGAATAATAACTTTTACAATCAACTTTAAAAAATATAAAGCACTTTACAAAATACACACTAACTTGCACTGCCCAAGGGTTAAAATCTAGGATGTTGTCCCTTATATGATTAATTTATTATTTTGATTAAAAAAACAATCTCTTAACTGTCATACTGATTCTTTCTTCTTTCTTTGTCCTGTCGGCTTCAACTTTGTTTCTATAATTATGCAATAACTTCTTCCATACATACCATATAGACTTGCACTTTTAGGAGAGTCTTCAATATACATAAAAGTGTCCATGTTCAAGTGCACAAGCATTGAACTTACTTCTATCAACATCGATATCCAAAACTATCTTAGGTTAATCTGGAAAATATTGCTTACACTTAGACAATTTTACTCTGCACTCTAGCATAAGTGCTTTCTGTCATATGCGGTCTTCATACAGATTATATGTTGCATAATGACAATAACTAGATATCTAAATCAGCCAAATTTCCAACAATAACCACTTGCCATTGGTGGCAATATATAAGAAAATTGGCTAAGTCATACAAAAATTCAAAATTCTGGCCATAACAAAAAATCTTCACTATCCTTATATCTCCAAATATCTTATATATCATCTATACTCCCCGTAGGAATATGCCTCCATATATTTTATACAAAGACTTGATGAACTACAACTGATTTGGAATTTGATTGAAGAATATATGATTACAGATCACTGAGGAGTTGCTAATTAGATATGTAATATGATTAAATCAGTATTACATTGTCATTGATGTCAACTAGTTTGACAGCACTTATCTTGTAAGTTACTATACCGAAACATCTGAAGAAAGGTGAAAAAGATGAAGAACAAAGAAATATAAATGGGGAAGATGTACATGTCAGATGAGGACAAGGAACACATTGAGTAACTTGTTAATGAGTCTATGACCTTATGATATTGACTTTATTATGTTGCATTCATCTATGATGAAGAACAAGACTGAAAGACACAAAGAAGTGTTATCAGTAAATGAAGCATTTTCAGTATACACTAACAGAGTGTAGTGTATACCAAGCACAATGTTAACTGAGCTTGTGTTCACCGATGCATTTCGTTGTTAACCAAGTAGAACAAAATGAATTAAATGATTAGTTTAGCCAATAAGATTGATGAGCTGGAAAGTGTATGAAATCAAGGTAACAGATAATGTTTTTTACAAAGATCAATGGCTAACATAATTAAAGGAAGATCTAATGGAGTAGATTGAAACATGTTATTAACACATCAACCAAGGAAGCTTAAAGTGGAAAAATCAATGGAAATGATTAAGTGGCAAAATCTCATGGACAAAAAGAAAATGATTTACTCATCTATATAAGAGACTGGATATTTCATAGTGAAGTTGTCAGAAGAAGAATATACTATAGGATTATCACATGAACAATTTTTCATGCATTCTGATCATACTGGTTAGTAAGAACTGAGCTACAGAACAATTATTGATCTATAGAGATTTATTACCAATAGACAGTAAGTTGATACATTATTGAATCTGAAGTGTTACTTTGATCAGGAAGATTTGTATGAGCTGAATATTGATCTGTAATCTGCAATTGAAGTTGTATTAAGGTAGATCATCTACTATTACATATTTAACCATTGTACACAGTCAAATCTCTTAACTGAGTGGACTATTAAAGTCTTATTATGTATCATTCATAGAATGAACATTGTTATCCTGTCAACCCCAGAGTGAATGCTAGTTGGACGCTAACTTCTGGTCTAAAATCCTCTAACAAGGTCACACCTAACAGTGTGTTTGTAAACCTTTAACGGGGTTGGGTCTTCACTGACCTCACTTTAGAAGAGTGAATAATTTTGGGTTGCTGGTCCCAAGTGGTTTTTTCCCTTCATAGGGTTTCCACGTTAAATCTTTTGTGTTATGTGTTGATTGTGATATTTGTTTGTTATCATACTTTACATGTTACATGTTAGATTTGATCGGTAAATGTTATAAGTTTTAGACTGATAATCGGTAAAAGCACAAATAGTGAAAGTATTTTATATTTACCAAGTAGTAGAAGTTGAAATATTTTTTTTCAATTATACATTTTTGGGGGGGGCACTGGATAACTAATTCACCCCCCTCTTAGTTATTCTAACAATTGGTATCAGAGTTGTGGTTGCTTAGAATAGAGTTTTAAGGACTTCAGCACAAAGGTCTCAAGATGTATAAGAGGGAAGTACCAAGACTAAAAAAAGAGAAATTCACAGTATGGAAAAGCCAGATGAAGTTGCACATATCTTGAATTGGGAATTTTGCACTAGATCTGATGGAAAATGGCTACATACAACCGACCACTGGTCCCCTGACCCTTGATCAACTAAGAGATAGCCATGAACACATTATTACTATGATGGAACTTTCTACTGCTTGTATCGATGCTGAATTTTAAGACATTAAGGGATGCACTACTGCCAAAGCCATGTGGGACAAGCTAAATCTAATATACAGTGGAGATTTGAATGTCAAAAGAGCCCAAGCTGAAAGCCTGAGAGGCAAATTTGATGATATGAAGATGAAGGAAGGTGAAAACATTGTGCAGTATTCAAATAGACTAAAAGAGGTAGTACATACTATTAGAGCATCAGATGGAGTTATTGATGATGAAATAGTGACAAGAAAGATTCTCAAAACTTTGCTGCCAGTTTATGCAATCAGGATCTTTGCAATTCATGAAACAAGGGCTACATCCAACCTTACTCTTGACACTCTAATTGGTAAACTTACAACCTTTGAATTAAATAACTTTGATAACAGTGTTGTTCCTTCTATTGAATCCACTTTCATGTCTTCTTTGAAGATTTGTAAGTCTAGCAGGAAAAATAAGAATAATGATAGTGATAGCAATACTGATGATGAAATTGTTGAGCTTGAAGCTCTTATGGCTAGAAGATTTCCCAAAGGAAAGGGAAGGTATAGAGGTAAGCTACCTTTGGCATGCTTTAATTGTAAAGAAGTTGGTCACATCATTGTAAGATGTCCACATAAGAAAGATGATGATAGATCCAAAGACCGATCTGAAGGAAGCTATGGGAAAAGACTCAACAGAGGGTACCGACATAACAAAAGAGACAACTGAGATGATAAAGGCAAAAAGGTATTTTACATAGCCAAAGATATTGAAACTGAATTTGATTCTGATGATGATATAGAAGTTGTATTTTTTGCTATGAAAGATGACTTAGAGGAAGAAGAGAAACATGAAGAGATAGCACTGATCTCTAAAATAATTAGAAATGATACATAGATCATAGACAGTGGCTTTACACATCATATGACCAGTGATGTAGAGAAATTTGATCAACTTGATGAATACAATGGAGGATATGTGAGAATGGGAAATGATGCACCTTGTATGGTAAGAGGTAAAGGTTCATTGACGATCAATGATAGAATAAAATGTGAAAATGCATACTAGGTAGATGGATTGAACTATAATTTGTTAAGTGTGGCTCAGCTAAACAATTCAGGCCACCGACTGGCTTTTGAGAGCAAAAAGGTGAAGATTTATGATGATGAAGGAAGACTTGTCAGAACTAGTACACAATCCAGAGGTAATCTATTCTATCTTGATATTGATCAGTCTTCTTGTTTGTTAATGAAGGATGAAGATGCATGGTTGTGGCACAAAAGGTTATGCCATGTGAATTTTGACAACATGACCAAGATTAGTAAAAAGAGAAGAGTTAGAGGATTGTCTAACTTGTCAAAACCTGATCATGCTATGTGCCATGAATGTCAAAAAGGTAAGATGACTAAGTCTAGTTTCAAAAGAAAAGACTACTCAACAAAGAAGATACTTGAGTTGGTTCATACTAATCTATGTGGTCCTATGTGAACTCAAAGTTGTTATGGTGATAGATACTTCATTCTTTTAGTTGATGATTATACTAGACTGATGACTGTTATGTTCTTGAAAGAGAAATCTAAAGCTTTAAGATGTTTAAATGGTATAAAGCTAAGGTAGAGAAAGAGACTGGTAAAGAAATAAAATTCTTAAGATCTGATAGAGGAGGTGAATTTATCTCTAATGAATTTACTAATTTTTTTAATGAGCATGGTATTAAAAGATAGTTCACTGCACCAAGGACACCTCAAAAAAATGGCATTACTGAAAGAAGGAATAGGTCAATAATTGACTATGCTAGAACATTTATGATATAGAAGAATGTTGCTGAGACATATTGGAGAGAAGCTATCAGTACAGCTGTATATGTTCTTAACTAAGTACAACTAAAGAAGGATACCAACCGGACACCCTATGAGCTATGGTTTGGACACAAACCTACTGTAAGTTATTTCAAGATTTTTGGAAGTAAATGCTTTATTTTGAAAGATAAGAGAAATGGTAAATTTGATTCAAAAGGAGATGAAGGGATATTTCTAGGATATTCCACTAAAATTAAAGCATATAAATGTCTGAATAAGGTTACAAATAAGATAATTGAGAGTACTAATGTCTGTGTTGATGAGTTTGATGAAAAGAGCATAGAGGAAAGTACAAAGGAACTAGAAGACTATGGTAGATTTACTTACATTAAACAACCAGAGTACCTACCAATGCCACAATCTGTGAAAACTGGTCTGTTAGGATTAACAAAGCAAAAATAACAATTATGTGCAAATATAGCTAATATCATAAAACAATAAACCACACAAAAGAGAGCACAAGACACAAAGATTTAACATGGTTCACCCAGTCCTTGGGCTACATCCACCAACAACGAGTCCAATATTTTATTATTCAGTGATTACAACCTGATTACAATCCGTAATCCCTTACAGCTCAATTCTTTCACAAGTAATAGAATCATACATTATGAAAATCCCTAACCCTAAGAAATATTATACAATATTTTTTCCGCTTTAGGGTTAGAATGAGTTATAACATGTCGGCCCAAATAATCGAAAAGTAGTCAGCCTCAGAACCCTTACGAGGTCGGGAGGAAAAATGTATCCACACTATACAAAAAAAAAAACCTCCCACTTGGTGACTAATCAGTATCCACACTATACAAAAAAAAAACCTCCCACTTGGAGACTGATCCTATAGCAATACTGCTACCCATATGAGGCTCCCACTAGATCATACCACCCTGGACTCAACTGTTACTTTATTTTGTTCAGTCTAGAAGACCAACTGAAGCTGAACATGAGTTCAACTTCTCCCTTATTACTACCTTTGTAAGCATATCTGCTGGATTATCATCAGTATGAATCTTTTCCAGTCTTAACTTCCCATCATCCAAAACTGACCGAATGAAATGGTACTATAACTGTATGTGTTTTGTCTTTGAGTGTAAAGCAGAATTCTTTGCAACATTAATGGCACTTTGGCTATCTGTATGTAGAAAATTATCCTTCTGTGGATGTCCCAATTCTTTCATGAAGAATTGAAGCCATATCATCTCCTTGGCTGCCTCTGTAGTAGCAACATACTCTGCCTCAGTAGTGGATAAAGCAACCACCTTTTGTAGTCAAGAAATCCAACTCACTATTGTCCCACCAATAGTAAATATATAACCTGTAGTACTCCTCCTGCTATCTATATCTCCTGCCAAATCTGAGTCAACATAGCCTTGTACAGTAGCAGTAGAACCCCCAAAGTGTAAACACTTACCGGATGTACCTCTAAAATATCTGAGAATCCATTTGACTGCATTCCAATGTTCAATACCAGGGTTACTCATATATCAGCTAATGACTCCCACTATGTCTGCAATATCTAGCCTAGTACATACCATAGCATACATTAAGCTCCCTACAGCAGAAGCATAAGGTACCTTAGACATTTTAATCTCTTCTTCTGGTGTCTTGGGACACACATCCTTAGTCAATTTCAAATGACCAGGCAAAGGTGTGCTGACAGCTTTGTAATTTTCCATAGAGAAACGTTACAACACCTTCTCAACATAATCAGCCTGAGATAGAGACAATTTCCTATTTTTCCTATCTCTACAAATTTTCATACCAAGGATTTTTTTTGCTGCCCCCAAATCCTTCATAGCAAAATATTTTGCTAACTATTGTTTCAACCCCTTAATGTGATCCATGTTAGACCCAAGTACAAGCATATCATCAACATATAAACATAAAATAATGTAGCTTTCATCATCCAACCTCTTAAAATAAATACAATGGTCAAAATGACATCGACTATATCCATGCTCATTCATAAAAGTGTCAAATTTAATATACCATTACCGAGGTGCTTGCTTCAAGCCATATAAACTTTTTTGCAATTTGCACACCAAATTCTCCTTATCCTTGACCTCAAATCCTTGCGGCTGAACCATATATATTTCCTCATCCAAATCACCATGAAGGAAAGCTATTTTAACATCAAGCTACTGTAAATGCAAATCTTCAGTAGCCACAATACTTAAAACAGTATGGATAGAAGTCATTTTAACAACAGGAGAAAATATCTCATCAAAATCAATACCATGTTTCTGTGTAAATCCTTTTACGACTAATCTGGCTTTAAATCTTTTCTTACCTCCATCCTCTTCTTTTATCCTGTAAACCCATTTATTCTATAAAGCCCTTTTACTTATAGGTAACTTACATAAATCCCATGTTTGAGTTTTTAGCAAAGAGTCCATTTCATCTGTCATTGTAGACTCCCATTGAAGCTTTGTATCCACCTGCACAGCTTCATCATAACATTTAGGTTCACCAACATCTGTTAACAAAATAGAATACAAAGATGGAGAAAATCTTTCTAGAGGTCTACTTATCCTTGTTGACCGTCTAACATTCACTGGTGTGTGTGGTATTTGTTGTTGCTGTTGTTGCAGAGCATAAGGAACTATTGGAACATGAACTTGTGGAGTATCATCCAGTACTACATAGTCATTTTCTTTCTTCTCATGCTGCTGCAACAGATCTTTGTACAATACTTTCTCATTGAATATCACATCCCTGCTTCTTACAATTTTATTTCAAAATCCCAAAGCCTATAACCAAATTCATCAATGCCATATCCAAAAAATACATATTTGTCTGACTTAGCTTCCAGCTTGGTTCTATATTCAGAATCTATAAGTGCAAAAGCTTCACAACCAAAGGTTTTGAGAAAAGAATAACTCACCTTCTTACCACTCCATGCTTCCTCTAGAATACCACAATCCAAAGGAGTAGAGGGGCCTCTATTGATTAAATAAATAGCAGTGTTCATAGCCTCTTCCCACATATTTTTAGGCAGCCTAGCATGCAACCTCATACTCCTTGCACACTCCATTATTGTCCTGTTCATGCATTCAGCCACTCCATTTTCTTATGGAGTCCTTGGTACAGTTTTCTATCTACGAATACCATTAGAGGAACAATAATCTTCAAATTTTGTGCTACAATACTCACCACCATTATCAGATCTAAGACATTTTAACTTTTTTCCAGTCTCATTCTCAACTAAGCATTTCCATTTCTTAAAAGTTTGAAATACATCAAATTTCTATCTAAGGAAATAAATCCATACTTTTCTTGTTGCATCATCTATAAATGTAACATAATATAGAGAGCCACCAAGGGAAGATACTTGAGCTGGTCCCCATACATCTGTATGCACAAGCTCTAATCTCTCATTTTTCTCTTCCTTCCCACTCTTCACAAAACTAACTCTCTTTTGTTTTCCATAAACACAACTTTCACAAAAATCCATATTGACACATTTCTGACCAGGTAAAACTTTCTTTGAATGAAGTAATTTCATACCTTTTTCACTCATGTGCCCGAGTCTGTTGTGCCATAGCGCTATGTTAGAATCTACAGCAACGGTCTGATGTTCTTCCTGCTCAACTATAGCCACTATTCCTGAACATTCATTATCTTTTGAAACAATTAAAGTAGAAGGAACAGTATGACCTATACAAAGATATAAGGTGCCTACTTTCACACCTTTTGCTACTACTAAGGAACCTTTTGAAACCTTCCAATTTTTATCATTAAAAGTAACTGTGCAACCCTCATCACCCAGTTGCCCTGCTGAAATTAAATTCCTACTCAGCCTTGGAACATGTCTTACCTCTTGTAGTAGCCAATGATTCCCATTGTGCAACTTAATCTTGATTTTCCCTTTTCCAACAATTTGACAGGGTTCATTATCTCCAAAATAAACTAGCCCAAAATCCCCTTGGACATAATCAACAAAGTAACCTCTATGGGGTGTAGCATGAAAGGAAGCCCCCTAATCTAACACCCATGAATCATCAACATTTTCTAAAGACAAAAGCAAAGCATCCTCTTCGGATTTGTTACTTACCACATTTGCCTCCTTGTTTCCATCATTTTTGTCTCCTTGATCTTTCTTCCGAGACCAACAATCTTTCTTCATATGACCTAGTTTTCCATAGTACCAGCAATCATTTGGCCCTTTGGATTTAGACCTCTTTCCCTTTGATTTTCCTCTTAATTTCCCATGATTTCCAGAGTTGTTTCCTCTATCTCTTGTTCTGCCTCTACTTTCTGCATTCAATACACTACCTGATGTGGATGCCCCTGAGCTTTTCCTATGAATTTCCTCTCTCAATATAACACCAATAACATCATCATATTTTAGGGTATTAGAACTAGAAATAGAATTACTAACAGCCATTACCAAGCCATTCCAACTTTTTGGAAAAGAACACAAAATCAAGAGAGCCCTAACCTCTTCATCAAAAGTAATTTTAACTGAGGTTAACTGACTTGTAACTGTATTAAACTCATTCAAATGATCAGCGACTGATCCACCTTCTACCATTTTCATAGTAAATAAATGCTTCATAAGAAATACCTTGTTTGAAGCTGAAGGCTTTTCATACAACTTCGCTAGGGTTTCCATCAGATCTTTAGTTGTCGTTGCTCCAATAATATTGAATGCCACCGATTGTGCTAGGCATAAATGAATACTCCCCAATGCCTTCCTATCCAAAATAGCCCAATTGTCCTGAGACATTGATGCCTCTTTCTTGGCTACTCCCCGTAATGGCCACCATAGATCCTTCTGATAGAGATAATCCTCCATTTGCATCTTCCATAACTAGAAGTTCTTCCCATTAAACTTATCAACCTTCAGCCTACCCTTGTCTGCCATTTCTCCCACTTAACCGAGAGACTCTCCCACTAACTCGTGAGACTTGCTTCGTAGAATAGATTAAAGAATGAATGAAATAACCTCACTCTGATACCACTTGTTAGGATTAACAAGGTAGAAATAACAATTATGTGCAAATATAACTAATATCAGAAAATAATAAACCACACAAAAGAGAACACAAGACACAAAGATTTAACGTGGTTCACCCAATCCCTAGGCTACGTCCACCAACAACGAGTCCAATATTTTATTATCCAATGATTACAACCTGATTACAATCTGTAATCCCTTATAGCTTAATTCTACCACAAGTAATAGAATCATACATTATGAAAATCCCTAACCCTAAGCCATATTATACATTATTTTTGCTGCTTTAGGGTTAGAATGAGTTATAACATGTCAGCCCAAATAATCAAAAAGTAGTCAGCCTCAAAAGAAATTTCCTCAGGGGCTGCGCCCCTGAACCCCTGCTCTTGGGGGCTGCCACCCCCAAACCCCCGCTTGGGGCCCAACCTGGCCCCAAACCCCGGTGAGGTCGGGAGGAAAAATATACATTACTTTCTTGGATAGTACTTTCCTGATCAGTCACCACAAGATAACACGGTCAGCAAGAAAACAATGCAGAACAACAGGAAAGACAAACTGACAAACAAGATGGAGCTACCAAGCAAGGAAATGAACCTGAATAGGATGAACAAGAAAGAAGAAACTGAGTACTAGCATAGTGTTAATTGAGCTTGTGTTCATTGACACATTTCTTTGTTAACCGAACAGAACAAAATGAATTAAATGATTACTTTAGCCAATAAGATTGATGAGCTAGATAGTGTATGAAATTGAGGTAACAGATAATGTTTGTTACAAAGATTGACGGCTGACATAATTAAAGGAAGATCTAATGGAGTAGATTGAAACATGTTATTGACAAATCAGCCGAGGAAGCTTAAAGCGGCAAAATCAATGGAGATGATTAAGCGAAAAAATCTGATGGACAAAAAGAAAATAATTTACTCATTTATATAAGAGACTAGATATTTCATAGTGAAGTTTTTTGGAAGAAGAATAAACTATAGGATTATCACGTGAACAAGTTTTCATGCATTCTGATCATACTGGTTAGTAAGAATTGAGCTGCAGAACAATTACCAAGCTATAGAGAGTTATTACCGATGGACAGTAAGTTGATACATTTTTTAATCTGAAGTGTTACATTGATCAGGAAGATTTGTATGAGCTAAATATTGATGTGTAATCTGCAATTGAAGTTGTATTAAGGTAGCTCATCTACTATTACATATTTAACCATTGTACATAGACAAATCTCTTAACCGAGTGGACTGTTAAAGCCTTATTATGTATCATTCATAGAATGAACATTATTATCCTATCAACCCCATAGTGAATGCTAGTTGGACAATAACTTCTGGTCTAAAATCCTCTAACAAGGTCACACCTAACAGTGTGTTTGTAAACCTTTAACAGGGTTGGGTCTTCACTGACCTCACTTCAGAAGAGTGAATAATTTTGGGTTACAGGTCCCAGGTGGTTTTTCCCTTCACAAGGTTTCCACGTTAAATCTCTTGTGTTATGTGTTGATTGTGATTTTTTTTTTATCATACTTTTCATGTTACATGTTAGATTTGATCGGTAACTATTATAAGTTTTAGACTGATAATCAGTAAAAGCACAGACAGTTAAAGTATTTTATATTTACCGAGTAGCAAAAGTTGAAATATTTTTTTTGGATTTGGGGCACTGGATAAATGATTCACCCCCCTCTCAATTATTCTAACAAGACTATCTATACATTTTACAATTTCTAGTATCACTCCCCCTTTGACAACAATGACAAAAAGGGTGTCAAATTTTGGTAATAAAATTTTTTTACCTTGGATTCAAAATTGCAAAGCCGGTAGGCTTGCAACACAATCTGCAAAATTTACTTTTATGCTCTATATCTCCTTCTCCCGTGCCTTCTTAATGGTATCTGAAACACTAAGTAGTGCACATAAACCATAAGATCCTATTTCACTTGCATGAAGGTTTGCATCATTAAATTTCTCATAAGATATCTTGGATGGAAGACATTCTTCCAATTGGCCTTCAATGATGTTTATCGTAATTGAAATGTGCTCTCTTAGTAGAGAGAATATTCTCAATTTCTTTTCTCTTTCTTCACTAAGAATTCTTATTTCATCATACAATTTATTGATTTTCTTCTCAAGATCTGATATCTTCACATTCAGGATGGATAAAAGATTCATTTATGTTTGAATTTATGTTTCCTTTTCTTTTATCTTCTCTGTCAAATCTGATACATGATTCTCTATTTTTGTACACTGAATGTACAAGGCTTTTCCTCTGTCCAAATTTCTTTTGAGTTCCTTGATACATACATCCAGATTGTTAATATCATTTCTGATATTCTGACATATATTGAAATATTTTGGCCTCATAGGCTACCTGAGCCTTTATTGTAGCTATGTCTAATAAATTTTTGAATTCATTATTAAATACTTTCACAACTTCTTTTGCTTTGACCTGTGGATCTACCTCTGATATCTAACTAGTTACAACACTCTTCAACTTCTCTATCACTTCAAGCAATGATCCTTCAAGGATTTTCACTTTCTTGTTTTTACCAATGATTTTGTTTAAGGATGAGATCAACTCAATTTGATCATCATCATCAACTTATTTTCCAAGATTAGCAAAAATAGATTCTAACTAAGGTTTCTTTGCTGCTATCTCAGGAGTGGAACTAATTTCTATGTGTCCTTGTGCTCCTTTATGTCCTACAATCTCTTTGTTTACTTGAATCTCTATTTTTTGTTTCTCTTCTTCTCTTATTTTCTTCCTTTCTTCCTCTAGAACTGTCATGTCTTGTTCTTCCATAGCTGAATTGTCAACAATGTTTTCAAGGTAGCTGAAGGGATTATCATCACTATCCAGTATAATATGTGTTCCTTCCACACTCATTGATTCATTTACAATGTTGATTGATGGTGGTGGAGAGGGCCTTTTCAAATGCTCATCTTCCAAAGGTTGATCTTCTGCACTTGTGTGCTTACTAACACCTATGGTCATTACCTTTACAATTGTCTGTTCAATTTCCTTGTTAATTTCTTCATAATTTCCTCCCATTATCAAAAATTTTATTCTTTTTGTTCTTAAGTGAATATTAATATCTTCCATTATTTCCTTGAAATGATCTTCATCATTAATATCACAGAGCTTTCCAACAAAATTTTCTCTAATCTTATTGTCTTCTTCAGCTACTCTCTTCTTTCTATTCACTAATTTCTCAAAAAGTTCATCTGGTATCTTTCCTTGAATACTATCAAATTTCTTATTAGCTAAGATCATGTGTTTGACAAATGCATTCTCTAAGTTTAATTTCTCTAAAAAATTATATAACTCATAGTATTTGTTCATCTTAGAAAAATCTCCATCATTAATAATTGAAGTGTTTACTTTCTCTATCTTTGGTTTTCATTTTATCTTATTGCTTCCAATTTCTTCATCATCTTTTACTTAAGATATATGCCTTGGAACAAGGGTGAAAATAGTCTTTTGTCTCTTTGTGGCCCACTTGCCATTTCCTTAACTTTTTTTGCTGGTGGAGTGGTGTGTGTTCTAGTTGATTTCCTTGTTTCATGTGCCTCTTCAACTTTTATTACCTTTTCTATAACTTGGGCTTCTTTAGTTTGAGTTGCAACTGATGATAGGGGTGGAACAGACAAAACTTCTTTCTGTCCAATGTCTCTTATTGTTACTATGGTCTACTTTACCACTAGAAATTCTTGTTCTGACATTCATGTATCCTTAAGAATTTTCTTGATAGTTCTTTCCACTCTTTTCTTTGATAACTTTTCTTCTTGTAGAAACTTTGCGAAGTTAAATTTCTCCTCATAAGTTCCAAATCTAGATCTATTTCCATCCAATTTTCTTTTAAGAAATCTATTCACATATTCTTCTATCTCATTTTCAGATGCTTCATATCCAAGTGGAGCTATGAATTCTACTCTAGGTTCAATTGCTTCAACAAAAGTAAAGTTAGTGTCAACCATGAAACATATTTCATCTTTATACTTTTCTACTATAGCCTGAGGTATCCTTGATCTTTTCCTCATTTGATTCTAAAATGTTTTGATTACCAAGGTTGCACTTTCATTAACCTTGTCTATAGGGTGTCTCAGATACACTTTGTTGATTCTATCCATAGTGGTCCTATTATCATTCCAATCTTCTCCAATAGTATATGGAAATCTTCTCAGAAAATGGAAAAATATGTATGCAATCAAGGATGAGAATCTAAACTATGAGTTCTTGGTTTTCTTTATCTTTTCAAGGTTCTCAAACAACTGAATTCTTAAGATTTCACACATATCAACTTGTACTTTTTCTACACACATCAAATAATTTGCATGAATCATACTAGCTGCCATGTCATCTTCTCTAGAATTAGCACATAATTTAGATGTTAAGATCTTACACACATATCTAACATCATCTTGAATTATTTTCCTGATTACAATTCCTCTGCCATTATAAGATGATTTGGTGTTGTCCAATACTATCTTCTTTACATTCTTCTCATTAAAAGGTATAACTCTAAATTTTGACAAACCAGTTACTTCATGAATTAGGTCTATTGTGATGTCTATTACTTTTTCATCTAACCAAAACTTCCCATTGTGAATTCTGCTTAAAATTATCTTGGTGGATTAATCATCATCAAATTCATATTATAGTGAATACTTCATGATTTCATTTTCTTTCAGATTCTCAAACCCTACTTTCAATGACATATCCTGATTGTATAAATTCTCATATTCCTTAGTCAAATTACTTTCACTGAGGGTTTCAATTTTACATCTTAAATAACCTTTAACATCTTCTAAATGTAAAACTCCATCTGGTACGAATGATAATGCAAGACTAGGGTCTTCTTCCAAGGGTTCTATTGTTTCCCTTTTGATTTTAGGTCTAACTGTATCTCTTATGTTGTGAATAAATGATATATCCATGATTTTTGCAAATGCTTTAACTGTCTGATGGATTTTCTTAGTAAAATACCTCAATTTCATGATTTAGGGCTTTGCGTAGATCTGGCGCAAAATTATTTCACCAAATCTTGCAAACTACTTTCAATCATCATTGTATTGATCTCCTTATCACTTGTAGTCACTTGAATTATTAACTAATATTGATCATAAGATTTTAACCTTTCAATCTTTCAAGATTGTGACATCGCATTCAATTCCTTTGCTGCTTCTTTCCAAAAAGTTGTTCCTGCTTTCCTGCAAAACTTCAAACTTCTTGAGAACTTGCATACATTCATATTATCTCATGCGCTCTTAACCATAGCATCATTAAATCACATACTACCTTACATTAATTGTAAAAGACTCAATTCATTATATACTAACTTCTACACTATCCTAAGTTCCTACTCTAATACATTCTTTATGAATTAAGTTCTTTGAGATAGGTTAGGAAGAGATTCACACTTACTATCAGATACTTCACCTGTCTAATTACCTTGTGTATTGAATGTGTCTCCTTCATCTATGGCTTCAATAAATTTCATTTCTTCTATATTACTATAGCATCCTTTCTGACTGTTTCTTGTATTCTCATTTCACCTTGTATATCTTCTAGGTTTAGGGTTTGATGCAAGAGCATCTTGGGTCTTTGGCAATCTTGCATCAACCAAAAATATTTCCTAATTTTTGTACCTATTTGTTGTTGTTGTCTTTATAATTTTTTCATTTTTTGGTTTTATGGTGTTTTAATCTTACATTATGTTGAGGACCTATTTGGTAACCTTCTCCTATGAGCACATAAATTTTGGATGGACTGTTTCAAAGTTACAGCTGTTTTCCTTGTCGTTGGAGCTATATTTTCCTGCAATTTTGCCGCTGATTGCGCATCTTGGAGATGTTGATACTTAAAGAATAAATATTTTTTCTCATAATTACTTTTATAGGACCTAAATTACTTTCATTTCAAAAAATTTCATCTTCCAATTCATTATGAGTAAAAAGTTATGCCCATTTTTCCTCGGGACCTATTTTCTGTCAGAGCCATTCCTATAGTTTTGGTTCTGATTGTTCTTGTTGGTGACCTTGATCCATAAGGAATAAATATTTGCACTCTTAAGGACTTTAAGAGGACCTAAATTAATATAAATTCCCAAAATGGAATCTCCTAATTCATTATGAGTAAAAAGTTATGGCCATTTTTCCTCGGGACCTATTTCTGCCAGTTTTTGGGTGAAACATGTGGTGTTTCTTCTTGCAACATTCCGTGTGATCAAATTGGACCTTTCAGCCTTAAAGGAATGTTATTGGGTTATTTTAGGACCTAACTCCAAAGGCACATAAATTTATATTCATTCTAGCATTAGTTTTGGTTTAAATCTTCCAAACTAGACCTATATTGTACTTAAATGCCTGACTGGCCGACCTATGGCTTAGCTGGCTATATAAGGGATCTAGATTGATGTAGTAGGGAAGGAATAAGGTAGGAAGAACATAACTATCAAGATACATCATTGGATACAAATATATGATGTGAGCTATAATTCCAAATTCATAATTCTCATTGTATAAGGCTGAAATCCGGAAGGCCTCACAGCCGAGCATGTTGAAAGAAATAATATAAATTCTCCATTGTTGCTGCCAGTTGATTGTCTCATATCAATTGTGATTTCATTTTTTTCATGTGATTTCATATTTCTTCCATTTTATAACTTTGAGCAAGGCTTGGTTGTTGATTCAAGTGGACTCAATTCTACTTGATTCTGCTTGTGTCTGCCCTGCCCCTGCATCAAGTGGTATCAGAGAAA
This sequence comes from Chamaecyparis obtusa, assembly GCA_027943335.1. Lineage (NCBI taxonomy): Eukaryota > Viridiplantae > Streptophyta > Pinopsida > Cupressales > Cupressaceae > Chamaecyparis > Chamaecyparis obtusa. The sequence goes on along the minus strand of BSBK01003711.1, from coordinate 1,481,444 downwards.
GTTCCTTCTTGTGGATTGGATCATGGAGAACCTTATTGGATTGGTTGTAGGGTATTTGATTTGAGATCTAACCTATAACTTGTAGAAGGTTATGATCTTGCTGGAACCTAATTGTCAAGATGGTTCATGGTAGAGGAAATGATAATGCTATCATGGATATGTTGAGGCAAATTGCAACTAGGCTTGAAGTTGTAGAGACAACCCAGAGAAGAGGAGCACATCTTGAAGATGTTAGTGATGAAGAAGAAGAAGCACCTAATCCTAAACCTGAAGTTGAACAAGATGAGGAAAGACTTTTGAGAGTTTTGTCTAAGGCTAACTTCATACCTACAGTTGAAGTTGCTTGCTATGATGGAAGACTTGAGACCGACACACTTTTGGATTGGATCTCTGAGATGGATAAATACTTTGAGCATGAAGGTACTCCTGATAATAAGAAGGTTAAGATAGCAGTCACAAAGTTGAAAGGTTATGCATCTCTTTGGTGGGATCATTTGCAAACTGAGAGACAAAAGAGAGGAAAAGAAAAGATCAAGACGTGGATGAAGATGCTTGGAAAGATGAAGAAGAAGTTTCTTCCAGCTGACTACCAAGTTAGTCTGATGAGAAAGATGAAAAATTTGAGACAAAAGGACATGAGTGTGAAGGAATATACTGAAGAATTTTACAAATTGGATATCGGATCTGGACATGTGGATGATGAAGTTGAGAAGGTGGCTAGATATTTGAATGGCCTGAGGATATCAGTTCAAGATGAGATCAGTTATGTGAAGATTGATAGTGTGGAAGAAGCATACCAATTTTCTTTGAAGGCTAAAGAGAGATTGAAAAAAAGACATGATCAAAGACAGAGAGGAAGAGGTGGCAGATTTTAGAGAAGTAAAGGAAGATCTTATGGAGAAAGTAGCAGATCTGACAATGCAGCACAAGATAAAGGATGGAAAGATGAACCTGCTGGTAAAAGAGGTAATTACTCTAGAGGTAGCTACACTGGTTACTCTAGGAGTAACAATAATGGGAAAAGAGAAGATAAATCTTCGTTTAAAGGTACTTGTTACAAATGTGGTGAAGAAGGACATGGAGCTTTTGAATGTACTAACTTTGGAAAGAAGACTGGAGGTAATGGTAGAAATAATTTGGCTTGTGAAGAAGTTGAGGAAATGTCTAATGAACCTGAACATGGTGAGAACTTGATGCTAAGAAGGATATTTGTGGAATGAAGAAGCTGATGAGGAACCTATTTTGAGGAAAAGTTTGTTCAGAACCAGATGTAAGATCGCTAACCATGCAATAAGTCTATTGTTTGCCTAAGATTGCATGGTTTGCCTAAGTCTATTGTTTCAGATAGAGATACAAAGTTTACTGGTTATTTTTGGAGGACACTTTGGAAGAAGATGAATACTAATTTGAATTTTAGTTCTACATTTCACCCTTAGACAAATGGATAGACTGAAGTTGTGAACAGAAGTTTGGGAAACTTGTTGAGATGTTTGGCTGGAGAGAAGCCTGCTAATTGGGATTTTATTTTGGCACAAGTAGAGTTTTCATATAATAACTCAATGAATAGAAGAACTAAGAGGACACCATTTGAGATTATTACTAGATTTAATCCTAAGGGAACCACAAAGCTAAGAGATTTACCTACTGAGACAAGAAGAAGTGTTGAAGCTGATCATTTTGCAGAATACATGAGAACTTTACATGATGAAGTTAAAAAGAATTTGGAGGATAGTAATCTAAAATATAAAAAGAGAGAAGACAAGAGAAGGAGACATAAATATTTTGAAGTTGGAGATGAGGTTATGATTCATTTTAAGAAGAATAGATTTCTAGTTGGTACCTACAACAAGCTGAAAATGAAGAAGTTTGGACCTTGTAAGATTCTGAAGAAGTTTGACAGTGGAAATGCTTATGAAGTGGAATTACCAGAGGACATGGATATATCACCTATATTTAACATCACTGATATCTTTGAGTACTTTGAATCAAGTGATGAGATAGAAGATGATCCAAATTATCCTAAGAAGAAAAGAGACAGCATTGAGAAGATCTTGAATAAAAGAGTGAGCAAGAGTACAAGAGGAAAAGACTACATGGAATATCTAGTTCAGTGGAAAGACAAGCCAATTGAAGGTAGTTCATGGATTACACAAGCTGAGTTGGATCTTTATGATTTAAGTTATAATATGAGTAGTTCCTAATGTGGACATCAGTTCTTTAGTTACCCCAGGTGTCTGATGCAGGAGCATCTTGGGTCTTTGGCAATCTTGCATCAACCAAAAACATTTCCCAATTTCTATACCTATTTGTTGTTGTTGTCTTTATAATTGTTGCATTTTTTGGTTTCATGGTGTGTGAAGCTTACATTATGTTGAGGACCTATTTGGGAACCTTCTCCTATGAGCACATAAATTTTGGATGGACTGTTTCAAAGTTACAGTTGTTTTCCTTGTCGTTGGAGTTGTATTTTCCTACAGTTTTGGTGCTGATTGCGCATCTTGGAGATGTTGATCCTTAAATAATAAATATTTAATATATTAATTACTTTAAGAGGACCTAAATTAATTTAATTTCCTAAAATTACATCTTCCAATTCATTATGAGTAAAAAGTTATGCCCATTTTGCCTCAGGACCTATTTTCTGCGAGAGTCATTCCTGCAGTTTTGGTTCTGATTGTTCTTGTTGGAGACCTTGATCCATAAGGAATAAATATTTGCACTCTTAATTTATTTAAGAGGACCTAAATTAATATCAATTCCCAAAATCTCATCTCCTAATTCATTATGAGTAATTAGTTATGGCCATTTTTCCTCAGGACCTATTTCTGCCAGTTTTCGGGTGAAACATGTGGTGTTTCTTCTTGCGACATTCTGTGTGATCAAATTGGACCTTTCACCATTAAAGGAATGTTATTGGGTCATTTTAGGACCTAAATCCAAAGGCACATTGATTTATATTCATTCTAGCATTAGTTTTGGTTTAAATCTTCCAGACTGAACCTATATTGTAATTAAATGCCTAACTGGCTAACCTGTGGCTTAGCTGGCCATATAAGGGGTCTAGATTGATGTAGTAGGGTGGGAAGAAGGTAGGAAGAACATAATTATCAAGATACATAATTGGAGACAAAGATAGGATGTGAGTTGTAATTCTAAATTCATAATTCTCATTGTATAAGGTCGAAACCCAGAAGGCCTCACAGTCGGGCATGTTGAAAGAAATAATATAAATTCTCCGTTGTTGCTGCCAGTTGATTGTTTCATATCCATTGTGATTTTATTGTTTTCATGTGATTTCATATTTCTTCCATTGTATAACTCTAAGCAGGTCTTGGTTGTTGATTCAAGTGGACTCAATTCTACTTGATTCTGCTTGTGTCTGCCCTGCCCTGCCCCTGCGTCAAGGTTTCTCATGTTATTCATTCTACAAAATATTTTTGTATGACCAAATTTGTTGCATATCTAGAAAACTACTCCATTATTTTCATATCTTGGTCCTGTCTAGTTGATTTGTGATCTACAATTCCTAGCAATGTATCCAACCTTGTTGCATCTATAACATACTACTCCATTTCTTCTGTTCATATCTTTAGTAGGTCTCTTATCTGCATGGTTAGTATCTCTAAACATTCTACTTCTATTATTATCATTAGATCTGGGCTTCTTACATTCAATAGCTCTATATCCAAAACCATGACAATTATAATAATAACCATTGATAGGTTTGAATTGCTTACCTATACAATCTTTCTTCATATGACCAAAAGTATTACATGAAAAACATCTACCTTTAAATTCTCTTTGTGTACCTTTAGGTGGTTCTTCTTCTTTAGGTGGGTTAGGTATATCTTCAAATTTGTTAGCTTCATCAGATTTATTTTCATCTTTGTTCTCAGAAACTTTCAGATCTGGTTCCTTGCTTTCTTCACTTATCTTGAATGAGTAAAATCCAAGTCCAGATGTATCATAATATGGCTTTTGATAAGACATTTGTTCATCAATCTTCTCAGTGGTGGAATACAGTCTCTCAAGATGTTGTTTAGACTGAGTCAGTTCACCTTTCACAATTGTATTTTATTTTTCAAGTTCAACATATTGTAATTTGGTTTTCTCAAGTTCAAATGTCTCTTTACAAAGTTTAGAATTTAGATCTTCATTCTCAGATCTCAGATTTGATTCATTCTTGTTGTTTCCATCTTTCAAACTTAACTTCAAATTTACTATCTTTAATTCATGTTTAAGGATCTAATTTTCTTTCTTCAGATTTTAATTTGCATCACAATCTTCAATTTGAATTGTAGGCTCCTTCTTTGATTTTAGCTCTTCCATGTTTTCTTTTAGTTTCTCAATGAGGTTCTTTACATCATCATATTTTCCTTTCAGAGTATCTCTTTCTTCAATAAGAATATTAATCTGTTCAAGAGCTTCTTCAAGATTCTTTTGTAGTTGATCCATATCCATAGAGATCTTACTCAAGCTACTAGGCTTTCTCTGAATGATTCTTTTCCAAGTAAATAAGCTTTGAAACCGATTGTTAGAAATAGGGAATACTGAGAGGGGGGGTGAATCAGTATTCTAAAAACTTTTACTTTTGTCCAATTATGGATATAATAGATTAACTTGATGCTTGAAAAACAAAGTAAACTAAATAGCATGCATAGAAATAGAACAAATGAACTCATAACACCATGTTTTGTTCTCGAGGAAACCCCTAGCCAAGGGAAAACCCCGGTGGGGATGATACCCACAAGTGATCCACTAATAAAAAATATTCGGTAAAGGATGTTGACCCTGTTAGGAGCCTATTACATGCATATAGTGTCTCTATCCTGATTAAAGGAATCTAGGCCTTTTTAGAAGCCTCAACCCTTCTAAGATTTGGTAGTACAAATAGAATGATTACAAGATCAGGTCACTACCCAAACATGTAATATACAATAATTTTTTATTACAAAAAAAGGGTAAGGTATATAACCTTTCACTACTACCAAATAGCTTTCCTATTATTATCTATCTCTTCACTTGCATATACAAAGTCTGATTGCTTGACTTTTATAATTTACAACTTTGCATCAATTTCTTTTGCATGTATATGTCACACACTTGTCTTTGCATTACATATGTCTTACATTGATACAAGTTATTAAGAATAATAACTTTTACTGTCAGCTTTAAAAATTATAAAGCACTTTACAAATACACACTAACTTATGTTGCCCAAGGGTTAACATCTAGGATTTTGTCCCTTATATGATTAAGTTATTATTTTGATAAACAAAATAATCCCTTAACTATCATATTGATTCTATCTTCTTTCTTTGTCCTATCAATTTCAACTCTATTTTTGTAATTCTGCAATAACTTCTTCGTACATGTCGTACATACTTGCACTTTAGGAGAGTCTTCCATATACATAAAAGTATCCATGTTCAAGTGCACAAGCACTAAACTTACTTCTATCAACATTCCTATCCAAAACTATCTCAGGTTAGTCTGGAAAATACTGCTTACACTTAGACAATTTTACTTTATGCTCTAGCATAAGTGCTTTCTGTCATATGTGGTCTTCATATAGATTATATGTTTCCATAATGACAACAACTAGATATCTAACTTAGCCAAATTGACAACAATTGATGTAGAGGCTTGCTGGGTAAAAGCAGGAAACAATTATGTTGCCTCTAGAATGGGTGATGTTCATGCAGTCAAGGCTGGTGGATCCAATTAAGGACTGACTAACTTTGTGGCCAAACCAATATATAGTAGAAATACACAATAACAACAATAGATCTAAAATCAAACAAAAGTCTTTATTCATCAAATCACCGATTACATGCAATGTGCTGAGCTGTAAGGCCTTCATGGTTATGACCAATTATAATGCAAGTAACAGTCTACAAGATCTCACAGGCTCCAAATCTTTTCCACAACATCAGCATTCAGCTAGCCCAGGTCTATAAAACATAGTGCACTGGTAGGCACCCAGGAAAGATTTGAATTTGTACTCAAACTTCCAAGCAATCTTCCTACTCCTAAGCTTGCAGGCTAATAACTCTCCTTTTTCCACCTTCTTCTCCCCCTAAACAAGTACCCAAGCATCCTATAAATACTGATTCCTAGCCACAAGTCATCTAATGAAACAATTAATCCTCCCAAACAAATGTTAAATGCTAAAACATCAGTCGGCTCTCACATAGCCTTACAAAATAAATAAACTCTCAAAGATGGCCCCAAACGATCATCAAATCTACATAGAAGAATGCAACACACTAGATCTAGGTCCCAACATGTCCAATGGTCAATCCATAACTTGAGGAGTGCGACCCAAATTAAATGCACCAGTTAGCCAAGCCGATCTATCCAAGCAATCTAGTTGATTAACAAGAACACCGACCAACAGGAGAAATAACTAAGCACCAGTCAACTGACCACACCAAGCATGACCGAGAAATTCAGTTATTATCGAGTGCTAGAGAACTGACGCCTTTATTCACCGAGCATTCTTTAAAGGCTGAGATTGAGCACCCTGATAACCATAAAAACTAAGCAACCAGTCTCCCAAACCAAGCAAGAACTCCATCAAACCAAGATCAAAACTAATAATCTACCTTCACAAAAAAACATATTTTTGGTTGATATAGGTGTATCGTCTTAAAATGGAAGCACTTCCATGATAAGAGCATTTAGCCCTCTGAGTAAGTGTTCTGGCATCATGTTAAGCACCTTGATTAGGTCTTTACATGTATCTGGCTTTTCCCCCTGTTTTGCTTTCCTCTGCACCTAATTTTCACTCCATACCTGCATTTCCTAGCATTCTAGGTTAGGCTTTTGAGGTTTTTGACAAAAAGGTCAAAGTTGACCTTTATGGGTCAAAGTCAACCTTAACCTTGATCTAGGTCAAAGTTGAGCTCGTCCTTGACCCCTTGTGTAAATTTCAAGTCTCCAATATTTTCAGGTTTCAGGGATATTTTTTTTCCTGTCTCCAGGTTGGCCATTTCGGGTTTCAAAATGGTAAATCCTTAAAGTACATTTAATTTAGGTATATTTTCTAAAGGCTAGGACCTAATTGGGATTTAATTCTCCAAGGTGGCCCCTCTAGAGGATTGTGCCCTAGTTCACTATAAAAGGAGGCCTTCCTCTCTCATTTTCTCATCCATCCATTATTCACATCCACAATCAAGCAATTTTGATGATCAAGCTCTCAAGTGCAAGCAAGAATTCAAGCCCTCAAGCATTCTAGTGTTCAAGTGTTCATCTATCAAGGAGATCCATTGTTAGCCATTGAAAGATTCAATCCCTTTGGAGCCCCCTTGAAGATCAATCCTTCTACATTCATCCAAGCCTCCTCATATGCAAAGATCAATTCAAGATTGGTGTTTAAGATCAAATTCTATTGGTTTGAGACATCCTACATTCATTCTACATCCATTCGAGCATTCCTACTTGTGGATTTGAGGATTCAAATCCTCTATAAGGACTTCAACATAAGCAAGGTGAATTTCTCCAATTGCTTTGTTTATGCATACTACATTTCAATTCAATTTCAAGGTAAATTGGGGTTTGACCAAGGAAAACCCCCCATACAAACAAAACCCCCATTTTCTTGTAGGTATAGGTGCATAATTTTAGATCTGAGAGTGAATTTGGATACCCTTTTCAAAAAACTTCTGAGATCTACGAACAAAGTCATAATCGACCTTCAAATAAAGAATCTAGCCTTTGACCTTTTATGAGGGTCAAAGACTACCTGCTATCAGAAAGATAAAAGATTTCTAGGTTTTCTTCATCTCAGCATTTCCAGTCTGAAATAGATTACAAAATTGCCCTAAAGTACACATAGACATCAAAAATTGGCATTTTCTAGATTTTCCCTAATTTGAGGTTAGTACTTCTATTTCAATTTTAGATTTCAAGCATCAACTCCACCATAGGGGAAATATAAGGTTTTTATCTCTCTCTCATATTCTTCATAGATTAATTCGATTGTGTATTAACCTTTTGGTTGATTAAATTGGATCTCTCCTTTGGGAATTTGGATTTAGGAGTGGATCTCATATTTCCCTCTTACATTACATTGAATAGGTTTGATTCCATTTTACCTCTATTCATTTTAGTGAACCCAGCTAGCTTACTCTCTTTCTTTTTGGTGTTAGATTTCCCTTCATCTTATTATGTGTGTTCACCTTCACTATTCATTTTAGTGAACCCAACATACTCTCCTTTCTTTTGTGGAATTGGATGCCCTATTGTTTTTTGTGGTGTTAGATTTCCTTTTATCTTGTTAGTATTAGATTTCTCTTTTGTGTTATATTTTGCATGCTAATTAGATTTCAAAAATACAAAAATATTCATGCTTTATGTGTTCTTAGTCAAGTTCATTTGCATTACATTGGTTTATGAGCTTTACTACTACTAGTCCTACTTATAACATTCCAGTTAGAAGAAGTCATAGACTCATGGGTGCCTTTGATCCTAAATCTTCCTCTCCTTTCCTTAGGGTCCGGGATGATAATTTGATTCTTCATGATTCCAATCCTACTATGGAGCAAAACTCTTCTCACTCATCTCATGATGAGGATGACGCTTTAAGAGTTCCTCCTGAACAAGTCCAAAAACTCTCGACTAAACTTGATAAAATGGGTAATTGGCTCATTCAAGAGAACCATAATCAAGATTCTATTCAAGCTATAGAATCTCTTAAGAAATTTCTCCATGATAGTGATCAAGGTGTTAACCTCTTGCATGGTATTACTCACCTTGTGCATTCAAATGTTAAACCTCTAGCTCAAGAAGCTCAATATTTAGGGTTGATTCCTCCTATCACTAGTGTTTAACCCTCTTCTAATCCTTTACCTAGTACTCCTACCTATACTCCTTCTTTGGTGATTGTGATAGTTCCCTCTATTCCTATGAGAGTTCCTCTTGTGTCCCTTCCTACATCACAACCTTCATATCATAATGTTCCTTTTACTTATTCCAATCCACTTCCAACTGTAGTTCCTAGTGTTCCTCTGGTTGTGTCTTCTATTCTTGCAGCTTCTTACACTTTACCTATTGTGTCTAATGTTGCTACTCCTATTTCCTCTAATGATTCAATAATCATCAGTTTGGCTCAAACTGTGACATCCTTACAATAACAACTTGCTTCCTTAGCTCAAAACAAGTTTAGTATTCCTACATGTGACATGGGAAGTCCCTTGTCCTAAGACATTATTCATACTCTTGTTCCTCAACAAGGTGATATGCCTCATCTTGAGAATTATAACAAAAAAGGAGATAATTTTCATCATGTTAAAACATCCCAAATCCTTTGTAGTGATTACACTCATGACCATAGGATTTTAGCCAAATTGTTCGCTAGAACCTTCCATGACAAGGCCTTACAATGGTATTGTTCCTTGCCTCCTTATTCTATTGATTCCTTTCCACAACTTGCTAATGCCTTTATTCAAAAATTTCAAAACAATATTGGCTCGCAAGTGTCTTTGACTGATTTGATGCATTGTAAACAAAGTGCTAAGGAAAAATTTGTTGAACTACAACTGATTTAGAATCTGATTGAAAAATCTGTGACTAAAGATCACTAAGGAGTTTTTGATTAGATATGTAATATGATTAAATCAGTGTTATGTTGTCATTGATGTCAACTAGTTTGGCAGTACTAATCTTGTAAGTTACTACACCAATACATCTGAAGAAAGGTGAAAGACATGAAGAACAGAGAAATCTACATGAGGAAGATGTACAATTTAGATGAGGATGAGGAACACATTGAGTAACTTGTTGATGATTCTATGACTGTATAATATTAACTTTATTATGTTGCATTCATCTATGATGGAGAATAGAGCTGAAAGACACAAAGCAGTGTTGTCAGTAAATAAATCATTTCTAGTATACACCGACGGAGCAAAGTGTTAACTGACCTTGTGTTCACTTACACATTTCTTTGTTAACTGAGAAAAACAAAATGAATTAAATGATCAGTTTAGCTGATAAGATTGATGAGCTAGAAAGTATATGATCATGAGGTAACAGATATTGTTCGTTATGAAGATTGATGGCTAACATAATTAAAGGAAGATCTAACGGAGCAGATTGAAATGAGTTATTGACACATCAACCGAGGAAGCTTGAAGTGAAAAAATCAATGGAGATGATTAAGCAAAAAAATTTGATGGACAAAAAGCAAATAATTTACTCATTTATATAAGAGACTATGATTTCATTATGCAAAGGATGTCAAAAGAAGAAGATACTGCAGGATTATCGCGTGAACAAGTTTTCATGCATTCTGATCATACTGGTTAGTAAGAACCAAGCTGTAGAACAATTACCGAGCTATAAAGAGTAATTACCGATGGACAGTAAGTTGATACAGTATTGAATTTGAAGTGTTATATTGATCAAAAAGTTTTGTATGAGCTGAATATTGATCTGTAATCTACAATTGAAGTTGTATTAAGGCAGATCATCTACTATTACATATTTAACCATTGTACATAGTCAAAATCTATTAACCGAGTGGACTAAGAAAGTCTTATGATGTATCATTCATAGAATGAACATTTTTATCCTATCAACCCCATAGTGAATGATGGTTGGATGATAAATTCTAGTCTAAAATCCTCTAACGAGGTCACACCTAACAATGTGTTTGTAAACCTTTAGCAAGGTTGGGTCTTTATAGACCTCACTTTAGAAGAGTGATTATTTTGGGTAGTCAGTCCCTAGTGGTTTTTCCCTTCATAGCATTTACATGTTAAATCTCTTGTGTTATGTGTTGATTATGATATTTGTTTGTTATCATACTTTGCATGTTACATGTTAGATTTGATTGGTAACTATTTTTCAGTTTTAGACTGGTAATTGGTAAAAACACAGACAGTGAAAATACTTTATGTTTACCGAGTAGCATAAATTGAAGAATTTGTTTTGAATTATACATTTTGATAAGGGACACTAGATAACTGATTGACCCCCCCTCTCAGTTATTCTAACAATTGGTATCATAGTTGTGGTTGCTTAGAATAGAGTTTTAAGGACTTCAGCACAAAGGTCTCAAGATGTATAAGAGGGAAGTACCTAAACTGAATAAAGAGAACTTCACAGTATGGAAAAGCTGGATGAAGCTACACATATCCAAAATTGGGAATTCTGCACTAGAACTAATGGAGAATGGCTACATACAACTGACCACTAGTCCCCTAACCCTTGATCAACTGAGAGATAGGCATGAACAAAATATTACTATGATGGAACTTGTTGCTGCCTATACCGACACTGAATTTGAAGACATTAAGGAATGCACTACTACCAAATCCATGTGGGACAAGCTAAATCTAATATACAGTGGAGATTTGAATGTCAAAAGAGCCCAACCTGAAAGCTTGAGAGGTAGATTCGATGATATGAGGATGAAAGAAGGTGAGAACATTATGCAATACTCAAATAGATTAAAAGAGGTAGTACATGCTATTAGAGCATCAGATGGAGTTATTGATGATGAAATAGTGATAAGCAAGATTCTCATAACTTTACTGCCAATTTATGCAATCAGGATCTCTGTAATTCATGAAACAAGGGCTACATCCAACCTTACTCTTGACACTCTGATTGGTAAACTTACAACCTTTGAATTAAATAACTTTGATAATAGTGTTGTGCCTTCTCTTGAGTCCTCTTTCATGTCTTCTTTGAAGATTGGTAAGTCTAGTAGGAATAATAGGAATAATGATAGTGATGGCAATACTGATGATGAACTTGATGAGCTTGAAGCTCTTATGGAAAGAAGATTGCCCAAAGGAAAAGGAAGGTATAGAGGTAAGCTACCTTTGGCGTGCTTTAATTGTAAATAAGTTGGTCACATCTCTTATAGATGTCCACAGAATAAAGATGATGATAGATCCAAAGATCAATCTAAAGGAAGCTATGGGAGAAGAGTCAACAGAGGCTACCGACACAATAATAGAGACAACCAAGATGATAAAGGCAAAAAGGTATGTTACATACCCAAAGATATTGAAACTGAATCTGATTTTGATGATGATATAGAAGTTTTATTTGTTGCTATGAAAGATGGCTCAAAATAAGAAGAGAAACATGAAGAGACAAAACTAATCTCTAAAGTAAGCAGAAATGATACATGGATCATAGATAGTTGTTGTACACATCATATGACCAGTGATGTAGAGAAATTTGATCATCTTGTTGAATACAATGGAGGATCTGTGAGAATGGGAAATGATGCACCTTGTATGGTAAGAGGTAAAGGTTCATTGATGATCAATGATAGAATAAAATGTGAAAATGCATACAAGGTAGATGGACTGAACTATAACTTGTTAAGTGTGGCTTAGCTTAACAATTTAGGCCACCGATTAGCTTTTGAGAGCAAAAAGGTGAAGATTTATGATGATGAAGGAAGACTTGTTGGAACTGGTACACAATCCAGAGGTAATCTATTATATCTTGATATGGATCAGTCTTCTTGTTTGTTAATAAAGGATGAAGATGTATGGTTGTGGCACAAAAGGTTATGCCATGTGAACTTTGACAACATGATCAAGATTAGTAAAAAGAGAAGAGTTAGAGGATTGCCTAACTTGTCAAAACATGATCATGCTATGTGCCATGAATGTCAAAAAGGTAAGATGACTAAGTCTAGTTTCAAAAGAAAAGACTACTCAACAAAGAAGATACTTGAGTTGGTTCATACCGACCTGTGTGGTCCTATAAGAACTCAGAGCTATTATGGTGATAGATACTTTATTCTTTTTGTTGATAACTATACTAGACTTATGACAATTATGTTCTTGAAGGAGAAATCTGAAGCTTTTAAGATGTTTAAATGGTATAAAGCTAAGGTAGAGAAAGAGACTAGTAAAGAAATAAAATGCTTAAGATTTGATAGAGGAGTTGAATTTATCTCTGATGAATTTACTAATTTTTGTAATGAGCATGGTATTAAAAGATAGGTCTCTACACTGAGGACACCTCAGCAAAATGGCATTGTTGAAAGAAGGAATAGGTCAATAATTGATTGTGCTAGAACATTGATGATACAGAAGAATGTTGCTTAGACATATTGGAGGGAAGTTGTCAATACAACTATATATGTTCTTAACTGAGTACAAATGAAGAAGGATACCAACTGGACGCCTTATGAGCTATGGTTTGGACACAAACCTGCTATAAGTTATTTCTAGATTTTTGGAAGTAAATTCTTTATTTTGAAAGATGAAAGAAATGGTAAATTTGATTCAAAAGGTAATGAAGGGATATTTTTGGGATATTCCTCTACAAGTAAAGCATATAAATGTCTAAATAAGGTTACAAATAAGATAATTAAAAGCACTAATATCCGTGTTGACAAGTTTGATGACAAGAACACAGAGGAAAGTACAAAGGAATTGAAATACTATGGTAGATTCATTTACATTAAACAACCAGAGTATATATCGATGCCACAGTCTGTGGTAACTGATCAATAGGAAAATAATGCGGAACATTAGGAAAGACAAACCGACGAACAAGATGGAGCTACCGAGCAAGGAAATGAACTTGAACAGGATGAACAAGAAAGAAGAAACTGAGTTCTGGCTTTTTTTTTTAGAAGACATCATCCTGAGACACAAATTATTAGTGATAGACATGCTATAATGCAAACTAGGAGCAAAATAGGACAAGGTACATGTCTAGTTTGTGAATTTGAACCAAAAAATGTGAAAGTTGCATTAGAGAATGAAGAATGAGTTAATGCAATGAAAGAGGAAATAGAGAAAATAGAAAAGAACAAAACCTAGTCCTTGTACCCTAACCTAAAGACAAGAATGTTATCAGTACTAAGTGGATATTCAGGAACAAACTAAATGAAAATGGTGAAGTTACAAGAAATAAAGCTAGATTGGTATGCAAGGGATATGCACAGGAAGAAGGCATTGACTATGGTGAAACTTTTGCACCTATTGCTAGATTGGAAGGAATTAGAATGCTACTTGCATATGCTGCATACAAGAAATTCAAAGTCTATCAAATGGATGTGAAGCCAGCTTTTCTCAATGGTATACTTGAAGAAGAGGTCTACATAGAACAACCCGAAGGATTTGTTGATCTAGACAACAAAGACATGGTATGTGGATTACATAAAGCTTTATATAGTTTGAATCAAGCACTGAGAGCTTGGTATGAAAGGCTGCATACTTGTTAAGTATTAGATTTGTTAGAACAAGTGAAAACAACAATCTGTATATGAAAGGTGACATTGATGACACTATCATTATTGCTGAAATTTTCATAGATGATATTATTTTTGGAGGTTCAAATCATGTATGCAAAGCATTTTCTGATGAAATGCAAACAGAGTTTGAAATGTCTATGTTCAAAGAGATTAAGTTCTTTCTAGGACTACAAGTGATTCAGCAGAGTGATGGTATATTCATCACACAATCTAAATACATCAAGGAAGTACTGAAGACATTTGGCATGGAAGATGCTAAACCTATGGGAACATCGATGGCTACTGGATGCAAATTGAAAAAGGAGGATGAAACTACAAAGGTAAACCAGACACTTTACCAATCCATGATTGGTAAGTTAATGTATGTAGTTCACAGTAGACTAAATATAACACTTGCTGTGGGAATTGTTGCTAGATTTTTTGCCAATCCTAGAGAATCACACATGAGTGCTACTAAAATAATCTTAAGATAACCGAAGAAAATAGAAAAAGCACCACCAGAGGAGCATTTTTCTTTGGTGAAAGACTTGTAACTTGGACAAGTAAAAAGCAGGCTTGTATTTTTCAGTCTACAACTGAAGTAGAGTATGTTGCTACTGCTACTAACTATTCAAACATTGCATATATCAAACAAGTGTTGGAAGGGATGAATGAGGTAATCAGTAGCTCGATGATTATATATTGTGACAACACCAATGCTATAAATATTTCAAAGAATCTAGTGATGCACTCTAAAGCAAAGCATATATCTATTAAGTATCATTACTTAAGAGAACAAGTGCAAGAGAAGCAAGTGAAGTTAGAATTTGTCACATCTAAAGAACAACTTATAGATATCTTTACAAAGCCTCTACCGAAGGATACATTTGAATACTTGAGGACTAGACTTGGGGTCCATCCCTTGTCTATCGGTCACTAAGGTGATATGGATGTTGCATCAGCCTACTTTTATCAAAAGATCACACATGTTGATGTAGCCTATTTCACACTTTGAATCATGTTCAAGGTTGTGATCAAGTTTGAAGAACTAGAACCGATTGAGATATTAGTATACAGAGATACAGAGAATGTATTGAACTACAAAGAGTTACTTAGCTATGAAAAGAGTTGTTTGTTTATTTCTTTCTTTGGCATTATTTTTAGAGGGAGAGATAAATAATATGAAAGGAGAAACAAACATGCACCGATGAGAACTATCTAAGGGAGAGACAATCTGAACAGAACAAACTATTGAAGATCAGTTACAAAGAACAGAAGCAGGAATAGGAGAACTGAAAGAGCATATCTGATTATTGGCATTACAAATGTTTTGTAACTTAGTGATTAAACATATTAAGCTAAGGGAAGAGCTTGTAAAAAAATTTGTTCACAAAGTTTTAGAATACATGTTTGGTATGTGTATGGTACATTTCATATTATTTGAATTTCCATCAATGCCAAAGGGAGAGATTGTTGAACTACAACTGATTTAGAATCTGATTGAAGAATCTATGATTAAAGATCACTGAGGAGTTGTTGATTAGATGTGTAATATGATTAAATCAATATTATGCTTTCATTGATGTCAACTAGTTTGACAATACTTATCTTGTAAGTTACTACACCGGTACATCTGAAGAAAGGTGAAAGAGATGAAGAATAGAGAAATCTACGTGAGGAAGATGTACATGTCAAATGAGGATGAGGAACACATTGAGTAACTTTTTGATGAGTCTATGACCATATGATATTGACTTTATTATGTTGCATTCATCTATGATGGAGAATAGAGCTGAAAGACAGAAAGCAGTGTTGTCAATAAATGAAGCATTTCTAGTATACACCAACGGAGCACAATGTTAATCAAGCTTGTGTTCACCAACGTATTTCTTTGTTAACCAAGTAGAACAGAATGAATTAAATGATTAGTTTAGCCGATAATATTGATGAGCTAGAAAGTATATGATCATGAGGTAACATATAATGTTTGTTATGAAGATCGATGGCTAACATAATTAAAGGAAGATCTAACAGAGCAGATTGAAATGAGTTATTGACACATCAGCCGAGGAAGCTTGAAGCGGAAAAATTAATGGAGATGATTAAGGAGAAAAATCTAATGGATAAAAAGAAAATGATTTACTCATCTATATAAGAGACTATGATTTCATTATGCAAAGGATGCCAGAAGAAGAAGATACTGCAGGATTATCACATGAACAAGTTTTCATGCATTCTGATCATATTGGTTAGTAAGAACCGAGCTGCAAAACAATTACCAAGCTACAGAGAGTAATTACCGATGGACAGTAAGTTGATATAGTATTGAATCTGAAGTGTTACATTAATCAGAAAGTTTTGTATGAGCTGAATATTGATCTGTAATCTACAATTGAAGTTGTATTAAGGCAGATCATCTACTATTACATATTTAACCATTGTACATAGTCAAAATCTCTTAACCGAGTGGACTAAGAAAGTCTTATGATGTATCATTCATAGAATGAACATTGTTATCCTATCAACCCCATAGTGAATGCTGGTTGGATGATAACTTCTAGTCTAAAATCCTCTAACAAGGTCACACCTAACAATGTGTTTGTAAACCTTTAACAGGGTTGGATCTTTACCGACCTAACTTCAGAAGAGTGATTATTTTGGGTTGCCGGTCCTAGGTGGTTTTTTCCTTCACAGAGTTTCCACATTAAATCTCTTATGTTATGTGTTGATTGTGATATTTGTTTGTTATCATACTTTTCATGTTACATGTTAGATTTGATCGGTAACTATTTTTAAGTTTTAGACTAGTAATCGATAAAAGCAAAGATAGTGAAAATACTTTATGTTTACCGAGTAGCAGGAATTAAAGAATTTGTTTTGAATTATACATTTTGATAAGGGACACTAGATAACTGGTTCACCCACCCCCCCCCCCCCCCCTTCTCAATTATTCTAACAAAATTAACTAAATTTATTGGTAGATTTAAGCATTTGCATGCTCATATTTCCTATCTTGTTCCTGATATTGATATTGAACGTATGTTTATTTCAAATTTGCAAAAGGATATTAGAGATAAGATTTTGCTTACTAAATTTACCTCTTTTCAACAAATCTATGCAGTGCTTCATCATTATCAATTACAATTGAGTCAATTTGAGAGCAACACTCCAATGGCTCTTATTCCATTTGATAAGAGTGATGCTGCTCCTGATCCAAACAAATTTCAAAAATTTAACAACTATGTCAAAATAAACAAACAAGTGAATGCAGTCGCTGATAAGTTATTGTTGCATCTCACAGTACCACTTCTTCATCCACTACTTTTTGATTAAATCATATGTTTACTCCTCTTTCTAAATCTTTACATGCTATTATGAATAGGTTGTTAACTGCTAATATGATTACTTTACATCCTATTCGACCTCTGTTACATGCTACGATTGCATCTAAATCTTTTGATCAAAATGTTTTTTGTCAATATCATCATCAGAATGCTCATGATACTGAGAATTTTTATTCTTTAAAACATAAGGTTCAAGACTTAATTGACTCTAATGCCTTACCTGTTAATAATCTTGATGGTAATGGGAACAAATCTATCTCTCCTCCTAATCAAAAACTTTAAATCTATACAAATCCTTTACCTATGCATGATACTAATACCATTGCTCAACTATCTGCTATGGAAATTGTGTATGATTAAAAGATGGATGATCACAATCATGTTGTTAATCAAGTGGAGCATGTTGATCAATTAGTATCTCCACCTCAACCTCAACCTCCACCTCAAATTCAGATTCAACCTCAAGTTCAATCTCAATCTCGACCAAAACCTAAACCTAAAATGAAAACTCAACCTAAACCTCAACAACAACCTAAGAATAAAAGACCTTGGAAACTTTTGATTACCTTTGATAACTCTGAGACTATTAAAGCTCCTGATGGTCCCCTTTACATTTTTGCTAGGATTCCTCAAAAACCTACTCGTGGTTGTCTTGTTGATCCTACATCCTTAGTTAATGTGATTACTAAAGAAAATATTTTTATGAAAATCTTATGACCCAATTCTTATGATACATTAGATGTTTGGATTCAAACTTGTAATGGTTTTATTTATCCATCATTTGGTTCTATTAAGTTATCGATTAAACTTTGTGGAAAAATTGTGAATACTACCTTTGTGGTTATTCCTACTTCTGATCAATTTCAAGTTAAGCTAGGTTTGCCTTGTTTTAATTCCATGTATGTTGTTGCTTCACCTATCCATAAGTGTCTTAAGTTCATTCATGATGAAAAAGTGAAGACGATTAATCATAGCTTATATCAATCTTCTAGGCCCAGAGATTGTGCTACTCTTGATTTCTTTTGGCCTTCATTACCTAATTCATGTCCTCCTCAACCTGATAATCTTTTTCATTCATATCAAGCTTATAAACATCATAAGATTCTTGAATTAATCCTACCTCCTATGGATCTTAATCATGATCTTTTGCCTACACCTTCTATACCTCCTTTAACTATGGCTTCTAGTTCTGTTAATCAAGTTCCTTCTATCGATCTTCCTAAAGAACCTATCAAAGATCCTATGATTGTTCCTCCTATGGTTAATAATCCTATTGATCTTCCTAAAGAAACTATGAAGGATCCTATGATTATTCCTCCTAGTTCTCAACCTATTTCAAATAAATCAAAACATAATTGATCTGCTAATGAACATTGTAAGAAGCATCATGCTCATGCTAAAGCTTGTAATTCTATTCTTCAAAAGTTTCTACTTCCTTCAAATAAATCCATGCATGATGTGTTAGAAGAAGTTGTTACTAATAATGATGATAAGATGCATGATTATGATGATTCTATTCATATCTTAGATCCTATTTTGAATCATTTGGATGAAGAAGATACTCTTAATGATACTGATGATGTTAATGACGAATATGAGACTATTGACATTGACATTGATTTACCTAATATGCTTTCATCACAATTAAATCTTACACCTAGTGTCAAACATTGTGATTCTCAAGAGGATCCTTGTTTGGAACTAGCTATCATTCCTACTATGTTGGATATAGTCCCTCTTGCAAGTTATCCACCTTCCCTAAATGGTATACAACAAGATGGGGAGAGTAGGTAGCATGCTTGATCAGCTTGTCCTTCATGGTAGCTTTGTTGTGTGTTTGCCTATTGTACTGTGTTTTTTCCATAATGTGTTTGCTAAATGTTGTTAGATTCTTTTATACGATCCTTGTTACTCAATTGGTGCACAGTGATAAAGGAATCGACATTGTTGTTCAAATTCTTCTATATGTATCTCTATTCTTCCATGTTTCATTCAACATTATGTTGTAATTGTTCTATTGTTCGTAAATATTTCCTTGTGTAATCTTCTTGGATTCGAGATATGGTAGCACTAATTCTTTTTGGTCTCCATGTCATGGTCTGAAAAGATTCTCCTTTGTATATCTTATGTGATCTTTCCTCCTTTGTGATTGTAGTTCTACTTTCTTTGGGGAATGATGTCAATTCATTTTCAATTTTATATATATATATATATATATATATATATATATATATATATATATATATATATATATATATATATATATATATATATATATATATATATATATATATATATATATATATATATATATATATATATATATATATATATATATATATATATATATATAATCTTATGATCATACTAACCCCATGGTAGGTAGATCCCTTCTGTGTTCTCTGTATATTTCTATGATATTTCCCTTGATTTTTTTTTGTCTGGGGGCATCTCAATGTGGAAATGTAATTAGTGGAGTTGTTTATGTTTCCATTAAAGCCATTTCTCTTGTTAAAGTGTCAGCAATGACTTAAATGTGGGGGCATACACTCTGCTCACCTATTGCACACACGCACATCTTTTTGATATGCACATGCTTTTCAAGATACCTTTTCTCCCTTTTTAGATTAGTAACTAATCCTTAAAGCATGGATTTATATTTTAGGATCTCTTGATCCCTCTAGTTTCAAATATACATATAATTTGATCCCTTAAGGTCAGAGGTGTCCTTAAGACTAGATCTCTTTTGTTTTTTTTTTAATTCTTATGGAATAGAATATTCCTAAGGGTGAATCCTTGATGGGTTGACTAGTGAGTAGCCACATTCACTAGGCAATTCAATTCCATCTTTCCAGTTGCGCCATTTTCTTGTGTGTTTCACAATAGGACATAAGTTCTCATTGGGAAAAGTAATCACACCTTTTCTTTCTCTCTCTAGAGATGTCTCTCTTATTGTGATCAGCGAGTTGACAAAGACTTGATTCCCTAGGGGCTTGAGGTTTTTCTTTGTCCCTTGGATTACAATAATATTATCTTTTCATTCTGATCTCCTTTACCAAGAGTTTTCATCGAGTCCATACTCTTGCTAAAGTGGGGCTTAATGTACCATATCGTCTTAAAAAGGAAGCACTTCCATGATAAGAGCATTTAGCCCTTCAAGTAAGTGGAATGGGGTCATGTTAAGCACCTAGATTAGGTCTTTGCATGTATCTAGATTTTTCCCCTATTCTTCTTTCCTCTGCACTTGATTTTCACTCCATACCTACATTTCCTAGCATTCTAGGTCAGAATTTTGAGGTTTTTGACCAAAAGGTCAAAGCCAACCTTTGTGGGTCAAAGTCAACCTTGACCCTAACCTAGGTTAGTGTTGACCTTGACCTTGACCTAGGTTAGATTCAAGCTCATCCTTGACCCCTTGTCTAAATTTCAAATCTCCAAGATTTTTGGGTGTCGGGTTTCGGGGATAGTTGTTTTCCCGCCTCTAGGTCAACCATTTCAGGTTTTAGAATGGTAAATCCTTAAATTACATTTAATCTAGGTATATTTTCTAAATGTTAGGACCTAATTGAGATTTAATTCTCCAAGGTGGCCCCTCTAGAGGATTGTGCCCTAGTTCACTATAAAAGGAGGCCTTCCTCTCTCATTTTCTCATCCATCCATTATTCACATCCACAATCAAGAAATTTTGATGATCAAGCTCTCAAGTGCAAGCAAGAAATCAAGCCCTCAAGCACTCAAGTGTTCAAGCAGTCATCTATCAAGGAGATCCATTGTTAGCCATTGAAGCATTCAATCCCTTTAGAGCCCCCTTGAAGATCCATCCTTCTACATTCATCCAAGCCTCCTCATATGCAAAGATCAATTCAAGGTTGGTGTTAAAGATCAAATTCCATTGGTTTGATGTTAGGAATGAATGCTTGATGATTGGCAGTCATTCTATACTAGTGGTTGTTGCATTCATGACTATGATTGTCATTGATGTCAACACAGTGATATTCTAGAATTTAGCAGAGTGGTAGGCACAGTTTTGTTTTGTGCACATGGGATATTGCATTTGGGATTATGCATAGTTGATGGTATGTTCTTTGTTGTGTTATTAACCTATGGTTAAGAGTGTAAAAGGAAATTAATTCATTCATGAAAGTTATAAGCATTTTCGTGGAAGCAGTATTCTGGTAGTGTTTCTGAGTAGCGGTTTTTGGTAATCAGAGGATATCTCCTAATCGGGATGGAATCTGATTTTGCATAGTTAAAGGGATGTTTGTGACACATTTTTAGTGGTGTGGTTCACTACACAAACTTTGAGGTGACACGAGTGAAGAGTTATTACATTTGGAAGCTGATAGTTTTATGTAATTTTTGGTGTAGCGTGTTGAAATTATTATTTTGTATTTGCATGCCAACTCATTTGTAATCATCTGAGTGTGGTATAAAGGAAGGAATGTTTTCCTTTTTATGATGTGGGATTATGGGATTGTAATAGTTGTGATATGAAATTGTGAAAGTTGTGATGCGAATATATGCATGAGGTGAAGAAAAGAGCTAATTCAATGATGAAGGAAGACTTGCGAAGTACAGAGATCTTGATTTGTGATCTTATGTAGCAGAGAGTGTAGTTTTGGCATAGTGTGAAGGAGGTAACATATTTCATATTATTCTATTGAATAATCCTAAGATCTGTTGGACAGTGAGTTCAGAGATCTTGCCTTGAAGCTGTTTGGGCAGTGGGTCCTGTCTTCCATAACTCTTAACTGGGTTAGAATCTTTTAACAGGGATTCAAAATCTCCTAACAAGGATTCATATGTACTGAATGTATTTCATAAGACTCCTAACAGGGTCCATCCTTTCACAAGGAACTTTCATATTAGTGCATCATTTTGTGGGCATCATTCCCACCGGGGTTTACTCTTTGATCAAGAGGTTCCCTAGTCAACATATCTTGTGTTATTGTGTCATTGTGTATGATTATCTTTCTATGGTTGGTTACTACATTGATTATATGATTTAAAGCTACTAAGGTTGATATTGAAGTAGATAAATGGTTAAATTATCAGATAACTGATTCACCCCCCCCCCCCCTCTCAATTATCTTGGGGATCTTCACTTTCTAACATTTGAGACATCCTACATGCATTCTACATCCATTCGAGCATTCCTCCCTGTGGATTTGAGGATTTGAATCCTCTACAAGGACTTAAACATAAGCAAGGTGAATTGTTCCAATAGCTTTTTTTATGCATACCACATTTCAATTCAATTTCAAGGTTAATTCCTAAATTGGGGTTTGACTAAGGCAAACCCCCCATACAAACAAAACCCCCATTTTCTTGCAGGTACAGGTGCATAATTTTGGATTTGAGAGTGGATTTGGATACCCTTTTCGGGCAAACTTTTGAGATCTGCAAACAAAGTCAGAATCGACCGTCAAATAAAGAATCTAGCCTTTGACCTTTTATGAGGGTCATAGACTACCTGCTGTCAAAAAGATAAAAGATTTCTGGGTTTTCTTCGTCTCGGAATTTCCAGTCCAAAATAGGTTGTAGAATTTCCCTAAAGTACACACAAACATTAGAAATTGGCATTTTCTAGATTTTACCTAATTTGAGGTTAGTACTTGTATTTCAATTTCAGATTTCAAGCATCAAATCCACCATAGGAGAAATAAAAGGTTTTTCTCTCTCTCATATTCTTCATAAATTGATTCGATTGTGTATTAACCTTTTGGTTGATCAAATTGGATCTCTCCTTTAGGAATTTGGATTTAGTAGTGGATCTCATATTTCACCCTTACATTACATTGAATAGGTGTGATTCCATTTTACCCCTATTCAATAGGATTGCCAAGAATCCTAGGATGCTCCTACATCAAACAACCCAGGTAGGAAAGATTTTCTCATAAGGAAATTAGGAACACCTTAAGGGAATTAGAATAGGTATGCCAAATCTATTCTTAACCCATATCTCCTCTTGTCCTTCATCCCAGGTAGTCTTCACTTCATTCACTATCTTATGTAGAAAGTCCTTCCTCTTTGGTCGTTGGCGGAGTGTCATAACGGTTGGGGTCATTCTCCAATAATCATTGCAGTAGCGCCTCCATTCCTCACTGAGATGCATCTCTGCCATTACAGAGCCCAAAGCATTCATCAGCAGCATCATCATCATCAT
The DNA here is from genome assembly GCA_027943335.1 of Chamaecyparis obtusa. NCBI lineage: Eukaryota > Viridiplantae > Streptophyta > Pinopsida > Cupressales > Cupressaceae > Chamaecyparis > Chamaecyparis obtusa. Next base: position 1,457,716 of record BSBK01003711.1, on the reverse strand, counting down.
CATCAATGGCTGCTCCAGCATTCTCGGTGCCCTTACATCTGAGCTCCCCCACCACTGTGCCCTAAAGCTCCCTCCGCCTAAAAGGGCAATGAATTTTTTTAAGATATCAAATAAAATAACTATTTAAATATATATTAAAAGACCCAAGTAATTTATGACATCAAGATATAGATTGGTCATTAGTCTTTTCATTTTTTAAATTATTTTTGATATTATAAATATTGCTAAAAAAATATCTTATTTGTTTTGTTTAACATCACTTCCTCATATAATACAAATAGATTATTAGTTCCTACCTACGGCAGGATAACTATTGCAATCGGTTTGATGCAATATGCAATTTCTTTAACCAATAGGATTTTAGAATTTATGCAATCTTAAGTGTATAACATAGTATGTTATTTTTTTTCTATTTTTAAAATTATAAGATGGTTATTTATTTGAGTTTTGATTGGTTGTCAGATAAAAAAGCAAGCAGAAAAATCAATTTTCCCAATCGAAATTACAAAGAAATTAAAAAAATCAACCTATCCTTTGTGCTGAGGACAGAAGATAGTTGTAACCCTTATGAAATTGTACACCGATTACAAAAGACAGGTGTAAGCCACATGCAATTTAAATAGCAGTTGTAAGCCGCATTTAATTAAGAAATCTCTACGATTTTTAGACATATCAAGAACCATTTCTTCTTCATTTATTCTTATGCAAATTCTTCGTAGCCCTCAGAGATTCGCACAGGTTGATTTTGGCTTTTGTTCCATCTAAGACTTCAGCGGTGAGTGGATTTCAAAGGCGGCTGCAAGATCGGTCGTATTAAGGTTCTGGGTCAGAGGCATAAGCTCTTCTGGCGATGGCAGCTCCTCTTCCCAGTTGGAAAACCATTCCAAAAGATTGCGCTCCTAGATAATTTTTGATCTTTTCCAACCAAGTAAATTTCCCTCAAATTCTCTTGTTCCTGCCGATCAAGGCATTAGGATTTTGGGCATCGCTAGAATTTATTAATAATTTCTATTATATAATATTTTTGACTGAGATTGTAGCCTCAAAGAGTGTGAGACAAACACACTAGAAATTGATAGAGAGTTGTTTGAACGAACAATACTTTAGGATTTTCAGCAAATTGGAAATTGTTTTTGATAGAAAAAAGCAGCAAGAGGGTGCTGGCCTGTACAAGACTAGAAGCACATTAATAGCATGTTAATAGAAATAGCTAAATAGAACAGTAGAGCAGCAAAACCAATCACACTTGCCTCTATCAAAAATAAAGTTAACGAAGCTAACTAACCAAAACATGAAAACAAGCCTAAAGATATTACTGTTCAGAGTATTACCAATCCAGAGCCACACAAGGCTAGTATCAAAACAATAAAAATTAACAAGGTCCCCACACACAACACAGGGGAAACTCGAATTGTAATTAACTAAAATAAAAACCACCATAACAAAAACTAATTTTTTCCCCCCAACTACCTGGATAGTAGAGTGTTGGACCATTCCTCCTGGAGGAACTGGAAGAGATCTTTGTTATCTTCATCCTCCGCCAGAGCACCACCAGCCAGTTTTTCCTACACAAGACACAAAGTAGTAGTCGAATTCCTCATAATTTTTAGAGAAAATTTATTGGTCAATTTGCAGTGATCCTCTAGCCTTTGCATGTTCTTCTTGAGGTCCTCAATGTCTCTGTCCAGCTCTGCAAATTTATTTTTGAGGGTGCCTCTAAAGCAAGTCACCTCAGGGGGAGCTATGTTGTCTTTGTGGATAGACTCTTTGTTTAGGGTCCCAAGGGTGGGGCTCGGGGGGGGTGGGGTTGATGGGGGTATTCAAATTCTAGGGGTTGGAAGGGGGGTGGGCGTCAACCCTCGGGGGACTAGTCAGATGGTCAGAAGAATCATTCAGGGATTCAGTAGAAGGAGAATCTTTCCCAGAAACTTCACGGGAAGTAGTTTTCTTGAGCCTAGACTTACATTGCTCTTTAGCAATTCTGCTTGAGTGCCTGCAACTAGTACCACTAAGGTCCACCTCAATGTTGACCTGACTATCCATGTCTTTCTTCATTTTATGTTTATGGTCAGTGTCGGGTGTGCTTTTAGACTCAATTCTGAGGTCCACGGGGTAAGAGACATAGGAATCCTCCTGACCAGTCCGTTCCTTGTGGGGTTTTTTGCATTTCTTTCCTCTGACCATAATAGGTCTGGTCTCTTGGGCAATTTGGAGGGATTGAAAAGAGGACTGGGTAGGTTTGGCAGCTTTGACCTGAGAAACATCCTGGGTAACTTCCTGAATTATAGGAGGGGGTTGGGGGGCTGAGCAGATGGCTTTGTGAAATTTATAGAGATGGAGGAGGATTCCCTGATGGAGAATGGCAATGGACTTGTCCGAATTATCCTTGATATCCAAAAATTTTCTCTCAATAGAATGCAGTAGGTAAAAAGGAATAGACATCAAATCCTTATTTCTAATATGGTTTAGAAAAGGCAGGTGGTAATAGTAGTAGACGGTGAACTTACCCTCCAGCGTGCAGTACTTCATGATGATGAGGTGGATTTTAGGCCAAAAGTTGGGAAGCAGCTCTTTGTTATAGCCCCCCTACTTCTTCACAGGTTGCTCACCCTCCCAGAAGAATTGATTGAGGCTAGTGGGGTCTGGACTCCGGCTAGCTTTTTTGTATTTGCTCCTTGTCATAGGAAGCCTCATATCTTTGGCAATAACTTCTTCATTAAGTTGAAAGTGAATGCCTCCCACCGAGACCTTCCTATTATCCCAGGTGGAGACAAACTACTTTGAAATTTGCTCATCATGTCCTCCTCTCATATGCTCCATGAAACCCCAAATCCCACTCTCCTTATAGTAATGAGTGACCAAAGCGTCACTGGAAAAGGCCTCGTCAATCTTATTAGGTTCAATGCAAAGAGTATTGCCCCCCATCTCAAAATCTTGGTCCACCAGCGTGAGGAAAGCCAAAAAACCAGAGAGCTAAGTAAACTTGCAGACTTTGGAAAACCCCTTGTTTTGAAGAAACTTTCCCAAAACTGGGTTATACATACAGCGATGGCTTTGAGGAAATCTTTAGAAAAAGTGCACCGTACCACCATATCTAACAGATTTGTAGGTGTCTTTAATAGCAATAAAATTGAGGATATGCTTGCTGTCCAAATCACCAAGTAGACATCCTGATTTGGGCAGCCTGTACATCGCACGTTTGGAAAGTAATTATCAACTTGCATGGGGTGATGGGAGCTCATTTTATTAATTTCAAAAAACTTACGAACACACCAGCACGTGATCTAGTAGGATTTCAAATTAATCATGACAGCAAAGCACATTAATTCAAATTCTTTTCCTCCCTGATGATATGTTGAGTCATCAAGGGCAAGTCACTCACCTCACTCGAGCTGGTGAGTTTTTGCTGATGTAAGCCAATCACAGCTAAAGAGTCAGAAACTTGGTTTCCTTCTCTGTATGTGTGTTCAATAGTGCAATGCTGGAAGTTGTTTAGAAGTGCTTTGATTTCCAGCAGGATGGGATTGGTCCACCATCCCACACTGGCCCTGCTTTTGATAGCCTGAATCACCACTTTGGAGTCCCCTTCAATAGCGAGGTGTCTTACGTTCAGATTAATAGTGATTTGAATTCCCCATAAAAGGGTCATTCCCTCAGCCTGGGTAACAGTGCCATTTTTAACGGGACCAGCAAATGCAATTAGGAAATTACCCTTGTAGTCACGAAGGATCCCACCACCCCCTTGACCCTTAGTGTTAACAGCTCTGTCAAAATGTAATTTGATCCATCCTCTAGTAGGGGCCATCCATTTAGTGGCTTTTCTGGCTAATATCTTGGTGTCATCAAATCAAGAGAACCCCGATAGGATATTCCACTTATCAGCAGTTCTAACCTCCCAGGTGTTGGGGGGAGTAGAAGGGAGCTTCCAGTTGGCTGCCTAAGTATTCTCACATAGGAGTCTAGTACCTATCTAGAGACAGGTTCTAGTGGGGGTGCTCTCATCTCTGAAGATCCAATTGTTCCTTTCCTTCCAGATCACCTAGCAAATGTGGGGGGGTATCATACACTAGAGCAAATGGAGCAGAGGATGATTGGAAGGAGATCGCCAATAGCTGAATTGGTGCACATCCCAACCAATGACCCACAAGACCCCCAAGTTGCCAATAATCTCCTGTCAGATGCTACTGGCATACTCACAGTGGATAAACAAATGGTTCACTATTTCTTCCTCTTTCATACATAGGGCACATCTATTTGCCATGGAGAAGCCCCGTTTAACTAGGTTGTCTTGGGTTAGAACCTTCCCATGCATAAGGGTCCACTAGAAAAAATTAATTTTTGGTGTGAGTTCGGGAATCCAAACCTTCTTCCAGTCCTCCGTGTTACCATTCTCCTTAAGCAGAAGATTGTAGGCAGATTTAACAGAGAATTTCCCCGTCTGAGTGGGGGCCCATAAGACAATATCCTCATGGACCGAAGTTCTGATGTTAAGGTTTTCCATAACCTCATTTCCCATCTTCATCAGGTCTGGTCTATCTCTCAACCATATCTGTAAGTCCTTCCACTCTCTACCATCCATGTAGTTAGAGACTCTATTGCCCAAAATAGGTCTGAGATGATCCATAAGAAGTTTGAATTTGCATCCCAGGTTGGGGAGATTTAAAATCTAGTGGTCCTTCCAAAACCCAATGGATCTACCATTTCCAACCTGCTAGAACACCCCTTTGGAAAGAATGTTTCTACAGTTGCAGATGTTCTTCTAGAGCTTGGATCCAATTGGAAGGTCATTATCTTGGAATTTCCTTCTGAAGGGGAGACCTTGGAGGTACTTGGCTTCCATAATTTTGCACCATTCTGCCTTTCCCTCAATAAGCTTCCAGGCCACCTTAGTAGTTAGAGCTTTGTTCATCTAACCAATTTTTCTTAATCCCAACCCGCCCAGGTGTTTCGAAAGGCAGACTGTATCCTAGTTCACAAGAGACAACCTTTTTTTCTCCTCTAAACCTGCCCCAGAGGAAGGTCCTCTGGATTTGTTCCAACTTATCAGCTATGTTACTCTTGATTTTAAAGAGGGAAAGGAAATAGACAGGGACTCCTTGGAGAGTAGCCGCCACCAACTAAAGTTTGCCAGCATTGCTTAAAATTTTCCCTTTCCACCTTGCAAGCTTTTTTTGAATCCTTTCCAGAATAGAGTTCCAAAATTCTTGTGAAACATCTTTGACAATGAGGGGGAGACCCAGGTAGGTGGAAGGAAGCAAGGCAGCTAAACATCCCAAGATTTGAAGCACCTTGTTTTGGGTCTCCAAAGGCGTGTTGAAGAAGAATACACAGCTCTTTTGATAGTTAATGCATTGACCAGAAGCCCATGCATAACACTCCAGAATTTGTTTCCATTGCCTAGCCTCAATCACAGAAGAAAACCTAAAAAGGAAAGTTTCATCAACAAATTGTTCTAATACCACTTGGGGGATGGTGGAAGCCGGTTTAACCCCTTTGATTTTCCCCCTATCAGACAGCATACAGATATTCCTGCTAAGAACATTAGCAACCATAATGAAGAGGTAAGGTGAGAGAGGATCTCCCTGTTTAAGACCTTTTTCAGGAGTGAAGAAGCCCCCCGGGGAGCCATTGACCAAAATAGAGAAGCACATGGTTTGGATACATTCTTTGATGATTTGAATAGCTTTCTCCTTGAACCCTATTTTATCAAGAATTTTAATCAAAAAAGACCAATTGACTTTGTCATAGGCTTTAGAAATATCTAGTTTAAAGGCCATACCTGGAATCTTTCTCCTATCCATAGAATGGATGATCTCATGAGTGGCAATAGCCGCATCCAAAATTTTCCTTCCAGGACAAATCCCTTCTGAGTAGGGCAGATTAAATTTTCCAGTAAGGGCTTTATCCTTTCGATTAGGATCTTGGTGAGGATTTCATAGAAGGTGTTGCAGAGGCTGATAGGTCTTAAATCCAGCATAGAGGTAGGATTATCATGTTTAGGGATGAGAACAATGTAGGTTTGATTATGTTGCCAGAGGAGACGCCCAGTCCTAAAAAAGTCTCTAGCAGCGTGGGTGACATCAGTACCAACAATGTCCCAGTATTCTTGAAAGAAGTCCGGGGGAAACCCATCAGGCCCAAGGGCCTTGTAGCTCCCATAGAAAAGACTGCTCTTTTAACCTCCTTGTCTGAGACCCTTTCTATTAGTCTTTCATTGTCCTCCCTAGTAACAGCACACTGGACATTCTCCAGGAGTTGATTTTGAATGTTGTCTGGGCAGATCGGACCCTCCTCAGAGAATAACCCCTTAAAGTAGTCAATAGCCACATGATTAATCTTGTCCTTTTCTTTGACTATGATCCCATTCTCATCCATAATAGAATTAATGGTATTCCTTTTCTTGTGGATGCTAGCAGATCTGTGGAAGAAAGCAGTGTTTCTATCTCCTTCGGTAAGCCATTGGATCCTCGATCTTTGCTTCCAGTAAATTTCCTCTTTTTTTAGAGTTTCCTGCCATTTATGTCTTGTCATTTCCTCATCAACCTGAGTCTGGGGAGAGAAATTTCTAGAAGCAAGTTGGGCCTGAAGGGAATTAAGGGTGCCAGAGAGCTCAATTTTCTCTTTGAGTAGGTCTCTGAAGTTACGCTTGCTCCAACCTTTGACCTCTGATATGATGATTTCAAGATTTTGAATAACTTTGAACATGGATGTGCCTTTAATTCTGGTGCTCCACCAGAGCTTGACTTGGTCTCTGAATGAAGGGTGAGAGCACCACATGATTTCAAACCTAAAGGGGGCCGAGCTGACATTTGGAGATTCAAACTAGTGAAGGAGGAGGGGGTTGTGGTCCGAGGTAGTCCTGGGAAGGGAGGTTAGGGAGGAGTTCAGATAAAGATCCCAAGAGGACAAAGTCAAGACCCGGTCGAGTCTCACCTGAATAAGGTGATTGACTTTTCTATTGTTAGACCAAGTGAAGGGGTTTCTAGTTAGGTCGATATCCAGGAGGCTAGTACTAGATATAAAATCAGCCAACTCCCTCATACTATCAGAGTAATCAACAAGCCCGCTACATTTCTCCGAGGGATAGAGGGGAGAGTTGAAGTCTCCAGCCAGAAGAAAGTTTCTCAAGCCATGTTGAGCCAAACAGGCACTAAGATCATTCCATAGAATAACTCTACCTGGGTGGGTGTTTGGGGCATAGATGTTAAAAGTTATCCATTCTACCATAGCCTTATTAAAGGTGACAGCAAGGAAATTTGGGGATGACTCAACCAATAGGCCATTGATTTTATTGGGATTCTAAAACATAGCAATACCCCCAGAGGCACCCATAACTTCAGAGTATAAGAAAGCAGCACCCGGCCATAGCTTAGGAGCAATGGACTCAAAGTTACTAATAGACATCTTAACTTCTTGCAAAAGAAGAACATCAAGTTTGTGATAAAAAAATATAATGTTGAACAGCATTTTGCTTCAGGGAGCTGTTCAAACCCCTCACATTCCAAGAAAGACAAATCATTTTTTACCCTTAAAGCTTGATTCTAGGGTTTGTTGCTTACCCATAGCAATGTCCCTTGTAGATCCTCTTGATCTTCTTGCCTGATCAAATGGCCTACCCCTTGGAGTTTCAACTCCCACATCCACCTTTTTAGGCTTGGTTTTCTTCCTCTGAGTTTTCCATTCTCCATCCTTGTCATCCAAGCCAGTGAGCGAGCTGGATGAGTTTTCCAAAGCAGTCTCAGGGGGGTGTTGCACTCAACTTAGGGGGTATCAGCTCCAGCGCCACCACAATGGTAGGTTGTTCAATCCCTGAAGGGAGAGGTGAACTCTTCACTGAAGGGGGTGTAGAGGAGGACACAATTGCTTTAGCCAGCTACTGGGGGGTCGGGTCCTCTTCAACAATGACACACTTCTCAGCCTCCACCTGCGGGGGGACAATCTCGCCTTCCTCTGGGATAAACTCTGCAATGGCTGGGGTAACCTCCACAGCTGGGGTGGCCTTCTCCACATCTGGGGTTACCTTCTCCACTTCCTCTGAAGGATGGTCTGGGGCCTCTATTTTCACCTGAGGAGAGGGGATGCTCCCTTTACCCTTCTCCGCACAGGTGGCAGACTACTTAGAGAGCTTAAAATTATTGCTAGAGTGACCCCTACTATCACAGTTCTAGTAGAACAAGGTAGCATGCTCGTACACAATAGCTTGGGTCCACTTACCCAGTTTAGGTTTTAGAATAACAAAATTAGAAAGAATTTTATTCAATGTGACATTCACACAGAATCTAGCAAATACAAGCCTAGATTTAGAACGGGTCACCTAATCAGTAGTGATAAAAGACCCAAAGGAGTCATCGATCCATCAAAAAACTTGCTCGTCCCAGTATTTAAGAGGTAAGCTAGGGAGGTGAACCCAAATAGGGGCCGATCTGAATAGATCAGTAGCTGGATTGAAACCTAGTTTCCACTTTGTGAGGGCAAGGAAGTGTTTCCCATAGACCCAGGAGCCTGACAGTACAGTAGACAAGTCCTTAGGAGTAGTAAATTTGAATAGGAACAGGCCGCCTGGCATAGTAGAAGCTGATACAGAGCCCTTGATCCTCCAGTGGATAGAAATCCACTTTCTCACCATTGTAATAGTAGGCCAGAAGTTAAAAAACTGCCCCACCAAAGCCACTTGAAAGTCCGCCATAGTCCGATTAACCACAGAGTCAAGCAGCAAGAGTTCAGCCCCATCTTCAGTGAGGACAAAATCCACTAGGAGCGAAGCCAGTGAAAGTTGGGCATCCCCTACAAGAGCCCCAACCCAACTAGGTTTAGTAGGTTGAACAGTGGGGGAGGACACTTTTTGAGATTCCCCCGTGGACTCAGACCCAGGGACCGTGCCAGAGGGAGTCACGAGGGTTGCCTGGGATGGGCCCGTAGGCAGGTCAACCATGGGGGCCTCAGCACCCCCAGGGGAGGCAGGCATGGGATCTGTAATTTGAAAAATCTGAGGGTGAGAAGTTGCAGAGCATTTTTTTTGCAGTTATGAAAACTGGAAATTGTTGAACAGGTTAACTTGAAAGCTTTATTGCATAATAATAAACAAAGAGCAAAGACAAGATATTTTCATATCAGCAATTTTTAATTTCTCCAGTCATGTGCATATCATATTAGGAAGTCTTAATATAAGCAAACGCAACACTTTTTTCCCCCAAATTTGTCTTGTCTATGCTTCAATAGAATCTTTAACTTAAGCATCCTCTGAAATCTTTTCTTGACATTATATATTACATGGTAGCAGCGATTTTTAAGTCTATTTAAATCAATTTAGAGAATAGGCATACCATGTAAGATAGAAGGGCTCTTAGCCATAATATTTGTCGATAGACGCGCAAAGAGCCTAGTACATAATACAGTAATCCCCAGCCATTGCAACATTGCAAATGGGGCATTTTCTGTGCTACATAGACAATAGTGTATTAAATAATCCAATGTCGTTGTGAATAAATTAGCACACGGGCATGTTCAGTGGTTCGATGAATGCGCATCTATTGGTAAGTTTGAGTTGCTGTCTCAATTTACATATGAATTATGTGCACATGTGTGATATTCCATAATATTACCATAAAGTAAGAAAATTCTCGAAGGCTACAGCTTCATCTACTATTTTATTTTATTTTATTGGATAAATTATAAGGCTTCTTTTTTAAAAATGTAGTACTACCTGCGAAGCTGAAGAGTAAATGCAATGCTTTTTCAGTGAAAATGAATAGAATATTTAGAAACAAAGATTGCTTTTGCCATTAATTGTGGTTCTCTGAGAAAGGTATACCTGAAAAATAAGTAACACGTCAAAGCAGTAAACTTTCGAACAGGGAGGCTGAAAGTAGTCTGGATTTTGATTTAATGATAATTCTCATGAATTTTGCAACAGTGCCTTCCCTGAATAAACTATGTAGTTAAGAAGAGTTTGGAGCCCATGACCAGACGAGTTTTAGATTTAACTGAAGAGAAAGTCTCTCAAACAAAATGATAGCCAAATTTCATGGGGAAATAGCATTGGAGGCATAGCTGTACAACCACTCCATCAACAAAACACGTGGAGAGGCATTACCATCTGCCCTTCCTTGTTACAAGCCGTAGAAAACCCAGAGTAGAACACACGTCCATGCCACGACTCCCCAAGTTCAATTTTCAAAAATATTGTTTCAATTCTATTTTTTGAATTTACGTATTATAAACTATTGTTTACCTATATATAAAATTAAGTGATTATATAATTATATTAATAAATTATATAAAAAATTTATTAACATTACTTATAAATATGTATATGTTTAAAACTTAATTAATGTCATTACTAAAATTTCCATAGAATATATTTATTAAAATCTGTGCCAAAAGGCATATTTAGTTGTTTGTCCGAATCCATTTTATTGAGCCTTAAATCTGACATCACCAAATGTTCAATCAGAAGAAAAACACAAAGGTGAATAAACTGGGCATGATGGCAATAAAGTTTGTATTAATATTATTATTTTAATATTCCAGAGAAAATGATAATTATGTTAAATTTCTAAATAATAATAATGTTGCCCGCCAAAGATATTCTATCTTTTTTTTTTGGTCACTTTCAACTACGCTGTTGAAGACAATGTAGTTTAGTAAATAGAAATTATTTAATGTTAATTTTAATGTTATCAATTCAACCGTCTTTAATTTGTAGAATTTTTAAAATAATACTTCATTTCAAATTTATTGGTGGTAGAGCTCATCATAATGTTTTTAGACAAATATTTGAGTTGAGATGACGAGTCAAATTTGAATATTTTTTTCTTAAGTTCAATGTATTTTTGAAGATATTATATTAATTTTAATTTATGTGTGTGTGTGTGTGTGTGTGTGATAAGAAATAATAATTTTTTAATATCTTTTAAAGTAAATGAGGATGTGTTGTAGGCAATATAATTTTATTTATAGTTTTTTTGTATTAAGTATAAGGAGTTCAATTTACAAAGAGAGACGCAAAGTATCAGAAACAAGGGGCCAAGCCCCAACCCAACAAAAAGAGTCTACATAGGCTCAAACTATCAAAAAAGAAGAAAACAACAGCCACTAATGAAGCACATCCTCATAGGTATCAATCCAAATTGTCCAGCCCATAGGGCCTTCCATCCAGACTATACTTTTCTGCTCTTGAATCTGATTTAACATGTATATCATATCTCCAGTAGTGCCTTGTTGATCCCTTTTTACTTCCTTGCTGAGAAAATTGACTGTGTGATTGAACGTTTGAAGGTTATCCGAATGCATCCTCCAGAAGTAACCATTCTTCACCTTATTAGCAAAGAAAGTAGCATGACCATCCTTTAGGAGTCTTTTGAACCTATCCTTATCAACTTTCATGGTGATCTGAACCTGCGAGAAAATTTTAAAGCGTGTGAGACTTCGAAAAGACTCAGTAAGCAATCTGGGAGTGTTTTGAAACCTTTCCTCATTTCTGCATTTCCAAATTTGCCACAAAATGCTAGATGAGAGAATGTTCCAAAACATGTTAGTATCTTTTTTAGCATTAAGAATAAAACCAGTAATAATTTCAAATATAATGAAAGTAGAAGGGATAGAGATACCAAACATCAACCAAACCTCTTTAGCAAAGCTGCAATCAAAGAAAATATGTCTTCCTGTTTCAGGGGAATACTGCAATAATTAACATCAGAGAAATTATTCCTAATAGGAAGCTTGTTGAGTTATTTATAGTTTTTTAAATATAATTTTAATATTATATATTTATTAAGTTTCACTTTTTTATCTTCAAATTCTAAGGTTTTTATTAATTCTTTAGAGTCAATTATATCATATAATATCTGTAAAAGTGAAGTTTACTACAATTTAATGATAATGATAAGAATTTTAATATTTAAAAATAAATCAACATCTTTTTTAAAATCTATAGATAATATTATTAATTTATATTCTTGTTTTAAAATTATTTGAATATTAATTTTATAAACATAAAATTGACCTTTTAAAATCTTTGTTTATTCTTTTTATATAATAATAGATTATTTAAATAAATCTAAAAATATAAATATAACATAATAATTAATAAACATTAAAATTGACCTTTTAAAATCTTTGTTTATTCTTTTTATATAATAATAGATTATTGAAAAAAATCTAAAATATAAATATAACATAATTTACTTATTTATTTTTTAAAAACATATTTTTAATATTATGTAGATATGAAATTTAAGAATTTTTTAAGTTCTAAAGTATATTATAAAGTTTATAATTTTGACATATTTATAAACTTGAATAAATGCTATTTGTTTGAGTTTCTATCGGCTCTAGTTTTAAAAGGCAAGGAAAAAAAAATTTCCAAATCGAAATTTGAGAAAAAGGTGCTCCCATTAAATGCATTAATGACAGCTTGTCGTCCTCTTTTCCTTGTATGCACAGCTTGACATTTTGGTGAAGCTTCTTCACAAAAGATTACTGCTTTTCCCCATAAACTCCTGCGACTATCATAGAATATAACTATCTTGCCTAAAAATAATGTTTACATTAGCAACAACATTTTAGATAAGTATCAATTACTTATTCTATTCTGTAACTTGAATTTTATGTTCAATATACAATTAAGATATTTAGTTTCTATTGTTTTCTTTTATTGCCAAAATATTAGATTAAATGGAGCAATTATTTTTGCTTGAACACTTCACAAATATATCTTTCATGAATGTCGTGTTATAATTAATACATATTTACAAATCGATTTATGTCTACATTCTAAGTTTACAATGTGTTCTTCAAAATCAATATGTTTTATATCGTATTCAACAACTTCATACTTTTACATCTTTCACACAATATACAAACTAAAATCTTTTCTCCGTATTTACATACAAATTTAAACTTAAAACTAATATGCCCCATTCAATATAACTATTTGACTTCCGTAACTTTCAAAACTATTACACTTTAGGCAAGGACTTTGACGCTTGCGTCTCTTGTTAACTTTCAAAATGTAATCAATTATTACTTATTACAATTACAATAAAAATTTATATTTTACTTTTCACTCCTTCATTCTCTATCCCTGATGATGGATCACTGAGTGTGATCCGAAACGTTGATGATAAAAAAATCTCACACAATTGAATCCAGAAACTCATGTGTGCATCATAATAGATTGTGGAAATCTGATCTCATTTTTATTTTGCTTCGATATGAATCATGATCTTATATAACGGTACGTCATGACAAAATATATACCGCAGGCTTAGATGCATGTCTTTTCATACGAAAATAGCTCCACCGCAGAGCCCCGGTTGACGGGAGCTAATAAATAGCCATGCATCTGCGTTTACATTTATAAAGTTTTAGAAAAGCATTTTTTTTGAAATGTCACGAACGATTGAGTTGAGTTCAATCGTTTGCATGCGTACGGCATGCTAGACGGTCGTCGATTGGCTTAACCCAGGGTAATTAAAAACGTAAGAATCAATAAATGGATGAGGCGCCTGGTAATTCTGAGCGATGTGACATTATTTTTTCTTTGTGTACCTCTCACTTACAAACTACAATACACAATCTGAAACAAAGCAACACTTCAGATTGCTTCAATGGCCGTGGTTTTTCCTGTAAGATTTTCAACCAATGTTACTCCTTATCTAATTGTGATCCGAGAGATGCTAACAGATATTTGGCTTCTTCGAATAGATACAGTCACTAACACAAGTCTTTTCACACAAGAAAATTGATGTGAAAAAATGGAAAGCGCAAGTTGAGAAGGAAAGTGTTTCACATGAAAAATAAGTTGGAAGCGCGAAAACTGGACTAAAAATCCTTATGGCCAACACAATTTCTATGGTCGACCATGCCTTTAGTAGGTTTTTTATCGCTGATCTGCAATTTCAGGGTACTCTTCTCAGATAAGGAAATGACTTTGATGTAAATAAACAGAAGTGGCATTTCTAAATATTTAAAATTAAAATTGAGATTTTCCATTTTTTAAATAGACATTATATAGGTGTATAAAATCCAAATAAGGGTATATAGAAATTAAGGATATTAAATTTTATTCAAGATTGATAATTCTGATTTTTCTTTTATTATTTGGCATTTCTGGTTGGAGAGAAATTGTCATATTTTTTAAGATGTTTTTTTGGGTGCTCATAGTGGAAAATTCTCCATTCTTTGGGAGAAACTGTTTCAGCAAAATATGACCTAGTGGAGGTTTGGGACCCTATTGATGTCATTTTCCATACCTTCCTTTGTATTCCTCCTCCATGAGGACACCTCATGAAAAATAGATGTAGACACCCTCTTCGGAAGATAAATAGGGTGGAGGGGTGGACTCCTCCTTCATAGGCAATTCTAAATATCAACACAGATAGGTCTTCTTGGGGAAACCTGGGGAAATACAGGGCCTACGAACATTGGTGGAGTTGGTAGAGATAGCTTGGGGACTGCTTATAAGTTTCTTTTTTTTGTTTATAAAGGTCATCATACTAACAATCTAATTGAGGCTATTGCTATTTTATATGTTGTGGAGCGTGCTTGTGCTCTTATATGAAGAAAGCTCATAGGTGAATCAAATTCACATGTGGTGGTGCATATTTTAACTCAGATGCATTCTGATGATGTTCATTGGCAGTAAGTTTTGGTTGTTAACCAGAATAGAGTTGTGGATTGTCTGGCCAAATGGGCTTCGTATAACATACAAAATTAGAATATTGTGGATAGAGTTCAATTACCTTTGGGCTTGTCTCATCAGTTAGATCACTTAGTGGATCTTGATAGGGTTGTTTGATGCAGATGCTATGTACTTCTTCCTGATTGAATAAATTTTCACCCCTCTTTTATTTCAATATTTCCTATCTTTCACATAGAACACAAAAAAAAAACTTTACAATGTAAGGATATGTTCAAGAATACTTCATTAATTCAAAAAATTTGAAAGCTTCAGGTTGTAAAATCTATTTTTTTAAGAGTTGTGTCCTTATCTCCTTTCATTCCTTAAGATTACAACTCTTCGCCGCATTTTGTCAAACAATTCAAGTGTGTTTTTTATGATTTTATGTTTTGCATGCATGTTTATAGTAAGTGTTTTTTACTATAATATGTGACAAAAATATAATTTATTCCTGCTTCATACATGTCCACGAGAGCATTCAAAGCTTCCATTGTTCACAAGTAGGGAGGATAACAGAAAAGGTTGCAAAGTTTGACTTTAAACATGTATATATATATTCTTAAAGCTTTTAAACTAGTTAAACAAATCCATTTCATGTTCAACCTATAATTGCAAATGTTGTATCCATTACATTGTATGAAATGAAGTCTTTTTTATGAATTCTGACAAACAATTCACATGCTCTATTTATGCTTCTTATATTGTAATATCTCAAGATAATTTCTAAAGTTATTTCATCAAATCCAATTTTTTTGAAAATCGTGCAATTGTTTCGTTCATTGAGATGACATATTGTTTTGCAATAGGTCAAACATTTTAGGTATGGAGTTTATGATTTCACATTTTGTATGTATGTCTACAAGAGCATTTTCAACAACATTGGAGTGGGTTTTATATCCTTACAATTTAATAGATGTCCATACACTGTCTTAAAGCTTCAATTTTTCTCATGCAATGAGGATGGCACTGACAAAGGCGATGGAATTTACATTTACACCTGACAATTGTATTTGTTTGAAAGATTTCAATAAAATAATTAATTTTCATTTACATGTACCTAGAGAAGACATCCACATAGCTACCACATGTCTAAATGTGATCATAATATTAAAGTTTTGGGTGTTCTTGTAAAAAATATATAAAATATGAATAAATTATAATACAAATAAGGGAAGATGAAAAATAAAGAGAAACAAATGGAGGAGAAATTGACCTATCTTCTATTCCCACTTAATATTGGAAAGAATATTAAGCAAAGAATATATAAAGGCCGGAGAGGGGAAAATCATATTATTATCCCCTCTTAATGTTCACCGCTAACATACCAAGCATTCCTCTTAATTTTGAAAGTTTGGCCTCAGCCATATTCTTAGTAAATATATCAGTTATTTGTTCAAATTCACTTGGACAAAATTATAGATTGACATTAGTTGTTTGAACCAAATCTCAAATGTAGTGAATATAAAGCTCAATATTCTTTATTTATCATGAAAAAGCAAAATTTTCACAACTCGGATGGTGCTTTGATTGTCACAATAAAAAATAATAGCAAAATGTTGAGAAAATACAAGCTCGAATAAAATATTTGTTTTTCTAAATTGCTTCCCTCTGTGCTTTTTATGTTTCTCTATGTTCTACTTCACATGAGATGTAGTTGTTTCTTTTTTGATGATCCATGTAATTGGACCTGGTTCAAACTAAAAAAAATAACCACTAGTAGATTTCCTATAATTACATCACCTCCTAAATCTGAATTCGTAATTCCAACAAAAGAAATATAAGACGTATAGCCACAATGGATACCAAAATGTAGTGTTCCTCAAATGTATCTCAAAATTCTCTAAGAAACCAACAAGTGACTTTATTTAGTTGTTTGCATTAATCTTTATACAGAAGAAAAAAAAATCTTTGATCTAGAATGAGTCAAATAAACCAAGCTACAGACAAGATATCTATATAAAGTGTCATCAACTTTTTTAAAAGAGCATTCTTTAGTAAGATTGACTCCTAATTGAAAGGGAGTCTTACATTAAATCGTGTTAATGTTTTTTAAATATCTAAAGAATAATCTATCATGGAGTCTACAAACTTGTAGACCAATAAAATAATTGAGTTCTCCCAAATCACTCATATGAAATGCCTTCTTGAAATTAGATTTTAAATCATTGGTTAACCCAATATTTGGTCGAACAATAAGTAAACTATTTAAATAAAAAATGACAACAAAAATAATCTCATATTTGACTTTCTTCACATAAAGATTTGGATCAGTGTTACACCTTTTAAATCGCTAAAGTTGAAAACACTTGTCAATCTTCTCATTCCATTCTCATGGTGCTTGTTTTAGACAATAAAGTGACTTCTTTATTCTACAAACAAGGTTAAGATTTTCATGATCTATAAAATCTAGTGGTTGATTCATTTATATTTATTCATGTAAATCCTAATCGTGTTGCCCATTTTGCATTTGTCCATGATGACCAAAAAGAGGGTTACAGGTTGATTTCATAGTAAATATTTGGTAAACAGGTTCAGGCTTATGGCAGATATTCACACTATGCTTGTGTTTGGCATTGATACTTAAATGGACTCTTTTTGGTCATATTGGCTATCTGATATCATTCTCTATATTTTGTTTATAATAGCACAATGTTTATTGTGATGCACTTTAGCACAATAGTTCCTAATGGATCAAATTATATCGTTGCATCATATTTTAATTTGGTTGATGTTTTAAGTGCTAATCAAGCACTTGGTTAATACTTTTATAAAGTAACAAGATTTTGTTACCATCGGGTTCCAAAGCATTACATATATTATTTTTTAAAACTATTGGGTCTCATCATAAAACACAATGTGCTTGACAGTGTGAAGAGAGGTGATATATTTAAATGTTTACTTAACATTTGGTGACGGCACCTTAGATAGCCTAAAGGCTATAGGATTGAATATTACATCAACTCATATTACTCTTTCGCATTCAAAGGCTTATTGAGTTTATTGAGTGCATTCGGTATATTTACTATTTTTCATTAGTTAATGGTTTATCATGTTACTTTGTTGACATCACACATTTCTCATTGGGTTTCATGTGTATTAAGCTCATTGAATTATATCTTACATGGTTGGTGACAACATCCTATGTGGATAGTGAGGTGGCACTTGTTGAGGTAAGTCGGTGAGTGACTTGTTTGGCTAACTCCATAGTAATGATATTTTTCTTGTGGGGCATGTATGAAATGAGCCTAGGTTAAACAAAAGATTCATTTTATTTTTGAAGAAGAATAACTCAAAACCCTACCACCACCATGGGATACATGAAAACTATGACAGTGATGGTTATGGTTCATTGTTCCATATGATTTTTTGATATGTTGATACTAACTCAACAAGGATTAAAATGGTACCACTTTTGTGGGATTTGATGGAAGTTAGCAAAGATCTTTCAGGTTTCGGTTAACAGGTAAAATTGTTCCAGTTTGTTTTGTCAAAATGAAAAATACTTTCAAGATCAATAATTTAGAAAAGAAATTGTTTACCCAGTATTATCTATTGAATTTATTTTAAAAAGGATTTAAAATGTGCTTCTCAAACCCTTGAGGATTTAGGTGACGCATTAAACAATTGTTATGCAAAATTTTGATTAATAAAAAGGCAGTAAAAATGTTGAACGTTGCTAGTACAGTTACCTTGATTGTTGTATAAACCCTAAGTCGAAGGGCTAGTGAAATTTGAGGCTTAAATAAATTAGTTTTTCTTTTGGGGTAAATCCTAGATGAGTTTAAAGGAACCCTAACACGATGGTTACAATAGAAGACATTGTGTGATAAGACAGTTCGAAGAAAAAATGCTGATTTTTTTTTAAATTGTGTGTAACCAGAAAATTACTTCTTAACTAGAAAATTACTTCTTTGTTAGTTGTTTCAGTTATCTGTTTTGTCTTAATTTCTTCTTAATATGTAAAAAATACATAACTATTTTTTGTTACAAGATAATTGGTATGCATTGAATTACTTGGGAAGAAGAAAAATAAGATATATATAGAGAATAGAGGTTTTGTGGTGAAAGGGTTATCTTTTGGTTGTATCTGAGATGTCAATTTGTAGTTGAACATATTGCATATCTTTCTTGTAATTCTCTCTAGCTAATAATTGTATGATTGCAAGTCTTAAAGCAATTTTGAATTATTAGCAACTGTGAAAACATATTGAACTATTGAGGAAGGAATTGGCACTCCTTGCAGTTGGAGCTGCAAAATACATGTTTGTAACAGAGTTGGTGCTGCTAAAAAGGTGGTGGTGCTCTTTGGACTAATAAAAAGGATTACAAGTTCGAGGAGTTTTTCTACCCTAAGAGGGTTTTCCACTCATGAAATTCATTGTGTTATGTGATGTCACTTGTGTCTTATTTAATTACATTGTAATGAGGTCTTCATGCTAATGCTCTAATACTTTCAGTTTTCTCTTTAAGTTTTTTATTGTTAAATGTTTAAATCAGTCATCATCTTAGTTTGGAAGACTTCATGTTTAAATTTGTTCATTGATCTATTTAAAGCATAAACAAGATTGTTCATTTATTAATGGAACAATTACATAATGCTTTTAATATGAAGATTTAATGTCATTTGTATGTATATTAAATTCATCTTTAGTTTGGTGTCTTCCTGCATCAACATATTTCTAGTCATATTATCAAATTGTGTTTCAGTTTATTCTTTGTTCATCAATCTTTATTGACAATTGGTTTGTTTAAAACATTGGTCATTATTGATTGGATAATCACTTTCACATGTTTTGGTATAAATCTGTTGAAAGTGAGTCAAGTTAACTTTGTGATTTTTAAAGCGATTCACTTCAGCAGTTAAGTCAAACTTGTATGTTCTTAATTAATTCATCAGTTCAAGTCGTAGTATACAACATTGTCAAAAATTGAAAAGTGTTACATTTGAAATAAATTTATTCACTCTGATTCACCCCCTCTCAGAGTGAATCCCCTTCTAACACATCTATCAAAGAATTTTTAACATCAATTTGATGAATATGTTTCCCAAGACTCGTAGCCAAGGACAGAGTAATTCTAAGTATATTTTGTTGAAAATTTGGCTGAGTAGAATATCATGATGTTGTCATTATGGAAACATATATTCAATATTAAGACAGCATGATCCAAGGATAAAGTTCTAGATAAACTTAAAAAAAATGTCTAAGTATAATAGTGTTTATCTATCTACATAGAGACTATTTTGATCAGCGAAATTCACAAAAGTATTTTTAGTGTATGCAAACTTGAGCACAAATTATGAGGTATATTGAAGCTACATCTAAGAGCACAAGACTATACGACGTGTACGGATAGAGATATTAGTATTTTACAGAAATAGTGTTGAGTCGACTAGAACAGGACAGCAACTAGTAAATAATTGTTTTGAGTTAAGGGATTATTTTATTTATCAAAATAAGGACTTAAGTAATTAGGGACGACATCCTAGATGTTAACCCTAAGGCAACAAGAATTAATACTATGGTTTGGTAACATGGAAGCCGACTAGAAAGCTATATTTGTGATAGCTTGTATAAAGGAAAGTATTTTTGTAATGCGAAATAGTAAGACTAATGCGAAGTTGTAAGAAAGATTTTGTATTGATGTATAATGTTGTATTATGTGAAATCTAATATATGATCATAGTAGTGTGAACTGATAGCAGGTTATGTGAAGAGCCTACAAACTAGATCAGAATATTGAAGATATTCAGCAGCAGTAAAAGGTTCTTGTACTCTATCTTTTGTATTGAAGATTATCATTGTATATTGCATGTTTGGGTAGTGGGCTCATCTTGCATACATTCATGTTTTGTAATAAAAACTCCAAACAGGGTTGAGGCTTCTAGCAAGGCCAAGTCCTCTAACAAGGACAAAGACACTATACAGATTTAATAGACTCCTAACAGGGTCAATATCTTTAATCCGATACTTTTGATTAGTGGACCATTTGTGGGTACCATCCCCACTGGGGTCTCCCCTTGACCAAAGTTTTCTCGAGAACAAACATGGTGTTATGATTTCCTTTATTTTATGGTTGTGTTTATTATTCAATTTATTCAGTTTAGTTTCTTATGCAAATTGCAAGTTAATTACATATATTAATAAATGGACAAAAGTAAAAGTTTGTGAAATAGTGATTCACCCCCTTTTAGTATTTCCTATTTCTAACATATTCCTATTTCTAACATATTCAACTCAACAATAGGAGCAAATGTTTACAGAATAATTTTAAGGCTTTTAATTTTATTATATGAGATTTAACTTTCAAATGTAAAGGATTAAAATAAGTCAGTGAAAACATTTCATTGCTATGAACACCATATGTTGGTCAGTGATAAAAGGTTTTGTTTACATAAAATGAAGAATTTTTATGTGCTAGAATTTGTGATTTAAGAAAAATTTCAGTTATAAGGGGACCTTCGGCCAACTCTCTGAATTTCCACTTTATATGAAAAATTAATTAAAACATATTATAAGTTTCATCTTGTATCCTTGACTAGCAAGACGAACGATCAAATATTGTAAACAGGCTTTCAAAATTCCTCTTCCCTCGAAAAAAAATAGAGCCACAGGATCAATTTTATGGGATATTGTATTTAAATGTAAAGGATTTCATTAAGTAAAAAAATAGTTCGTTAATTAAAGATGGGGTTTTTTATTTTGTTGTATGGGATTTAACTTTTGAATGTAAAGGATTAAAGAATATTGATAACAGTTAAGAATCAAAAGAATAACTGATATCGGTCTAAGGTTTTGATCTCGGGGCTTCAATCTCTAGTCTTGGTAAGATTTAGTCTTTGGATTTGATGGTTGGTATTTCCAGTCAAAGATATACAAGATTTTTTTTAAAAAAAACATTCTAGCAGTTCTTGCAATATGTGTCTGATCTTGGAAATTATTTCTCAATTCCTTTGAAATAACAACTATTCAAAAGAAATATTAATTGTACTTCATGATTCTTTAAACGTAGGCATATGTCACTTTTTAATTAATTTGTGTGGTTAAAAAAACTTTTAGCGGGCTGGAGAAACTCAATTGCTAATGCGTCAAACTAAAAATCTGAATGTAATTGATGGTCGTACTAAATTTATTGGAATTTGTTAATAAACTGTCAAAATCTGTTATAAGTAATATAATATCTGTTTATTGGAATGAGTCTGATGAAGCTAAGGATGAGGAGGCAGACGATGAGATGGAAGGGGATAACGAAGAAGATGATGTTGATGAAGATGAAGCAAAGGACGAGGATGAGGATGAGGAAGCAACAGATCATATGGACCAGGGGAACAATTCCAGTTCCTAGATTGAAGAAGAGGAAACTTAGGATTCCTCGGCAAAGAGTTCAGAGCAGGATTCAACTTCTGCTTCAGATTAATACTGGTGCAATGTTCCTTCTCAAGAATTTTCAATGTTTTTAGTTCATACATGTTACTTATAGTATTAATTTTCTAGTATAAGCTGGAATCTCGTCATATTTTTTAGTAGTTTTAGGAGGTACTGAGCTATGTTGCTCTCATTTTGATGTACCTCAAATATGATATGGACATATTTGGTATTATGTTTCAAACTTAAAACTTATTATATGTTATGATATTTTATATATATTAATAGAATCCCTTCGGCTTCGGCCCCTTACTGATCAAAAAATATAAATATATTATTTTATAATATCTATGACATATATATTAATTTAGAATCTTTATATGAATTTTAGAAATTTGTTTTACAAACATATTTTATATTATTTAATATATATATATTTATTATTTTTATTACAAATAAAAATTTTCATATAATTAATTATATATTATTATTTTACAATTGATTTTAGAAACTTTCTTATATTTATATTAATTTAAAATTATTAATATAAATATAATATATGAACTTGGCTAGTTAATTTGATATTTTTATGATTTTATATTCTTTTTTATATCATAAATAAAATCTTTTAGAATTTTGAGAAAGGCAAAGTTGAGTTTGGATACCCTAGATGCATTGATATTATTTATTTTTATTATTTTATGTTTTATATTCTTAATAAAATAAAATAAATTTTTTTCTACATTAGATTATTAGATTTTTACTTTTTAGTGACTTTTTTAAAATTACACTTTTTATTTAAAAATAATTAGATTATTTGCACTATTTTATTAAGAATAAAATATTTTTTAATAATTTAATATATGTATTACAAGTTATATTGATAAAATATTTAAAGTTAAAATAATTTATCAAATTATTCATAATTTTAAAAAAATGACAATCAATATTTTTTAAAAAAACTAAAATGAAAGGCACTAAAATGACCAAATCATCATAAAAAATTCATATGACACATAGAGGTGATAGAAGTGACATTTCTAAATATTTAAAATTAAAATTTAGATTTTCCTTTTTAAAATAGACATTATATAGGTTTGAATCCGAATAAGAGTATATAGAAATTAAAGATATTAAGTTTTACTCTAGATTGATAATTTTCATTTTGAAATATCTTAATTTTTTCTTCTTTTTTAAGTATTTCTATAGAAAGATGTTTTCAATGGAGTCATAAGTTTTTCCATGTGCAAATCTAGATATTACTTATTTTCATTGTTATCATATTTACCGCATATTTAGAACTTTACCAATAAATACTTAGAAGTGAACCTCCAATTCTCTAAAAGATCCCATGAAAACCAACCTTCTATATTATTTGCATGTAATGAATAGATCTTGATAAAAATAAAAATAAAAAGTTGCTATCAACCTCAAAGATATGGTCCAAAACACCTTTTTGTTTCTCTTTAATGCAAATATATAGAAAATTTGCTTGACAAATATAGATGATCTATCTAAACTTACTCATATGTATCTCTCTACATATATTCAAGAAAGAGAGCCCCCAAAACTCCATTTATAGCTACACGTGTGATAAATAGAATATAATGGGCCAAGGGAAATGATTAAATAGATTTGCGAATGAATTTAAACCCAACGAACTTTCCAAGTTTTATTTTTAAGAGTTGTCAATCATTAAATTCTTATTTGAATCTACTCCTTGATTTTCTAAGTAACTGACACTACTATTAAATCCTCTCTAAAACAATATTTAAAGTAATAGGATGTATAATATCTTAGATAAGCCAAGCTTCTTCGAGTATGTTATTTAATTTCAATTGCCACATTATCAAACAATCTATACACCAAAAAGTAAAGAAAATCTTTAGCTTTATTGTTAACTTGCCTTATTTCAATATTTTATAAGTTTCTTTAACAAGGTTTCTAAAGTACCCCTAATCACAAAAGTAACTCTAGAAACCTCCAAATTGCCACTAGATGTTGTTAGAATAATTAAGAGGGGGTGAATCAGTTAATCACTGTCCCAATTCAAAATGTATAATTCAAAACAAATACTTCAACTTCTGCTACTCGGTAAACATAAAATACTTTCTCTATCTGTGCTTTTACCGATTATCAGTCTAAACTTTATAACAGTTACTGATCAAATCTAACATGTAATATGCAAAGTATGATAGCAAACAAATATCACAATCAACACATAACACAAGAGATTTAATGTGGAAACCCTGTGAAGGGAAAAACCACCTAGGACCGGCAACCCAAAAATATTCACTCTTCTGAAGTGAGGTCGGTGAAGACCCAACCCTGTTAAAGGTTACAAACACACTGTTAGGTGTGACCTTGTTAGATGATTTTAGACCAACTGTTATCATCCAACCAGCATTCACTATGGGGCTAACAGGATAACAATGTTCATTCTATGAATGATACATAAAAGACTTTATAGTCCACTCGATTAAGAGATTTGACTGTGTACAATGGTTAAATATGTAACAGTAGATGATCTTCCTTAATAAAACTTCAATTGCAGATTACAGATCAATATTTTTCTCATACAAATCCTTTTGATCAATGTAACACTTCAAATTCAAACAATGTATCAACTTACTGTCTGTCGGTAATTACTCTCTGTTGCTCAGTAATTGTTCTATAGCTCAGTTCTTACTAACTAGTATGATCAGAATGCATGAAGCTTGTTCACGTGATAACTCTGCAGTATCTTCTTCTTTCGGTGATATTTCATTATGAAATCTCCAGTCTCTTATATAGACATGTAAATCATTTTTTTCTCCTCCATCAGATTTTGCCGCTTAATTATCTTCATTGATTTTGCCGCTTTAAGCTTCCTTGGCTGATGTGTCAATAACACATTTCAATCTACTCCATTAGATCTTTTTTGAATTATGTTAGCCATTCGATCTTCATAACAAATATTATTTGTTACCTAGATTTCATACACTTTCCAGCTCATCAATCTTATCAGCTAAACTGGTCATTTAATTTCTTTTTGTTACGCTCGGTTAACAAAGAAATGTGTTGGTGAACACAAGCTTGTTTAACACTATGCTCGGTATACACTACACTCTGTTGGTGTAAATTGAAATGCTTCATTTACTGACAACACTGCTTTGTGTCTTTCAGCTCTATTTTTTATCATAGATGAATGCAACGTAATCAAGTCAATATCATAAGGTCATAGACTCATCAACAAGTTACTCAATGTATTCCTTATCCTCATCTGACATATACATCTTCCTCATGTAGATATTTATGTTCTTCATCTCTTTCACCTTTCTTCAGATGTTTTGGTATAGTAACTTACAAGATAAGTGTTGTCAAACTAGTTGACATCAATGACAACATAATACTGATTTAATCAAATTCCATATCTAATCAGCAACTCCTCAATGATCTTAAATCGCAAATCTTCAATTAGGTTCCAAATCAGTTGTAGTTCATCAATCTATCCCTTTGTCATTGATGGCAACTCAAGTAATATGAAATGTACAATACACATACCAAACATGTATTCTACAACTCTGTGAACAAATGTTGTACAAGTTCTCCCTAGCTTAATATGTTTAATCACTACGTTACTAAACATTTGTAATGTTGTGATGTCAATCATCAGATATGCTCTTTTCAGTTCTCTTGTTCCTGCTTCTGTTCTGATCTTCAATTCTCTTTTCCTTTCAGATTATCTCTCCCTTAGATAGTTCTCATCGGTGCATGTTTATCTTTCCTTTCATATTATTTATCTCTCCCTTTGACAACAATGCCAAAGAAACAAATAAACAAACATCTCTTCAGTAGCCAAGTAACTCTCTATTGTCCATTACATTCTTTGTATCTTTGTATACTGATATCCCAATCTATTTCAATTCTCCAAACTTAATCACAACCCTGAACATGATCCAAAGTGTGAACTATGCTACATCAACATGAATGATCTTCTGATAAGATTAGGCTGATGCAACATCCAGATCACCTTAGTGATTGGTAGACAGGGGACGGACCCCAAGTCTAGTCCTCAAGTATTCAAATGTGTCCTTCGGTAGAGGCTTTGTAAAGATATATGCAACTTGTTCTTTAGATGTGACAAATTCTAACTTCACTTGCTTCTCCTACACTTGTTCTCTTAAGTAGTGATACTTAATAGATATATGTCTTGTCTTAGAGTGCATCACTGGATTCTTTGAAATATTAATGGGACTAGTGTTGTCACAGTATAGAATCACTAGGTCAGTGATTACCTCATTCATTCCTTCCAACACTTGCTTGATGTATGCAATGTTTGAGCAATTAGTAGCAATAGCAACATACTCTGCTTCAGTTGTAGACTGAGAAATACAAGTTTGCCTTTTACTTGTCCAAGTTACAAGTCTTTCACCAAAGAAAAATGCTCCTCCGGTGGTGCTTTTTCTATCATATACATTTCCAGCCCAATCAGCATTGGTGTATACCTTTAGCTCAAACTTGCCTTCCTTAGGATACCAAATGCCATAATCCTCTATATTTTTTAGGTATCTTAAGATTCTTTTAGTAGAAATCATGTGTGATTCTCTAGGGTTAGCAAAAAATCTAGCAACAATTCCCATAGCATGTGCTATATCTGGTCTATTGTGAACTACATATATTAGTTTACCAATCATGGATTGGTAAAGTGTCTGATTTACCTCTATAGTTTCATCCTCCTTTGTCAGTTTACATCCAGTAGCCATCAGTGTTCCCATAGGTTTAGCATCTTCCGTGCTAAATGTCTTCAATACCTCCTTTATGTATTTAGATTGTGTGATGAATATCCCATCACTCTGTTGAATCACTTGTAGTCCTAGAAAGAATTTAATCTCGCCGAACATAGACATTTCAAAATCCTTTTGCATTTCATCAGAAAAGGCTTTACATATGTGATCTTTTCCTCCAAAAATAATATCATCCACAAATATCTCAACAATAAGAATAGTATCATCAGTATCATCTTTCATATACAAAATGTTGCTTTCACTTGTTCTAACAAATCTAATACTTAGCAAGTAAGTATGCAGTCTTTCATACCAGGCTCTCGGTGCTTGCTTCAAACCATATAAAGCTTTGCGTAATCTACATACCATGTCTCTATTATCTAGATCAACAAACCCTTCAGGTTTTTTTATGTAGACCTGTTCTTTAAGTATACCATTCAGAAATGCTGACTTCACATCCATTTGATAGACTTTGAATTTCTTGTGTGCAGCATATGCAAGTAGCATCCTAACTCCTTCTAATCTAGCAACAGGTGCAAATGTTTCACCATAGTCAATGCCTTCTTCCTATGCATATCCCTTGCATCCTAATATAGCTTTATTTCTTTTAACTTCACCATTTTCATTCAATTTGTTCCTGAATATCCATTTAGTACTGATAACATTCTTGTCCTTTGGTCGGGGTACTAAATTCTAGGTTTTTTTTCTTCTCTATTTTCTCTATTTCCTCTTTCATTGCATTGATCCATTCATCATTCTCTAACGCAACTTTTACATTTTTCGGTTCAAATTCACAAACTAGACATGTACCTTGTCTTGTTTTGCTCCTATTTTGCATTCCATCTTGTCTGTCTCCAATAATTTGTGTCTCAAGATGATGTCTCCTAACAAATCTAGCTAGTACTCTGTCTCTTCTTTCTTGTTCATCCTATTCAGGTTCTTTAGCTTGCTCGGTAGCTCCATCCTGTTCGTCGATTTGTTCTTCCTATTGTTCTGCATTGTTTTCCTACTAACTGATTATAACAGGTTGTACTTCGGTAGATACTCACATTGTTCAATGTAAGTGAATCTACCATATTCTTTTGGTTCCTTTCTACTTTCCTCTATGTTCTTGTCATCAAACTCACCAACACAGACATTAGTACTTTCAATTATCTTATTTGTAACCTTCTCAGACATTTATAGGCTTTACTTTTAGTAGAATATCCTAAGAATATCCCTTCATCTCCTTTTGAATCAAATTTTCCATTTCTCTCATCTTTCAGAATAAAGCATTTACTTCCAAAAATCCTGAAATAACTTACAGTAGGTTTGTGTCCAAACCATCATTCATAAAGTGTCCAGTTGGTGTCCTTCAGTCGTACTCGGTTAAGAACATAGACAACTGTATTGACAGCTTCTCTCCAATATGTCTGAGCAACATTCTTTTGTATCATCAGTGTTCTAGCACAATAATTTATTGACATGTTCCTTCTTTCAGAAATGCTATTTTACTGAGGTGTCCTTGGTGCAGAGACCTATCTCTTAATACCATGCTCATTACAAAAATTAGTAAATTCATCAGAGATAAATTCACCTCCTCTATCAGATCTTAAGCATTTAATTTCTTTACCAGTCTCTTTTTCTACCTCAGCTTTATACCATTTGAACATTTTAAAAGCTTCAGATTTCTCTTTCAGGAACATAACAGTCATCAGTCTAGTATAGTCATCAACAAAAAGAATAAAGTATCTATCACCATAACAACTCTGAGTTCTCATAGGACCACACAGGTCTGTATGAACCAACTCAAGTATCTTCTGTGTTGAGTAGTCTTTGCTTTTGAAACTAGACTTAGTCATCTTACCTTTCCGACATTCATGGCACATAGCAAGATCAAGTTTTGACAAGTTAGGCAAAACTCTAACTCTTCTCTTTTTGCTAATCTTGATCATGTTGTCAAAGTTCACATGGCATAATCTTTTGTTCCACAACCATGCATCTTCATCCTTCATCAACAAACAAGAAGACTGATCAATATCAAGATAAAATAGGTTACCTCTAGATTGTGTACCAGTTCTGACAAGTCTTCCTCCATCATCATAAATCTTCACCTTTTTGCTCTCAAAAGCAAGCTGGTGGCCTGAATTGTTCAGTTGTGCCACACTTAACAGATTATAGTTTAGTCCATCTACCTAGTATGCATTTTCACATTTTATTCTATCATTAATCATTAGTGAAATTTTACCTCTTACCATACAAGGTGCATCATTTCCCATTCTCACAGATCCTCCATTGTATTCATCAAGTTGATCAAATTTCTCTACATCACTGGTCATATGATGTGTATAGCCACTGTCTATGATCCATGTATCATTTTTGTTTACTCTACAGATCAAAGTTGTCTCTTCATGTTTCTCTTCTTCCTTTGTGTCATCTTTCATAGGAACAAATACAAATTCTATGTCATCATCAGAATTAGATTCAGATTCAATATCTTCGGCTATGTAACATACCTTTTTCCCTTTTTCATAACTGTCTCAGTTATCTCTGTTGTTGTTTCGGTAGCCTCTGTTGACTCTTCTCCCATAGCTTCCTTCCGATCGGTCTTTGGATCTATCATCATCTTTCTTATGTGGACATCTAGTAGCAATGTGGACAAGTTATTTACAATTAAAGTGTGCCAAAGGTAGCTTACCTCTATATATTCCTTTACCTTTGGGTAATCTTCTGGCCATAAGAGCTTCAAGCTCATCAAGCTCATCATCGGTATTACTATCACTATCATCGTTCTTATTTTTCTTGCTAGACTTACTAATCTTCAAAGAAAACATGAAAGAAGATTCCACATAAGGAACAACAATGTTATCAAAATTATTCAATTCAAAGTTTGTAAGCTTACCAATCAATGTGTCAAGAGTAGGGTTGGATGTAGCCCTTGTTTCATGAATTGCAGAGATCCTGATTGCATACACTAGCAGTAAAGTTCTAAGAATCTTACTTATTACTGTTTCATCATCAATAACTCCATCAGATGCTTTAATAGCATGTACTACCTCTTTTAGTTTGTTTGAGTACTGCACAATGTTCTCACCTTCCTTCATCTTCATATCATTGAATCTGCCTCTTAGGCTTTCAGCTCGGGCTCTCTTAAATTCAAATCTCCACTATATATCAATGCAAGTTTTTCCCACATGGCTTTGGCGGTAGTGCATCCCTTGATGTCTTACAATTTAGCATCAGTATAGGCAACTGCAAGTTCCATCATAGTAATATTGTGTTCATGCCTATCTTTCAGTTGATCAAGAGTTAAGGGACTAGGGGTCGGTTCAATGTAGCCATTCACCATCAATTCTAGCGTAGAATTCCCAATTCTAGATATGTGCAACTTCATCTAGCTTTTCCATACTGCGAAGTTCTCTTTGTTCAATCTTGGTATTTCCCTCTTATACATCTTGAGACCTTTGTGTTGAAGTCCTTAAAACTCTATTCTAAGCAACCAACTCTCTAATACCAATTGTTAGAATAACTGAGAGGGGGGTGAATCAGTTAATCACTGTCCCAATTCAAAATGTATAATTCAAAACAAATACTTCAACTTCTACTTGGTAAACATAAAATACTTTCTCTATCTATGCTTTTACCGATTATCAGTCTAAACTTTATAACAATTACCAATCAAATCTAACATGTAATATGCAAAATATGATAACAAACAAATATCACAATCAACACATAACACAAGAGATTTAACGTGGAAACCCTGCGAAGGGAAAAACCACTTGGGACTGGCAACCCAAATATATTCACTCTTCTGAAGTGAGGTCGATGAAGACCCAACCCTGTTAAAGGTTAAAAACACATTGTTAGCTGTGACCTTGTTAGAGGATTTTAGACCAACCGTTATCATCCAACCAGCAATCACTATGGGGTTGACAGGATAACAATGTTCATTCTATGAATGATACATAAAAGACTTTATAGTCCACTCAGTTAAGAGATTTGACTGTGTACAATGGTTAAATATGTAACAGTAGATGATTTTCCTTAATACAACTTTAATTTCAGATTACAGATCAATATTGCTCATACAAATCCTTCTGATCAATGTAACACTTCAGATTCAATCAATGTATCAACTTACTGTCTGTCGTTAATTACTCTCTATCACTCGGTAACTGTTCTGCAGCTCGATTCTTACTAACTAGTATGATCAGAATGCATGAAGCTTGTTCACATGATAACTCTACAGTATCTTCTTCTTCCGATGATATTTCATTATGAAATCTCCAGTCTCTTATATAGACATGTAAATCATTCTCTTCTCCTCCATCAAATTTTGTCGCTTAATCATTTTCATTGATTTTACCGCTTTAAGCTTCCTCGGCTGATGTGTTAATAACACATTTAAATTTGCTCCATTAGATCTTTCTTGAATTATGTTAGTCGTTCAATCTTCATAACAAACATTATTCATTACCTAGATTTCATACACTTTTTAGCTCATCAATCTTATCAGCTAAACTGATCATTTAATTTATTTCTGTTCTACTCGGTTAACAAAGAAATGCGTCGGTGAACACAAGCTCAGTTAACACTGTGCTCAGTATACACTACACTTCGTCGGTGTAAATTGAAATGTTTCATTTACCGACAACGTTGCTTTGTGTCTTTCAGCTCTATTCTTCATTATAGATGAATGCAATGTAATCAAGTCAATATCATAAGGTCATAGACTCATCAACAAGTTACTCAATGTATTCCTTATCCTCATCTAACATATATATCTTCCTCATGTAGATATTTATGTTCTTCATCTCTTTCACCTTTCTTCAAATGTTTTGGTATAGTAACTTACAAGATAAGTGATGTCAAACTAGTTGACATCAATGACAACATAATACTGATTTAATCAAATTCCATATCTAATTAGCAACTCCTTAGTGATCTTAAATCATAGATTCTTCAATTAGGTTCCAAATCAGTTGTAGTTCATCAGATGCCACATCAGAATTGTGTTTGAAACCAACTCAAGCTCCAATCTGATCCTAAAGTAATAACAAAATTGATACATCAAAATAGTCTACAAAAAGCATAGAGCAGTACAAATAACCCTCAACAAGAAGATTTCATAATCCTGAGATTGGCTATGGAAGACCAAGGAATAAGCCTGCAATGGATTTGAGCCTTATGAGATCAGTTAGAAGTCTTGGATTCCTCAATGGGTTTATCATTGTCACATTCAAGTGGGGAACATTAACAAGTCTTGGATTCCTCAATGGGTTTATCACAACCAAGCGTGGGTGAATGTTTATAGGATGAATAGAGCTTTGCGTCCATAAAATGAGCATTGCCACAACATTTCAAACACTAATTATTCTTTCTCAAAGGGCATATCTATTAGTTCTTCTATAGAAGGTGTTTTGGGTGCACAACCTTCTCTCTCTTATACCCACAATGACCCTCTTTCATTCCTAAATGATATCCTATATCATAAGAAATGGTGAGCAATACTATCAAAGAAGATCACTCACCAAATCAAATGGATGAAGGGGGTAAGATACATTAGGAACACCCCCAAAGACTCTCCCTCAAACCCAAATCAGATTAGCACGAACCCAAAACATAAAGGGGTGGTAATGCAAGATCTACTTTTAAGGATGGAGTGTGATTTGGGGATGGATTCCTTTAACGTTAAGATGTATAAGATAAGTAAAATTGATATGAAAATGTATGAAAAGAATTGATACTGTGATAAATAAAATGATAACTAACAAGATGAGATATTAGATCTTATGTATAAAAGTAAGCATGCAAGATGAAAAGAGGAGGAATGAACTCACCTTGAGGCTAGGAGAAGAGTGAACTTTAGATCTAGTTTCAACTGTCGTGGAGCTATCAAAATTAGAAATGGTTCTAGATCTATCACTCTGACACCTATAACTTTTGATTATGAAACTTTGGATCCAAAGGACAACGTCAAACAAAGTCAACCTTTTTCTAGAGACTCTAAATCTGATGAAATCTATGAAGGATCTACAACTAGTTCTATAACTCCTAAAATATGGATCTGAAACTCTGAAAATTTGTTCATGTACACAAGAAGGGGAGAAAGTTTGTGGAAATTTTATATCCTTTCTCAAGCCCTTGTATAGGAATCAAACTTGAAATGAAATATAAATTTCATAAGGAAAATAATGTAAAAAGATAAATGTCAGATTTACCTTGCATGAAAAACCCTCATGGGTGGATGTAGAAATCAGTCAAATCCATGAAGATGCTTGAAATTTATGTTTGAATGTATTGTAGAATCAAGAATACCTTCACAAATTCATGAATCTACACTTTCCAATCTTATATATTGAATGAATGTATGCTTGAAATCTTGAATGGAGAAGAGGGATGAATCTTCTTGCTTTCTTAAGAATTCCTCTACTTCACCATCATGGGAGAGAAATTTGCATCAATGAGAGAAAATTTTATTTTCTTAAATAGATGGAGACTTGGAGATCTTTAATTGGATTATTCCCTTCAAATCTTGAATCCAAATCCTCAATTATCTTGATTGCACTTTCTCTTGAAATCACCAATAGTTTCTTTCACATGCATTGGATAGCATGTAATTGTATGGATGGTCATGGATTGTATGAATCATAATGGATTATATATGGATGTCAAAATGAGAGGCCTTGATGCCCTTTTATACTCATTTCAAGATTCAATATTGTTGGGCTAACTAGAAATAAAGATCAAGAAGAAAAAACCTTTTGCATTGGGCCTAGAGCCCACTTAAATGAAATGCCCAAGAATGGATAACTTCAGTCAACCTTATCAAGGACAAGGGAAGCTTAGTTTGACCTATTCCCAGCATTGTTAATTTTGAGCTGGATCTCGATCTTGGGAAGTGTGAAAAGTTTCAAGGGGAGAAAATGAAAGATGCGGGAAATCAAGAATAAAGACATTCAAATCTTGAAATCACTAAAATGGGATCTAATAGGTCCTAAAGACACCAATAATGGGTGCTAACCTTTTAGGATGGTACAATCTCAATCAAGGGTTTTTCTCAACATTTCCCAATGGCTCAGATAAATTCACTTTGGCACTCTTCCATTCCCTCTCTTCATGTGAAGGAATTCTAGGGATTTTTCATCTTCCCACATTTCCAAAAAAGATTGGAGGGCATTTGGTTTCGAATAGAGCTCCCAGAAGAAGGTTCAAACACTAGCTTCATGAAAACAAGAAGAGGAACATGAATATCTCCAACATTTCTCCTCTTTCTCCTAAGTGGAATCATATTGCAGAGAAATCCCCCCATCCCCAAACTATTGGTAGGATTGCTAAATATGGGAGTGTGAGGATATCTTATAGGATCTTCTCCAGCCTCAAGTGATAGAGATCTCAGATAGAACACTCATATGTAAATTCTGCCTTTGGACCCCTCCTATTTCTAAAATTCTCAAATGGTGTCTTTCTTCTTAGTCTAATATAAATGATGTCTTTTATATTGATAATGGATTGGGATTCTTCATTGTGCTCTTTTCAAAAAAATAGATAGGGATCTAGCTCATAACAATAAAGCTTGGTTTATGGCAGGTTTTGGCCTCCATTCCTAGCATTGGTTCCCTCATTTTGACCCTTCTTCTAATTAAATTTGGTTTTCTCCCTTCTAGTCCTCATTACCAGCAACCCCTTTATAGTTTAGAGACTTGGAGTTTGTTGAAACGGTGGCAGCTAATCAGCTAGGTATCTTTTTAAAATGTGATCTCAGATCATTAAAACTCCCTCATCTCCCTATCA
The DNA here is from genome assembly GCA_027943335.1 of Chamaecyparis obtusa. Taxonomy (NCBI): domain Eukaryota; kingdom Viridiplantae; phylum Streptophyta; class Pinopsida; order Cupressales; family Cupressaceae; genus Chamaecyparis; species Chamaecyparis obtusa. The sequence goes on along the minus strand of BSBK01003711.1, from coordinate 1,423,127 downwards.
TATTTTGTGCTCTTCTAGATTTGGATAAATAAATCCATGTGGAACTCCTAGTCACTTCTCCATTTGAGTTATGGAAACAAAAGATACTTATTGGGGATCCAATCATAGTATATCTAAACATAGATGTTTTGGGGCATCTTTCTTCTCAATGTCAAGGCACCATTTTTCAGAATGTTACAGTTTGCAAGGATTTCTCCTCCTAACTAGAACTATGCTCGCTCATCTCTGATGTTTTGAGAACCCACTTGTAGGAACATACCTCATTCAAAAATACTTCTTGCAGTGTTGGTCAGAACGTTTTAGATGGTAAAGTGTTGTCCTCTAAAGTTGAGTTATGCTCACTCACCCCCTATATTTTCAAAAATACTTCTCAGGATTTTTATATGCAATGCAAATTAGCTCATATAATTTACTTTATTTATGTCCTTGTAGTCTTAGCCAGCAAGGCATGCAAGAGTGTTTGATCTCATTAGTAGAGAAATTTGAGATGTTTCTCCTTCACAAACTTATTTTAATGGGGGCATTCTTAAGATATGCTATCTACTTGAAAAGTGTCGATTTGATATGTCTCCATGGGAAAGTAAAGCTACTCTTAAAAGGTTGGAGGTGCCACAAGTTATCTTGGGCAACCCATGGGTATTCTTAGCCTCCCAATATAATAAGGCCCATTTTAACACACTAGGCATATTACCCCTCTTTTAGATTGTGCGGGAGGGGCTAAGGAAGGAATTCCCTGCACAAAATGTGGAGTTGGGGAAATAAAATTGGATATCATAAAAAGGGATGAGAAAACTTTAGCACTTGATAGTTTCTCCAAGTCAAATTTGTCTCTTCATTTAAAGAAGAAGGATTCTATGGGTCTCTTGGAACTTATTTCCAAGCTTAATATTCTATTAGATGCGGCACTACTAGCCTCTCACTTTCCTTTTTCTAACTTTGTTGGAATATGTTTACTTCAACCCGATCTTGCAGATAGTTTCTACCCTCACCAAGGTCACTAGGATGTGTTGGCTTAGAATGATATGGGCCTTGTTTGGTCAGAGGAATATACCCTTCTTATTCAAGAAGTTGAGGAACAACATATTACTTGTTCCATTTTGTAGACCCTAATGAACTGTTTATCTCTTCATTCCCTCTCTGAGAGTAAATGGAAAGCTTGTAGACCACCTAAGAATAAGATGATAAAAAAATGAATCTATCAAATCTAGTATCCAGACTACACTAGATAAAATTATCCCATGGAAAGAAAGACAATCCCAACAGAAGATATGAGGATCATCACATGGAATGTTAGGGGCATTAATTCCCTAACAAAGTTCGAGTCATCAAATCATAGATTGAGGCAAGTGGAGCATATATAGTTTTGCTACAAGAAACAAAGTTTGTTCAATCAAAAGCACTTCAACCATTTTCAAGATGGAAGTATTTGATCTATATTGCATCACCATCTATTGGTGCTTTTGTAGGGATGTCTATTTTGTGGAATGACAAATACATTAAAGTGAAAAAGGTGGTTGCCAAGGTATATTGGAAACAAATTAAAGTTGAATGCTTTAATGTTCTCTTTCACCTGTTTAATCTTTATGGGCCAAATTCTACCATTGGGAAGAAAATGCTTTGGGAATATTTGTCTTTAAATTGTGCTTCTATCTTAGATATCTCAATCTTACTAGGGGAAATTTGAGTGCCATCTTGGATTTAAAAGATAAAAAAGGCGGATTAATCCCTCTTATGAAAATATTGATAGATTTCAATGAGTTTGTATCAAACAATGGCCTATTGGATTGTATTCCATCTAATGGTCAATTTACTAGTACAAAAAAAAGAGCTCAGCCCATGCACATTGTTGATAGGATTGACAATTATTTTCTCAACCCACAATGGATTTTAAAATATGGTGAGTTCATTTTTAAGATCTTAACATTTTCATGTTCAAACCATTTTACTCTTCAAATATCACTTACTGCAACAACCCATAGAAGATATCATAGGGCATCTTTAAAATTTGAGAAAATGTGGTTTAGGGACCCCTCTTTCCTCTCGCCTTTAAAGTCTTGGTGGCTTGTTCTTCCTTTTATTTTAGGTTCTAGGATGTTTCAGTTGAATAGTAAACTTTTCTTCATCAAAGTGAAAATCAAAGATGGAATAGGAATGTGTTCAAGAATATTTTTGCTTCCAAGGCTAATATTGCACTTCAATTAGATTGGGTTAATAAGGAAATCTTCAATTTGGGCATTAACTCTCTCTCATACCACATGCAAAAAAGACTTCAAAAGGAATATGTAAAAGTACAAGTAAGGGAAGAAATTTACTAGAGGAAAAAAATATAGGGATCTTTGGCTAGAAGATGGAAATAGAAACACCTCTTTCTTTCATGCTTCAACAAAAGTCAAATCTGTCCAAAATGCAATATAAAAAATTAATTTTGACCTCTCTAGCACATTGTTGACAAATCTTAATGAGATCCAAGATAAGGAAGTGCATTATTTTTTTTCATTATTTTTTTCAAATAATATAGTGAAGCTTCTGAGGCTACGAATATAGCAAGATTGCTTATGAATATCCCCCAGCTAATCTCAGACCTAGATAATGTTTCCCTATTGAGACCTTTCTTGCTTGAAGAAATAATATTTTTGGTCTTCTCAATGGTTTTTGAAAAGGTGCCTAGCCCTAATGGATTCACCATTTTATTCTTTCAAAATAGTTGGAAATTTATAGGCTCAGAAATTTGGGAAGCATTGGAATAGTCAAAGAAAAGTGGAGGTACGTTGAAGCAATTGAATAATAGTATGATTGCACTCATTCCTAAAATTTATGATCCCATTTTATTTGTTGACTTCAATCCTATTTCTCTATGTAAGTCTATTTACAAAATATTTTCAAGGGTGGTAGATATAAAGTTAGCTCTTGTTATCCCAAAAATTATCTTTGAGGAACTAGGGGGATTTGTGCTAGGTAAGGAGACTTCAAAAGGGGCACTAGTGGAGCACTAAACTCTTTACACAATAAAACAAAACACATTAAATGATATGATTATTAAGTTAGATATTCTCAAATCATATGATAGAATTAAATTGAATTTCCTTCACCAAGTGTTGTTGAATTTTTTATTCTCTTCAAAATACTCACTAAATTGATTGTTGAAAGACTCAAACCTTTCCTTGGTACTCTGATCTCTAAAGAGAAATGTGGTTTCATATATGAAAGATAGATTTTGGATGGTGTTTTGATGGCAATGGAGGATATTCATTCGATGGAAACCTCTAGGGAGAAAGATATGTTTATTAAACTTGACATGGTCAAAGCTTGTGATAGGGTGGACAAGGAGTTCTTACAAAAAATCATTTTGGCCTTTGGTTTTGAAGAAGAGTGGGTTAATTGGGTTCTTAGTTGCATGACTTCTAGTTCCTTCTCAATTCTTATTAATGGGGACCCCTGTGAGTTGTTTAGTACTTATTGAGGACTTCAGCAAGAGGACCCTTTATCCCACTACTTATTCATTATCATGGTTCAAGGACTTAGGAGGTTTATTACATCCTAGGTGAGACTGGGTCTTATTCAAGGATGGAGTTGGAGAAATGTTCTATCTCCCTATTCTCATCTTTAGTTTGTGGATGACATAGGTTTAATGGGAAGATACAAAGTCGGTAAGGGTGTGAATTTTAGAAGATCCTTGGATAATTATTTTAAAGCATATGGTTAGAAAATTAATGAGGATATGTCTTCCATATATTTATTTAATACTTCCCATCTTATCCAGAATAGGGTCATTAGGATCCTCAAATTTCAAATTGATCTTTCATTGATGTATCTTGGGGTTCCTTTGGACTTGGGGACTCAATGCAAAGAATCTTGGCTAGGAATTTTGGATAAATATCACAGTAAGGTTAGTCATTGGACTTATAGGTGGTTATCCTTTGTTGGGAGAGTGACTCTTCTGAAGATAGTGGTGTGGACCCTTCCCATATATAGATGTTTTGTGCAAGTTCCCCCCTCCATCTTTGTGAGAGATTTTGATGCTCTTTCTCAGCATTTTCTTTGGTCTTGAAGTTTTCTTTCTTCTACATAGAGTTTAGTTAAATGGGAGTTTGTATGTAGGCTGAAGCATGCTAGGGGACTTGGCTTTCGGTCTATTTCTCTTATTAGCAAGGCCTTGATGACTAAGCTACATTAAAGGTGGTGCAATAGTAAGAATCAGGATTGGTCCAAGATTATAACACACAAATATCTCCCTAGTGTTGAGTGTCATGAGGTGCCACGTCTTAGTTTGATGAGAAGGGGATCTTGTATCTAAGATACTCTAAAAATAGGTTCTTGTCTTATTAAAGATGGCCTTTTTGGGATTTTTAATAATGGTTTTGAAGCTCTTTTTTGTTAGGTTTCTTCGAATGGCCACCCTCCTATTCTTTATAATTATCCACAAATTCAATCCCTCAATAACATTTTTACTGATGTTGGATGGATCAAGGTGAAGAATTTTAAACAGTTAAGCATAGAGGTCAGGTGGAGGTGACTTTTTGGAAAGACCCTCTTGAGTAGCCCTTGGGAGGTTCTAATGAGGATCATATTGTGCTAGCTAATATCCTAGAAGGTAGGCTATGTAGTTCACTTAAAGAGAGAGATATACCTTGGCTTGGGGTCCCAATCCAAAAGGAAAGTTCACTGTTTTTGAAGGATATGACAAGTTAGATAGGCAACTACATGGTTTGATAGAGTTTTCTTGGTGGGAGAAGGTATGGAACAACTTTTCTTGGCCTAAATGTATTTTTTCCCTATGGTTGGTTTCTTCGAGGAGATATCTTACATGGAAGAATCTTCATAAGAGAGGTTTCCAAGGACCCTCTATCTATATTCTTTGTATGTGTAGTGAGGAATTTTGTTCCCGCATGTTTTTTCTTTATCCCTTTTCTCAATAGATTAGGCACAGGTGGTGGGAGGCTTGGCATCATGCTTTTATTCATGCTACCTCTTTAGTTTATTTTTTAGAGAGCTTGGGAAGCCCTCTAGAGAAGACATATTTTCTTCAGGTGGCTTGGGCTATTGGGCTTGTCCTTAGTATCTGGAACTTATGGCTAGAAAGGAACCATAGGGTCTTTTGTGATTCACAACTTGGGATCTTTCAATTGTGGCGGAAGATAGTTAACAGGATCCAGGAGACTATCTTTTGTAAGTGTGATATATGTCTAAAAATGTTGATATTGAGGATTATGCTATTGTAAGGAATTTACAACTATGGAATAATAAAGTGGGTTATGTTATTTGTAGAAGATCGTAACATGCAAAGAAGTGGATCAGTAGAGATGGAAGATGGATACCTCCTCCTATGGGGGTCTTAAAAATAAACATAGATGGTTTTTCTCTTGGGAATCATAGGCATTTAGGTATTGGAGGTATAGGTAGAGGTGATGATGGATGTGCTATTTTTTATCTTTTCTATTTATAAAGGACAACACTTTAACAATTTGATGGAGGCCCTTACTATTAAGACTGTTGTTGAGATTGGTTATTCTTTGGGACGGAGGATGACTATCTATGAGTTGTATTCTCAAATTATTGTGGATATGATAAACAAATACAGCTTGGATGATGTTAGTTGGCAATTAGCATCTGTGGTTAGATAGATTTTACATCTGTGCAATTCTTTGGAATTTGTGCTTTTGCATATACCCAGAGAGTGGAATAGGGTGGTTGACTACTTGGCGAAGTGAGATTCTAAAAATGTTGAGGGTTGGGATATTGGAGAGAGGGAGGGTTTAACCCCTAATTATTTGGAGATCTTAGATAGGTTAGTGTTGGAGGATAGGAATATGTACCAGGTTCGTGGTTGGTGGCTTTTTGGTGCTCTTTTCTTGGAGGACCTAAGGCCTTCACTTTGTATCTTTTCTTTATATGAATAAATCTTTACCAAATTTTTTTACAAAAAAATTATTCTCTTCAAGGTGGTGTAAATGGATTCTAGATTTTATAACTAGGGATAAATTCTATATTATCATTAATTGGAAAGTGTGTGGATTCTTTGATTCATTTCAAGTTATTAGGCGAGGGGACTCGCTATCTCCCTATCTATTTATAATTATGACAGAGGCTTTAAGTTGTTCCATAGTAACCATTCACATGAATAATATTTGGAGAGGTATTAAGTTCCCAAACTCAAATATTAGTAGTGTTACTCATACTCTCTTTGACAATGAAACTATATTGTTTGGGCAAGCCACTTTGAGGGAAGCACACAACATGAAATAAACCTTGGATAGCTATAGTCTCATTTTGGGACAAAAAATGAATGTTGAGAAATAAAAATTTCTTTTTGAACTTCCCTTTGTTGGTTGCAAAGCTATTTATGAGTTTCTGGGGTTCAAACAAGAGCCTCTCCAAAGGATATATCTTGGTACTCCTCTATTTATATGTAGGAAAAAAAGCTCCTTCTTGGAAGCCATCATGAAATCTATTCACAACATAATTACTTCTTATAAAAACAAATAGTTATCTATTGTAAGTATAATTCTTATGATCAAATCGATCTTGGATAGCATTCAAAATTATATAATATCAGTCCTTCTAGTTCCAAAAGGGAGTTTATCTTCCATACAATCAATGTTAAAATAGTTTCTTTCGAAAGGAAAAAAAGACTCAAAAGAAAAGATTCATCTCCTAGCTTGGGATAAAGTTTGAACTCTAAAGGCCCTTGGGGGCTCAAGGATTCACAAGTTGTAATGCAAAAAATATTTTTTTGGGAGCTAAGATTATTTAGAAAATGTGTTCAAATCAACCTTCCAAGTGGGAAGTCATTTTGAAAAGTAAAAATTTAGATGATGATAACCCAGAAAGAATATTTACTATTTGTAATCCGCCCTCAGGATCTCACATGTGGCATTCCATGGTCAAATGTAGAGAGGTGTTTCTCCCCCATCTTGCATGGATTATCTATGATGGCACAAAGGAAGACTTCTGGGGTGACTCTTGCAATAACTTTCCTTCCTTAAATATAATTGAAACCCTCTCTCAAGCTGAGGAGATATAGATAGCATTATGGGGATCAAAAGTAAAAGATTGTTTCTTTATCTCAAGATGTAATGATTTGGTTAAAACATTCTGGAAAGATATTTCAACTACTTCCACCCTAGATGATCATAAAATCAAACTTTCGTAGATTCTCCAAAAAATAATTATCCATTATAAGGACTCTTGGGATCAACTTATTTGGTCCTCATCACACTTGGGTAAATATTCAGTCAAGAAAGGTTACCAAATTATCATATCCAAATCAAATCACATTCCAAGTTCAAAAAAATTTATTATTTGTTGGGCTCTTGAAGTTCTTCCTAAGTTAGGTCCTCTCACTTGGCTAGCTCCAAGGGGAAGAATACTTACAAGTGATAGAGTTGTCTATCTTGGCATAGTTCTTGCTTTTAATTAAACCTTATGCATGAAGCTCATCTTGAAATAATTGATCACATTTTTCTCCAATGTCTTCTTGTCTCCATGTGTTGGGATTGGCTTAAATGCAAATTCCATTGGACTTCCATGCTTGGTGATGAGTTCCCTAAGGTATGTGGTTCTTGGATGATTCTTTATTTTGAGTCATTATTTGTTGTAATTTGGGTCGTGGCCCCCGCCACTTTTTTCTAGAACATTTGGCGGAAATGAAATAGAATAAAGTTTCTTGATGATGTCAACTCCCTTGAAGTTGTTTTGATTACGTAAAAGCAGGTTTTGAAAGGACTCGAAACCTTTTACAAGAGCATAGATAGATTTTGCAATTAGGAACCAAAACAACTGTGGTGCCCCACTAAACAAACAGAAGGAACAAACTTGTGTTCCAACCAAGTGGACAAAGCCCACACCTACAACCAAACAAGGGCCATCAAGATTTACATTTTTTCCCTTTCTTGTGTGAACGTAAGTTCGTATCAAAAGATGGAGTGGAAGGATTGAATTTTTTGCCTTTCACTGTTGTCCAACCATCCTCCACCTTTTCAGCATCTTTCTGCCAAGCCAAAGATGAAGAAGACAAGCCCAAAAATGGGCAGGTCACAAAAGAGTGCTCAGCTCCCGCACCCAAAGCAGCAGCAGGACCAAAGATAGCAACAGCATCTGTGGACAAGGCTGCAGAATCAAAGACAGCACTAGCAGACTGGGCAGGGGCATCAATAGCAGTCTGGACAGGGACAACATCAGCAGTCTGGACAGGGGAAGTATAAGCAACACCAGAGACAGCATCTACCTCAAGGGATAGAGCCACATTAGAGCCCTCACCAGCAGCAGCAAAGACAGCATCAGAAGCAGTCAAAGCGTCAGCTGAAGCTCCATCCAAAGCAAGGCTCAAGCTTGAGCCTGTCTCCTTAGAATATTTCTGCACCGTATAGTGGTGGTCAGAGGCCCCCGCCCACCAAGAGGGCATTTTCTTTGATTTGCTCTTGTTAGATAAGCACCGAGCAGCAAGGTGTCTCGTCTTGTGACACAACCTACATCTGAATGGAATATTCTCACAATCCAAATTTTGAATCCAAGAGCCCGTAGGAGAATCCAAAGCAATCTATTTAGGGAGACCCTTAGAAACATCAATCTCCACTAGAATGCGAGCATAAGTAGTGTTAAAAATTTTAGAAGAGTCCGAGTCCACCATTTGGAAGTCCCCTAAAGCCTCTCCCACAGTTTCCAAAACCGAATCCAACCAGAGGTGGAGGAGAAGATTCGACAGCCTTACCCATAAGGGTATTTTATTGAAAGTTTCTGAAAGAGGATCAAACCCCTGATACCAGGGTTTGGCCATCAGGGGAAAATGCTCATCCCAAGTGAAGCAGTTATCACACAAGATTGTTTTCCTATCATCAGCATTTTCAAACTTGACAATAAAAAACCCCCTAGCCATAGGATAAATCTGCACCGCGTCAGATTGAATGGGCTCCCAATGCTTGGAGATCCAAGCATGCGAAGTAGAGAGTGAGGGCCAAAAGCCCCTAAAACAAAAAATAGCAGCATGAGAAGAAAAATCAGCAACATTTTTAACAATCTCATCCACAATATCAGAATCAAACTTTACCCTAATGGATTTACAAACTGAAACCAGTTGTACAAGAGGAGACCGGGAACCCCCCCTACCAACAGGGCCAAGGCCATGGATACTTGCTTCATAGGCTGCAACATCGGCATAGGACACAGTAGCACCAGGGATAGCATCACCCAAACCTGCAAAACCACCACCACCCAAAGACACCAGCGGAGACCCAGATGCAAAGCAAAAACCTACAAGCAGAAGATGATTGGCAACGGGTTTGGCTTCCACGCCCAGATGTTCAAAACGCTCGGCGGGAAACCTAGCAATGGCAGCAACAACATTCAAATCCATTGACATTTGTTATGTGTCTATATATGTGTGATCCCCTTGAAGTTGTTATTCATAAAATTAAAACATCTATTTTTTTAACTAGTAACGTGTATTGCATCAAGGACAAAAATGCATATGTGTGTCTCACTTCACAAGACTCTAACATATTGGCTGAGCGAGACCACACTCAGCTTCCTTTCAAATCAAATCTCCTTTTAAACAAAGAGACAAAATTAATAGAAAGGTGATTAGGTGGAAACCCCCACCTCTAAATTTTGTTAAGTTGAATTTTGATGGTGCCTCCAAAGGCAACCTAGGCATCTCAGACAACGGTGTTGTTCTTAGAAACTCCAAATGTGTCATATTGGTAGCTTTAGTTGTTAGGATACTGGAGGACACAACTAACACTGTAGAGGCAAGGGCTCTCCTTGAGGGATTCAAGCTCACTATTTCACACAAGGTATCAAATTTGGTCATTGAGGGTAATTCCCATTAATATCATTCCAGCTACCAAAAACATTTAGTCCCCCGGATGGAAAATAAACTACATTCTAAATGAAGTATGGGGACTCCTTCCCATTTTTTACCTTTACCAAATCTAGCATTGCTACAAGGAAGCCAATGGTGTGGCAGATACCTTGGCTACAAAGGTTGTCTACTTGAGTTAGGAGAATCAGTCTCCTGTGGTAGAGAAGCTATGGAGGATCCACTCCTTTGTAAGTCTTTTCTTTTTGACATGTCATCTTGATTCCTCAAATTTGTGCATAGGGTCCTCTCATTTTGTTTTCTTAGGATGTGCCTGCAAGTTTCTTCATATTCCTTGTTTTGAGTTGGTTATTTTGTTTGGAGACCATTATGTTGATTGTTCTCTTTGTTTGGTCTACTTGTCAGCATGCGTTGTGTTCTTTTGAATGATAAAATTCATGTGTTTAAGGTTTTCTGGGTGGCTGGAGTACACTTTCAACTTCCTCCTTGTCATTTGCTAGTAGTTGGTGAGGCTTCTAATTTTTTGTCATTTCTTTTAATGCTTCAATTGACAAGACTAATGTGTATTTGGTGTTCTTCTATGAATGTCCTTATCTGGGGTTGAGTGGTCCAATTGATTTGTTGGTTTTCAAGGAGCTACGTGTGTAGTGGGAAGATCTTTGGCATGGCAATGCTTGTTGGTGTCTTTTTTTGGTTTTGTTCTTAGTTTTTTATCTTCATTGTCAATGTGTTCATCTTTTGTTGTCTTCTACTACTCACAATCTTGTCAATATTTTGTACTCGACATGAGCATATGTCATGTGGTGTTTGTTTGGTTTCTCAGTAGTCTTCTTCGGTCTGCAGCTTGACAAATATTTTTGGCATGCTTATGCTCTCAAGGACATGTTTGGTGTGTATGGATGGTGATGAGTATGACAGCTTGTCCTACTGACAACAACATCTATTGTGGAATATTTGGCATTTGTTGTTGTTCTTCCAACTTCTGGGCAGGTTTCCCATCTCTATTTTCCCCACCTATCCTATTTATCTAGTGTTGTGGGCCCATTCAAGCAGCTCGTGAGACATTGTCTATAGTTAGATCTCTCCTTGGTACTCATGGGGAGTAAGTGTGTAGATAACTCTATATAATATTTTTCTAAGTTGTGTATGTTGAAGCTTGGTGGATTCTCCCACCTAGGATGTTGCCTCCATGTTTTGATTGTACTCTCCCTTTATATGCAGAGCTTCTCTTTTATATATGTTTCCATATGTATTGTTTATTAAGCTATTATAATATACGCTTTACATGTTTTTCCAAAAAAAAAATTGTGTTTGAAGAACTTGGATGAAGGGAAATTCATTTTTGTCTATCCCCCTTGAAAAGGAGGGATTACCTCCTAAAGTCCTAATAGGAGGAAAGTTTAACTATTTCCATTTCTTAGGAAGGGGTCCCATGAGGGTGGCTTAAGCTCTACTTTTGAGGAAGAGGGTGGTTCCATGAATAAAATATTGTTTGGCTACATATTATTTGGAATCTTCTCCTTCAAAATAGAAGCTCCTACTTTTTAGCATTGCAACTAGTGAAAAAAGGGTGGGGCAAGAAAAGCTTTGGAATGTTTTTTGCCACCTATGGAACTTACATTTTATTTCAAAATTTTCTTAAAACATAATTCTGGAGGGAAAATAATTTATTTATTTATTTATTCTATCTGCAAAGTGTCGAAGACAAACATATTGTATTCATGAGACCACCGAATTCCTTTAATATGAGTGTTTAAATTTTTAAGTCGAAGTAAATTACAAAATTCATAGATCTACAAAGTAACAAGCAGCTCTAAGGCTATTTTTTATGAAGCTTCCTTCCATGGATCCCCAATCTTCACATATCTGAAGAGAAGGACAAACTTCTCTTTAGAGACTTGTCTCTTCGGTTATAGCCAATTCTAAAATAGCAACTTCTAATTTCTAAGATAATATCATTTCAAAAGAAAGAATGTTTTTGTAAAAGATTATTTTCTCTCTTTCTTCTAAATATTTTTTTGGAAATCCATGCTAATATGGTGAAAAATAATAAGCTCTCCCTTATAATGAATAAAAGTGTAATGTCCCTTTTTAATTAATTTAATTTGAACCCCAAAAAACAATCATTATGATATTTTTAAGATGTTAAAGAAAATTTGTTTAAAATATAATTCCCGTTAATATTTAATTATTAAACACAAAAAACAATTAAACTCAAATTAATTGTAATTTTCAAACTCGATGTATTCGACCAGTAGTATAAGAATAATAACATTGATTGTGCCTACCAGAACACATGGCCATCTTCATTATGAGATTCCCTGACATAGCATTCATAAAAACTTACAAATCCACTGTAAATTACTATTTAGAGTTAGCATTCAGTGGGGGAATTACACAGCTAATTTTGGAAGAGCATCCTTGAATAATTTGAATAGCATAATTTTATTATTTCAGCGTTGGAATGAACCATTCATCTCTATTTAAACACTCAACTTTCTTCATAACTGGAGCACTTTCACTTTAAACTGGAAGACATATATTCTCAAATAGAAATATGAAAATGGCATTTCTTAGATCACCAAGCTTCTTACTGCTCATAATGGCAACCCTGGTATTTGTTATTTTTCTCGTTTCACCATCTTCTGCCATGACAGCAGGTAAAATATGATAAAACATCTCTTCATTTTTATTCTGTTTTCGGTTCTTTTACAGAGTTGGGATGATAAATTCATAAATGGACAATGTTTGAACAGTTCATATATTATCACAGATAATGTTTTACAAATAAACTTGCATTCATTGATAGTTGCAGGTGAAGCAGTTCATGCTCAAAAAACTGAGCTGAACCAACTTCGTCAAAATGATGATTTTTCTCATAAACATGATAATGATGATGAAAACCCATGCACTTGTTGTGCTAAGGGATGTTGTCCACATCCCAGAATTTGGCTCTGTTGTCACAAATGTTGTGGTAAATTTTCATGCTAATTTGTCTCAAGGATCATTTACAGACAGTCCTGAGATTTAGTCAGTATTAATGTATAAATAATGGGTTTAGAACATTTCAAACCCCTTCTTTTGTTGTAAAAAGTGTATTACTTATTATCGTTGTTTTAGATTTTTCTATATAATCCAGTGTTGGTATTATCTCTGCATTATGATAATTCTGAAGAAAAAAATGATTGATTTTTGTAGATCACATTTAGATGTATGAGCTAACAGAGATAAATGAACAACCAGTTTGAATAGGTTTGAATTCATATTGATATTAAATATGTGGAATCTATATGAATAGAGTTGGGTTTTTAGTTGGGCTTTTAAGAGAGAAAACTGATTTTGAATCCATTGGGATGGATTTTGATCATATAGAAAAATTTAGAGCTTTGATCAGATAAATCTTCTGCAATTCTTAAATTAACTGTGTCTGTTTTTATTTAGATTGGTATTTATGAAATTGATTTGATGCGAAATTAAATATAAATTTATAAATGTGAATTAACAAGTACAAATCATCTTTATTTGTATTTGTGTTTAACATGGAGTGATGTCTATAAAGTGAAGGTTGCATTCTTAATCAAGCTATTAAGGGTAGACCAATTCACTAGTAATGAACTAAGATCTAAAGTAATGACAAACTATAATATGTGTACAATAATTTATGTTCTAAAAATATATGTAAAATTTTTAATAAAATTTGTTGTAAGAAGTTATTTATGAAATTAGAGTGTCATTTCAAATTTTATATTTTTATTTTTATTTTCATACTTGATAGTGTTATAATATTATATAAAAAATAATTTAAGTTGTTTAATTTACATTATATATCAATTGTTTATTTAAGTGCAAAATTGGTATTTATTTTACTAGTTACTTTTATTTTATTTTATTATTTTTATTTTTATTTGATAAGTAGTTCATCTATAAAAACAAAATAAAAAATAAACTAGGTAAAACAGTTTAGCAAGTTATAGATCCCTAGTATAAGATCAATACATCATCTCTTTTGAGAAATCATAAATCCTCTCTACTTGTGAGATAAATTTAAATTAATTAAATAAATATAATTTGATAGTTATCCATTAATTTAGATTTATTGAAGTGGATTAATAAATAAAAAATTAAAAATATGATAATTAAATGGAGGGAGTTAAATGTAATTTAGTATACAAATGAATTGAGATTAATTTCTTAGATTAATAAAATTATTAATAATACATATAATAATTAAATTAAAAAAATATTTATTTGATTATAATATCAATCATATAGAATAATGTTGATGGTACACAAAATAGATTTACCACACTTAAAGAATGTATAGCTATGATGAGATAATGTTCATATATTGAATAGGTTTAGAAAATTTTAAGGTTCTTCTAACTACCACAAATTCAAAGTATGCCCTATTTATAGGGTATTGGCTAAATAGCCAACTAAAACTTAAAATATATAAAGGGAGTTTGAAAAAAAAACTTAGTGTCCCCTTTGGTAAGATATACTTTTAGTTTGATGTTTAGACGTTGCCTATTTATAGAGGCATAATAAACTTATAAGGACTATTTATTATAAACACGTTATAGAAAGTGAGGTTGAGGTTCTTCTATGTTAAACCCACATGTACTAAAACCAATTTAATGACTTTGAAAATAATATTTAACTTGATAACATACACAATTGTTCAAGTAGCATTATGTAGATGATGTCAATTTTGGTTCTTTGTCCCTTATTAATTTGAGCTTTTCTCTAAATATTTCTTCTTTTAATGGCATATTAGCTAATGGCACAATAAATTTCTTTAAATATCAAGCATAACAATATGTTAAACAAAATTATAACAAATTAACTCGTAAGAACTATACTAGAAAAGGGTAAAATTTTAAAATTTGAATTTGGATATTTAAATTTGAGGTTCATTGTTGTGTGCCACAAGATCCATATCAAACAACATAAGAATGAACTTAAGAAATAAAATAATAATCTCAATTCAAAAATGAATGTAAATTGAAGTAAGAGTGAATAGAATAACAATAAATGAGAGTTGAATGATGGGTTCATAGTAATAAGTGTGAATGGGAGATGAATAGAGAGCAATGTATAAGTTGGAGACATAGCACAAGTGTGTTGTACATCTTTGTATATAATTAAGTGCATTCCATTCAGGTGCTATATAACTAAAGTGGAAATGGTATTTGTATACAAACACCATTATTAAATTTTGTTTTCACTTTGATGTAATTGAAAATATAGCATGAGAATCCACTTCAAAGTATATGTAATGAGGGAAGAAACCAGAGACACCAAAGGGCACAATCAAAAGGAATAAAAGAACACTTTATTTATTATCTCATTAGAAGGAATTCCTATTACAATATTATTACGATCAAGACAACATCATACATTCCTCACAAGATACCAAACTATATAGCTTACACAAGCTCTGGAGACCCTTGTCCCTCAATCCAATCTATTTCCCAAAAATTGCCTTCCAACCTTGAAGATGGGCTCCAAAATAACTTGTGCTTTAGTTTAGAGCCAAAATTTAAAATTTAAATTTTGAGATTTAGCAATTGTGCACCAAAATAGAGAATTTGAAATTCAATTTTAAGCTCAATTCAAAAACATGGTACTTCTTGAAAAATTGTCCAACTTCCAGGAGGCATAACTTTTTATCTGGGTTTCTGATTGACAAGTCATTTGAAGTGTCAGAAAGCTCTCCACTTGAAATACAATCCTATGGACAAGCTTTGCTTGTCTCCCCATTTTTGAGTCCTACGAAGCTGTTTAGTGCCACAAATCTAACTCTGAGGATTTTTTGACAAGTTCTTAGAAACTTAAAACCTTAATAAATTTTAAATGGTGAATGATTTTGACCTAATTCTTTCACCAAAGTGTTTAATTTTCCATTTTAAAGCTTCCCTTTAATTTATGTCCACGTTCGCCTTAAAATTAAAACTTACTAAAAATAGTAGGTTGACCTAAAAATGCAGCAATGGAAATCTACGAGTTGGAATCTATAACTCACCCAAATTGATATCCAAAAATGCAAAAACTTTGAAAAGAGTATCAAAAAATAGATTTTTTTGGGTTATGCAAGATTGTCCTGACACGGTTGGATGCTCCTACATTAATATGGACATTCAGAATCAACAAGAAAAGTAAACATTTTGAACAATAATAAAAAGAAATATAGGATCTATAAAAAGTAATAAATCAATTTTAGATTATTCATGTACGCTCCTTGGTGTGAGTGATCCATCAAACTCATCAAATAAAAAAGAATGTATGATGAATACCTTTTTAAAAGAAATAAAATAAAAAATAAAGTACAATTTAAATCAACTACATAGAAAAAATTAAAATTAGAGAGAAAGAATGGTTTGCGATTTCACTTGTATGGTTCAAAAGATACAATAAAACTTCCTCATTGTAACATTATGATATGGTATGTGCAATATGTCTATATAATGTAACTACAGTCTCTATGGAAAATATAATATGGTACATTTGATATGGCATAAAAAGTTCCCCAATGTGGAAAACCTATTATGCAAGGATTTGAAGGAGAGGAAAAATAATACATGATACGAATCATATAAAAATGTAAGCACCTATAACATTATATAACATATAGAAGCATATGATAGTTGTCATACATAATATAACATAAAATGTACATATTGTATGTATCAAAAAATAATTGTGTTGTAAGCATATATAGATCTATCGTTACACAATGAGAATGTGAAATCATAAAGTGTTTATAGTATTAGTGCTTATTATTGCCTTTGTAAGAATTTGCCTAAGGCAAAGAATAGAAACCAAGATCTAGAAGCTCAAGAGATAGCACAAGAGAGACAAAATATGATATGATCAATTATCAAATAATGAAATAGATAGATGATTGATTGATTGATGATTGATTATACAAAGTAGGAATGTATCAATATATAGGCAATGCAATAAGACTACATGATAAGGAGATGATAAGATATCACCCACACAAGGTGGAATCACATGTCCACCAAAGGTGGATCATCCTCCAATATGCAATAAAGTATGTGCATTGGATTAGGATGATAATGTGATAAGAGCACTAAAGGTGGATCTCACACACAATGAGGTATGTGATGACAACTATCACATCTAAAGTGGAGATTCTCCTAACCATGTGCTAAAATGAAATGCAAACTCCTAAGTGTCACAAAGAAAACTAATATGCAAATGCATTATCCTAAGTAAACTTAAGTAAAGTGTAATTAGTAAATACTTAATTACACCAACACCCCCCCTTAAGTGCAACTTAGGGGAATGCACTTAAGCTCACAATGTAAGATGGGTCCCGGCTACTAGGCCATGTTAGGTACCCATGTACAATATGCAAGAACAATGCAATCTCTCATAAAGTGGAGAAAGAGGGAAAACCTCATGGGAAAAACCCTCCCCCAAAAAGAGAGATGAATACAATAATAGAAGATGAGAGAGAAGACCTCATATGAGGAAAATATCCCCCCCATAAGATAGAAGTAGTGGAAGAGAGACCAAGTAGCCCCCCCTCAATGTAGAATGAACACCAATGGTAGATGCTCCAGGCTCAATGTAGAAACTGCTCCATGAGTGTAGAACAACATTCCTCCCCTTAGGAAGAAACAATACCAAAGGTGTATAGGTGAAGCCTCCTCCCCAATTTCTAGGAAGAAACCTCAAAATGTATGGAATCTCTGAAACCTGCTCAAGTGTCCCCATGTCAAAGCTGAAAGGTGCCTCCTCCAAATCATGTGTACTAAGCCACTCTACTGAAAAAGACAAATCAAGTTCAACTGAGGATGAATGTAGAACATGTACCAAAGATCCAAGTATCTCCTCTGAAGAGAAAGTGACCTCCTCCAACTGCTGTATCAAAGTATCCACAATCATGTCACCCTTGAAAGAATGATCAAGTAGAGAATGAATATGAGGGTTAGCATGTTCCCTCGCAACAACTGAAGAAGGATCATCTTCATCAAAGAGAAGATGAATGTCATCAATAAAGTCTCCCAAATCTGAAGTATAGGACTCCATAAACAAACCTGCAATGTCTGTCAAGTATTCATCCCATGGAACCAAGTCTGGAAGATAATTAATATCCTGCTGCACTGAAGCACCTGAATCCATGTGAATGCAAGCATCATCAGGTGCAAGAGTAGAAGTAATCTCAATAGGAGGAGATGAAATAGAAGGCTCAAGAACTTGATCATGAGTGAGAATACCCAAGTTCAAGTAGCCAAAACTCTCCTCGAAATCTGAATCATCACTGTAATCATCATATGCTGAAGACTCACTGTCTGAAGAATCACTGTCATCAAGAGGAACAAAATCTGCAAAGGAGTACAACCGAGAAGAGTGATCCACTATCCCAGTAGCAATAACTGCTCCACTCTCCAAGTCCTTGATGAAAACTAAATCAGGTGTAAATTACACAGTCTTCTTTGTAGCACCATTTGTGATTTGATAGATAGAAAGAAGGTTATTGGTCAAGTGTGGAACACACAACACATCATTGAAGTGTCCATCCTTAACTTCAATACTTCCTTTCCCAAGCACATTCATGTAAGTGTGATTGCCCATCAAAATAGGTGGACCTTTACAAGGCTCAAATGATGAAAACACAGACTGTGAAGAAGCCATATGATGAGAAGCCCCTGAGTCTAGAAGCCATCTACTTGAATCATGACTTGAAGAAGCATATAAAGTGTGTCCTTTTTGAGTGACAAATGCGTGACCCTTTCCTTTATCTTTTTCTGAATTTGGTGAAGAAGAGGTTGAGGTAGACATCCTAGAAGGCAATTTGATGTTGTTCTTGGCAAGAAGATTCTTCAATTCATCAATGTCCTTCTTATAACAAAAGTGTTCTTCATGTCCATCCTTTTTGCAATATGCACAAAACCGCTTCTCCTTCTTTGAAGATTCACCCTTTTGAGGTGATGTAGAAGTGTCATGTTGTGTGGAAGTTGATGTTGTGCCTTCTTGTTGAGACTTAGACTTCCAATTCTTCTTCTTCTTTTGACTTTGATTGCCTTGACTCTCATGATTAGCCACCAATGCCTTGGAAGTTGAAGACTTGAGAATCCCCATACTCATCAATTTTGTTTGTTCTAAGACCAACATTTCTAAAAATGACTCAAATGAAGGCTTAATGAAGGCACTTCCCATTGTCAACATGTGAGTATTGTAACTTGAAACAAAGGCTGCATATTCAGGAGGAAGATGATTCAACAAGTGACTAACCAACTTCGCATCCTTGATGGGATTACCACAATCATCAAGTTGTGCTCTATAGTCATTGACTTTGGTGAGATAATCTTGAATTGTGTCAAAGTTCCTGGGATCTAATTTGAGGAGATTAGTCTCAATTTTGAATCCCATTTCCTCATCCACTTTACCAAACAATTCTTCAAGTTTTTCCCATGCTTCTTTAGCATCATTTATGTTTTTGATGTGATACATTACTGCTTGAGACATATTCTCTCTTAAGACTCCTAAAGCTTGATAATTTCTTCGTGACCATTTATCTATTGCAGTTGTATCATCAGCAGCGGGTTTTTTAATTGTACCATCCACATAAGGATTTAAACCTTGAACCATTAACTTGCTCCATACATTATCTTTCCATGTAGCATAGTTATGTGGAGTTAATTTGGTAATTGAACCCATGATGCGGAAATGAAAAGAGCACAAAAAGAAAGACACCAACACACAAGACACCCCCCCAATTCACTCAATCAAAGAACCCCCCCCCCAAAATGATGATTTTGGCACTTTATAACTAGTGCATGTACAATTGCCACTTGCCAAAATTGATCAAAGTGGACTTCTGATTTTGATGATTACAACAGAAAATATGAAGCTATATTAGACTCAAACAAATAAGACACAAGATCTCTCAAGGATCTAACAAATTACAAGTGCCAAAAATAGGTCAAAATAGACCAAATTCTGAAAGTACTATGTCTACTCAAACATTTTCCAAACTGATACCAGATCTAGAAAGTAGACAGAAAATCATGAACTTTCAAAAAAAATAGCACTTGAAAATGTGTCCATATGAGCCCGAACGAAGCCTCTAAAGTTGTAAAAATCTGGATTTGTGATTTTCAGAAAATATCGGAAACAAAAATCAGAAATCACCTACACCATTGTGTAGATCATGAAATTATACCCCAAAACAAAAAAAAATTTCTCTGAAAAAGGAGTCTGGATGACTGAGATATCGTTGTTTGAAAATTTCCTCTGAAATTATGTTTTCTGAATCGCCGCCGCCGAACCTTGAAAATTCAAATGGCTCTAGATTTCGCTTCAGATGTCCGATTTGGATGAAACAAAATTTGATTTAGGGTTTTTTGGACCTCCTCAATGTGATTCCAACCTCTGATTTGCACCAGCAAGCTCTAATTTTGACCTGCAATAAAAATCTCTCAAAATAGGCTATACAAATGAAACTCCTATGGCTCTGATACCATGTAAGAATTTGCCTAAGGCAAAGAATAGAAACCAAGATCTAGAAGCTCAAGAGATAGCACAAGAGAGACAAAATATGATATGATCAATGATCAAATAATGAAATAGATAGATGATTGATTGATTGATGATTGATTATACAAAGTAGGAATGTCTCAATATATAGGCAATGCAATAAGACTACATGATAAGGAGATGATAAGATATCACCCACACAAGGTGGAATCACATGTCCACCAAAGGTGGATCATCCTCCAATATGCAATAAAGTATGTGCATTGGATTAGGATGATAATGTGATAAGAGCACTAAAGGTGGATCTCACACACAATGAGGTATGTGATGACAACTATCACACCTAAAGTGGAGATTCTCCTAACCATGTGCTAAAATGAAATGCAAACTCCTAAGTGTCACAAAGACAACTAATATGCAAATGCATTATCCTAAGTAAACTTAAGTAAAGTGTAATTAGTAAATACTTAATTACACCAACAGCCTTAATATAGGAAATCCATAAAGAAAGGATGGATCAAAAGGATAGATAATATAAGAATATTAAATGTGTGATAGAATTGAAAATTAAATGTGTAAGTGTAGATTAATATGATATAACCATGAAATCACAAACAAATTATTTCCCCTAATGTAGGAAAGACAAGAAATAAAGTTCAAAATAAATAGGATTTGTGTGCATAAAGGTGATCATAAATGTTGTATAGTGTCATCATGTGTCTAATCTCAATAGTAGTAATGATGTAAATCAATAATGTTCATTGTGTCTTTTACTAGCTTTCCATCAAGGGTAGAGAGATCAAAATCTCTACAACCCAATTAGGAAGTAATGGTGAATGGTTATTGTATAGTTAGAATACCTAAATTTGTATGATTTATTTATAATGATTAGCATTGAAGAATAGGCCACCCAATAAAAAATATTTATGAGTGGTGGATTGTTGTTGTTAGTTGTCTTCAATTGTCATTATATTCAAATGTTGTCTAATCCATTAAATCTTCTTTCAACTATTCATTTGATCCCTTGTAATATATGTTCTCTATAACATGTGGTGTCATCAATAAAGCTAAGAAATAAAAGTACATAAGGGGGGAATCTTAATATCTAGAGGCATAATGGCTTCAATGTTATAGACTCTTAATAAAGTGTACATTCAATTGAATTTTGAACAATAGTTGTAATATGTCTATAATGCAAGAACAAGTTGTATATGTCAATTATTTTTATGTTTGTCAACTATTGTTTAGTGATCCTACAATAACGTGTTCTAATTTTTTACTTAAATGAAAAAATCTAGCATTTGTCAATCTATGTCAATTATATCAAACAAATAATCAAGAATTTAAGAACAATAACTAATGGGTTGTGGAAGTTTTTGTGTAGAGTTAAATTATTATTTTATCAAAAATATATTATATTTTTAATTACTATTTTTAATTAAGAAAAAATTAATAGTTTTTGAGAATTTGATCATTAACTCCAATGTCTAATATACATACTTTTTGGTGATTTTTGATAAGTTTTTTAAATTTTTAAATTAGTCTAACAAATAATTTAGGCCTATATTATGTCATAACACAAATTTCTTAGCATACATATCAAAACTATATTTTTCTCTCTTTTCATTAAAACAAGTACATTAATGTAGAGTGCACTGAATTTTTTAGATTTTTATAACATTTTTTCCTAATGTCTCGAATAGACGTCATTATTTTTTATAATGCATTTGAATTCATTATTAAAAAAATTAAAACATTAAACATTGAAAATATAATGCACGTTATCATTTTTGAAAAGGTAACACTAAGACCTACATATTTATATAATAGAATACTCCCCTTACCAACCCAAACACATAATAAAAATAGAGAAACAAACAAAAAAATTGCAAGAAAGAAACATTTTCTTTCTATTATCCCAATGAAATAAAATTACAACATTTTAGAAATAACATGTTGCAGTCACATGGTATTCTCATTACAAAAATTTGTAAACTAGAGCCAGAATTTGCACTACTAAAACACCCTTATTCATCTTTTTTATCTAGAATGTATAAATGTCTTAGAATATTTTAGAAATTGAAATTCACTATATTTGGGCACCAAAACCCTACCTAACCAATCTCTAACTTGGGAAAATATTTTATTGGATTTTGGTAGTAGAACTTCTAAGAGCCATAACTTTCAATCTAGGTGTCATATCTTTAACCATCATTTATCGTTGGTAGACTTTTCAGCCCATATAAGGCCTTTATGGCCCTCAAAATTACATTTGAAGTTTCATTGGAGACATTCTCTAGAAAACTCGAATATATCTTATATGCCACAAGATATTGCAGTGATTCTTTCACCATTGGCTTTATTTCACCATTTAGGAGGTATGTGTAAGAATTTATGTGACAATAAAAACTTACTAAAAATAGTAACCATGCCAAGAATAATAACCCTACCAAATATGCACTTAATAAAAAATTATACAATATTTTTGGATTATGCAGGTTTCCTCTAACACCCTTGATGCTCTTGCATCACACACTTGGAATAATTTGAGATGTGACCTTATCACTTTCAAGTGTTATGACAAAAACTAAGACATTCAACCCCTACCTCAATAGCCACGATAAATATTCAACATTTCTTCCTTTCCATTTAACTAGATAGTCTTCATATTGCATGTTCCTTGTGCTTCTACCCACATGGATCCAAGATGTCTACTATCTCCTTAATTTCTAAAGTAGTTGATAGAATATTCCACTGTACTTATGTTATTTTGTTGCAATACCTCCTTCATGAAATTCTATCATATTTAAAATATTAAACACAAGTGAAATGTTAAGTCCACTTCTCAACTCCCCCTCATAAGCATTTCCTAAATAATGCTTCTTCAAGATTATGCATGGTCTAAATTTCTTCATTCTAACTTATTATATGTTCTCCTTAGAAACCTCTCTTTTCTTAAATGAACTATGACTTATCCTTAGAATTGTATTAAATTAATCTTATTAATATGCTTTCTAATTACTTCATGCAAATTCTTTAGGTTCTTTGCTAAGTCTTCAACTTCAACACTGTTATTTTCTCCTTTGTCCATCTTCCTTATCTCTAAAGTATTTCTGTGACAACTTCCATATACAATCTGGAATGGTAATTTAATAGTGCTCATATTGACACAATTGTTGTAAGAAAATTTTCCCTGTGGTAAAATCAAATCTCATCCCTTGGGCTTATCTCCTACCAAGAATCTTAGCTAGTTACCCAAAATCTTATTTACCACTTTAGTTTGTTCAACAATTTGTGTATGTTGTGAAAAATTAAACTTCAAATTTGTCTTCAACTTCTTCCATAATGTCCTCCAAAAATAACCAAAAAACTTGGTATCTCAATCTAAATTTATGCTTTTTGGTAGATCATGAATTCTAACCATCTCTATAAAAAATAACTCTACAACATGAACAACGTCATTAGTCTTCTTACAAGGAATAAGATGTCTCATCCTTGAGAATTTTCCTAGTACCATGAAGATGGAGTCATGTCCTCTCTAAGTCCTTGGTAAACCAAGAAAAAAATCCATACTAATATTCTCCTATGACCTCTCTAGTACAAATAATGGTTGATATAGCCCTATATTCTAACTTGTTAATTTTTCCATTAGACATACTCTACAACTCTACACAAAACTTCTTTACATCTTGTTGTAACTATGGCCAATAATAATTCTTACCAACAAGAGCAATGGTCTTATCTCGACCAAAGTTCCAACCTAATCCTCCATTATGCTTCTCCTTAATTAGGTCATAAGATTCTTTGGAATCCACAACTAGATTCCTCTAAATAACATACTATATTGGACTAAAAAATTCAACCACTTGGTCCTACCTAAAGTAGTGGGCTCTATGGAAGCTCTTAAAGCCTCTCAAAAATTAATATCCCATGGCTACAAATTCTTGAGTTTGTGAAATCCAACAAATTTGATCTGCATCTTTGTCAACAGAGTTTACCCTCACCTCAAAGCATTGGCAACTCTAATAGACTTTCCACTCATGTGCTTCAAAATAAAAGTGTAACTGTACACAAACTCAACCCATCACAAACATATTTGATTCAACTTTCCTTGAGTACTAAAATTCTATTAAGCTTTATGATTAGTAAAGAAAACAAACTCTTTTGATAAAAGATAATGTCTCCATTTCTTCAATGCATGAACTATAGCATAAAACTCTTTATCATAAACAAAATAATTTCTCTTGGTATCATTCAAATTTTTATAGAAATAGACAATGGGTTTACCCTTCTAACTCAAAATAACTTCAATGCCCAATACCTTTTCTTTTCAAAAAAGCGAAGACTCTTTCTACCCCTCCAGTCCATTTGAATTATTTATTATCTCATATCATCATTTTAGTTAGCAGCACACAAATACTATTAAAACATTTGTTAAAACTTCCATAAAAACTTGTCAAGTCATGAAAAGATGTCACCTATGTAGCACTCTAGGTAGGTCAT
The DNA here is from genome assembly GCA_027943335.1 of Chamaecyparis obtusa. Lineage (NCBI taxonomy): Eukaryota > Viridiplantae > Streptophyta > Pinopsida > Cupressales > Cupressaceae > Chamaecyparis > Chamaecyparis obtusa. The sequence goes on along the minus strand of BSBK01003711.1, from coordinate 1,398,298 downwards.
TCAATGATAGCCTTTACCTTTTATGGATTCATTCTAGGACCATCTACAAAGACAACAAATCCTAGGCACACCAACTCTTTCTTCAAAAAACTAGACTTCTTGAGGTTAATCAACAACTTTTCTTCTCTTAACTTTTCAAAGACCTTACAAATATGCATCAAATGATCCTCCAATATCTTACTGAAAATCAAATTATCATCCAAGTAAACAATAACAAATTTAAAGAAAAACTTTTTTGGTGTCTCATGCATGAGCCACATGAATGTACTTTGTGCATTGGTTAGCCCAAAGGACATGACTAACCACACATACAAGCCCTCCTTGGTTTTGAAGGTTGTTTTCCCTTCATCTCCTTCTCTCATCCAAATTCGGTGATATCCAATCTTCACATCTATCTTTGTGAAGTACTCAGCTCCACTCAAACAATCCATAATGGCATCCATCCTTGGCAAGGGAGATCTACACTTGATGGTAATCATGTTTATGGCTCAAGAGTATGTACACATCCTTTGTTCTCAATCCTAGTTTAGCGTTGATATGACATGTAACACAAATGGACTAAACTCTCTCAAATGATTCAAACTTTGTTTCCTCTACTAAACATATGTTTGCATTATTGTATGCCTTTTCCTATACTTTTTTCAATGACTTCATCTTGTGTTGAACTCCATCCTTATTCAAAGAATATATATTTTCATACTCATCATGTACTACATGAGGATCAACTTTCCATGGTATCCCAAACAACATATGACAAACATCCATAGGCATAATATCATATAATATCTCATTGTGATAGTATTTGATTTTGAACTTCATCAAAGATTGTTCATTGACCGAAGCCTATAAGGAAACTTGCACTCAATATATGACAATTTCCACATGACCCATTTAATATTTTAAGCAAATAAACACTTAGAATCCACATGCAAGAGAATAGACAACATACCCCAAAAAGTGACACAAGATATACCTTGGTAAAACCTTCATGATGGAAAAACCCAGCCTCCAAAAGCATGCATCATCCATGTATTATTAAACAATGCAACATTATAATACATCTATGAAATCCTTTGAAGTCCCAACCACCAAAAAGCACTCCATGTGACAAGTAAGCAATCGTGTAACCTATGCCATGCTTCTAGTCTCCACAAATGCTAAACCTGGCTAACCTCACCAACTGCCCTTGTGGTTGAACCTGGCTAACCTCACCAACTTCCCTTGTGGTTTCTTTTATAGAAACAAGTTCCCACAAAACCACCAAGTAGTATTACATAAATCTTGTGTTAAAACCATGTGTTTTAATTTCTCCCCAATATCAAAATAATTAAATCTAATATAATATTACAATGTTAAAATACAACATCACGTGTCCTTTGGAATATTCCAAAAGGAATCTCTACATGTTCCACATACATCTAGGTGGTCCAAGGTGCAACATTTACATAATAAAATAAAATATTATAATAATATTGCAAGGTGTATAACACCCATTTCCCAACAAAGCCTCGTGGTCCTTCTGCAACTAAACAATTTAGTATGGATTCGGATATCTTCCCTCTAACTTTAATGTACTAATCATTTCCTCCAAAAAAGGTTATCAATGCTACCACTATCTATAATAACATTGCAAACCTTACCATTACATTTACATTTTATGCAAAACAAATTCTTCCTTTGGGTCAGAATGTGAAGACTAAAGAAAAATACTATACATGGGAAAATTTTGCACTACCCTCGGTCTTCTACTTGTCCTTCCTTGATGTTGAGGATGCACATAGGCTCTATGTCCTTCACATGGAAACATTTTCCACAGAAACCTCATCTTCTCAGTTCTCATCCTCTTCTTTGATTTCCATTATTTTGATCTCAAAGATTGTAGGAATTATTTTCATTTTGATTATGACTACTACCAACTTCTTCATTCTTCTTTTTGATCTTCATTTTGGCCTCCATAAGACCATCCACAAGTCCTTCCACAATGACCTCTTCCAATTTTTGTGCTCTCAAATCTTCATTTCAACTTCTCTTCTACCTTCAAAGAGAATTGATATGTCTTTAATAGTAGGCATTCTTACCAGACTCAATTCTTCTTGAATACTTTTCTTCAACTGATTTATGTAATGGGAAACTTCCTCCTTGTTGGCCTCAAAATGGCCTATTATAATTAGGATTTAATAGAAATATTCTATATACTTATTTACAAATTTCCCACTGGCTTCAACCCTTGCATCTTCAACAAATCAAACTCATAGTCAACACAATTGAACTATCTCTTCAATTTTTCAACCATCTGATCTTAACAAGTTATTTTCTCCTTCCCTCTTCTATTTATTTCTCATTGAGCTTCTTTCCACCAAATATTGGCATGACCACGGGGCCTTCACTGAAGGGCCAATACAATATCGCGTGCATGTTAATATGATTTAGAACAACAGAGAGGGGGGGTGAATCAGTTGTTCTCATGTCCTGATGTATAAAACAATCTCAAAAACTTTTCCTTAAATCAGATCTAATAACCAAAAAAAACTCGGTCATCACTGATTCAATAATAGAAACATACAACAATGCAGTTCACTACCCAGCTATAACTTAACTTATAAAACATAGAAATGTTCAAACCAAAACATTCACACAAGTATCAACACCAAGATTTATAGTGGAAACCCAATTTGGGAAAAACCACTTTGTAACATGCTACTATTATTTTCACTCTTCTGAAGTGAGCTCGGTAAAAAGCTAACCCTGTGAAAGGTTACAATACACACTGTCAGGTGTGACCCGGTTAAAGGATTTCAATCACCTTGTTAAAAGTGAGCCTAGTCATAGGACTTACATACACTCCATTAGAATGCAACCTTGTTCAAAAGATTTAACATATGACTGTTAGGTCAACCTTTGTTAAAAGGATTTTGACTGTTACAATGGTTAGAAAGCAGCAGCAATATTATCTGAAAAATATACAACTCACTTTGCAAATATCAGATCTGATTCCGTACACTAATGCTGGTTTACTGACTTTGAAACTTTTCCATCTCCATCTCTGATCTGCTCGGAACTTTTCTTCAAGCAACCACCACAATTCTCCTTCAGCCTTTTCTGCTTATTCAGTCAATAAAACTTTACTCTTCCAGCATTCTCTATTCTTCCTTATACATACATATCAAAATGCTCAGGTTCCCTTACACTTTCCTCAATTAGGTTAACTCATCTTTTGCCACTCAATCTCATTCGTAGATCTTAGGGTTAGGTCAGATTCATTGAATCTACCCACTTCATGTTCTTCGGCTCCTTTTCTAGAATCATCTCAAATCTCTTAAAGATTTACAATAAAAACATTTTACAATGCATTTAATGCTTCCAAACAATCAATAAATAAGGTCAACACGTTTTACATAATCCAAGAATTCAACAATGTCGACTCCAAAATTAAATTCTCTTCAAATATAAAATTGTTGATGCTCGGTCAATACTGTGATCATCCACTCGGTCTTCATGTAGAAAGCTCGGTCATTACTAAAACTATTTCCTCGGCTTACACTGTCTTCCTCGGCAATTAACTGTTGTTCGGTCGACACTAATTTTGCTCAGCATATACCAACTCGATCGACACTAACATTACTCGGCTTAAATATGATTTTTCCATTCTTTACTCGGTTAAGCCTACCAGTTTAGTCTTCAGTCTTACTAAGATAAACAATACATTATCTCATCATTATGCAACATAGTCAAGTACACTTTGTCGTATCAAGATAACTCAACCTTTCCTTAGGTGCTATTGTTACCAACCTTGCCTAGCCCCTTAGCAACACTCAAATAGATATAGTACTTTCCTAAGTAGCAACAGTCTTACCAGTTAAGGTTTGACATCAATGACAATACAACAATTGTTTCAATTGTAGTTTCCAACAATCTCCCTCTTTGGCATTGATGGAAACACCATATGATATCACCTGAATAACACAAGGATTACCAACCAATCCAAAAACTTATCTGTTCATCACAGAATCATTTATAATATCCTTAGCTTCATTTTGATTTGAAATCCTATAAGCCTCACTTTTGTGACCGTCAGAAGTATTCAGATCTCCCTCTATCTTGATTCTTCATTTCAGTTCATCATCCTTATCTTTAGTTTCATCAGTCCATCTCCTTCAACAGTTCATCTCCCTCTTACCTTTCATTGTTATGTGTTATCATATCATTTCATCTCCCTCTTTGACAAAAATGCCAAAGCAACAACTAAAACATACATCCATCAGATGTAGATAATATTTGTGCAGCTCAGTGTTTCTCCCTCTGTCATCTTGCTTATGACTGATTCCTTGTCTTTGCTTCTTTTCACAACTCTAGGCCAGCCCTAAAGTGTGACAATCTTCTGCATCAATTTGTCAAATGTTCTGATGTAGCACATTTGATGCAGTGCTCCTAGCTTGTCTAGGCAACCTTAGTTAGGGGAAGAACCCCTAATTGACTTCTCAAATACTCATGAGCTTCTCTGGGTAAAGCTTTAGTGAATATGTCTGCTAATTGTTCTTTTGTATTCACATATTCCATTCGGACTTCTTTGTCTTGTACTAATTCTCTCAAGTAGTGATACTTGATTGCAATGTGCTTGGTCTTAGTGTGCATCACTGGATTCTTAGAAATATTGATAGCACTTGTGTTGTCACAGAAAATAACAACAGGTTCAATGATTTCTTCTTTCATGCCTATCAACAATTTTTTTATCCATACCAAATTTCAATAGTTTACTGCAACAGCAACATACTCGGCCTCGGTAGTAGATTGGGAAATGCAATTTTGTTTCTTGCTTGTCCAAGAGACTAATCTTTGTCCAAGAAAGAAAGCTCCACCACTAGTACTCTTTCTGTCATCTACATTTCCTGCCCAATCAGCATCTATATAAACTCTGAGTTCAAATTTGTCATCCTTCTTATAATATAGACCATAGTCAATAGTTCCTTTCAAGTATCTCATAATTCTTTTCACGGCCATCATGTGTGTTTCCTTAGGATTAGCAGAGAATCTTGCCACAATCCCAATAGCTAATGCAATATCTAGTCTACTATGTACAGCATACTACAATTTTCCAATCATGGATCTGTACAGAGTCTGATTTACTTCTGCAGCATCATCATTCTTAGATAAGTTTTGTCCAGTAACCATAGGAGTTCCCACTGGTTTAGCATCTTCCATCCCAAAAGTTTTCAGTATTTCATTAACATACTTAGACTATGTAATGAAAATTTCATTCTTCCTCTGATATACTTGTAAACCAACAAAAAATTTGTTCTCACCAAACATACTCATTTCAAATTCAATTTGCATTTCATTTGAAAATCTTTGACATAATGCATCTTGTCCACCAAAAATAATGTCATCCACAAAAAATTTTGCCAACAGGATACCTTTACCTTCTTCATCCTTTATGTACAAATTGCTTGTGTCATTTGTTCTTGAAAATCCAATATGTATCAATTAGTTGTGCAGCCTCTCATACCATACTTTGGGAGCTTGCTTCAATCCATATAATATTTTTTTCAGTTTGTAGACCATGTGTCTTATGTTTGGATCAATAAAACCTTATGGTTGTTCTATGTAAACTTCTTCTTCCAGTATACCATTCAAAAATGCAGACTTGACATCCATTTGATATACCTTGAAATCTTTATAAGCAGCATATGCAAGCAGAGTTCTTACTCCTTCCAATCTAGCTACAGGGGAAAATATCTCCCCATAATCTATTCATTCTTCTTGTGTGTAGCCTGTGCATACCAGCCTAGCTTTGTTCCTAGTGATTTCACCATTTTCATTCATCTTATTTCGAAACACCCACTTTTTTCCTATAACATTTTTGTTTTCAGGTTTCAGCACCAGAGTCCAAGTATCATTCTTCTCAATCTGGTCAATTTCTTCATTCATTACTTGTATCCAGTCTTCATTCTCCAATGCCTCTCTAGTTGACTTGGGTTCAAATTCACACAATAGGCATGTTGGATCCTTAGTCTTACTTCTGGTCTAAATTCCAGTATTTTTGTCTCCAATTATCTGTTTAGGCTTGTGATGTCTTCTTACATATTTTGCCAAAATAGGTTCAACTCCTTTCTCCTCTATTTCATCATTTTCCTCAACAAGATTGTCAAATTCAACTTCAGAATGCTCGGCAACCTCTTCCTGATATTCAACAGCTCAGCATGTTCATATTCTCTCTCGGCACTATTTTCTTGATGCTTAGCAGCATCTGTCTGTCGCTCGGCATTGCTTACCCAAGACTCGACATCAGGTGCAAGTCTGTTACTTGCCTCTTCTTCTTCCTCAATGTACACAAAAGATCTATAATCTTCTGGTTCTCTTAAATTGTCAGCTTCATTTCTTTTTGCATACTCATCAATTTCGACATTCACACTTTCCACAATTTTGTTAGTGTTAGACTTCAAACACTTATAAGCTTTACTTTTTGTGGAGTACCCTAGGAATATGCCTTCATCACTCTTAGCATCAAACTTTTCATTCCTAGTGTCTTTTAATCTATTTCACTTACTTCCAAAGATTCTAAAGTATTTAACACTCGGTGCATGCCCATGCCATAATTCATAAGGTGTCAGATTTGTACCTTTCTTGATCTGTACCTGGTTAAAAGTGTAGACAGCAGTGCTTATAGCTTCTTTCCAGTATTTATGTACCACATTCTTATCAATCATCAATGTCCTTGCACAATCCAAGATAGATTTGTTTCTCCTTTCTGCTATACCATTCTGTGGAGGTGTTCTAGGTGTAGACATTTGTCTTTTAATTCCTCTATCATTGCAAAATAGATTAAATTCATTTGATGTAAATTCTCCACCTCGGTCAGATCTAAGACATTTCAGGTTCCTACTTGTCTCCTTCTCAACCTTAGCCAAATACCACTTAAAGAATTGAAAAGCTTCAGATTTTTCTTTTAGAAACATCACATGCATCATCCTAGTATGATCATCAACAAATACAATAAAGTATCTAGCACCACAGTAACTTTGTACACCCATGGGTCCACAAAGGTCAGTATGAACCAAATCTAAAATGTTTTCAGAAGTAAAGGATTTTCTGTTGAAACTTGACTTTGTCATTTTTCCTAACTGGCATTCCTTGCACATCACATTCTCAGGTTTCTTCAATCTAGGTAGACCTCTTACCTTTTTCTTCTTACTTATCTCTACCAGATTGTCAAAGTTAACATGACACAGCCTTTTATGCCATAACCAATTATCATCAAGTTGTGCAATGAAACATGTTTCTTCAGATAGGTCAAGATAGAACAAATTACCTCTAGTCTAATCTCCACTTCCAATTAGTTCTCTAGTAGTATTAAATATTTTAGCTTGCTTGTGATGAAATTCCACTTGGTAACCAGTTTCGTTAAGTTGAGCAACACTTAACAGATTATAATTAAGTCCTTCAACCCAATATGCATTTTCACAAGATATCTTATTAGTCAATTTAATGAAACCTTTTCCTCTAACAGGACATGGTGCATCATTACCAAATTTTACACTTTTACCTTAATAATGATGTAAGGTCTCAAAATTATTTTTGTCACCAGTCATGTGATGTGAACAACCACTGTCAATAATCCATTTATCATTCTTGTTCACATAGGATATCAATGCAGTTTTCTCATCCTCATCAGATTCATCTTTCATTGCAACATAGACTACCTCAATTTCAAAATCATCACTATCAGTGTCAATTTCCTTTTTAGCAATGTAACAAGATTTCTTACCTTTTCCTTTGTAGTCTTTGTTCCATTGGTAGCTTCTGTCATCTCTTATGTCTTTCTGTTTTCTTTTCCTTTCATCATCTTTATCCTTCCTATCGAGACATCTAGCAGCTATATGACCAACTTTATTACATGCAAAACATATAATAGGTAGTTTACCTTTATACTTTCCTTTTCCCCTTCTCAGTCTTCTAGCCATAAGAGCTTCTAGATCTTGTAGGTCTTTATCAAAAGTGTCACTGTCACTTTCACTATCACGTTCACTTTCACTAATGTATCTTTCTTTTTCTTTTTTTGGCTTGTTCAGAACTACCTATGACTTGAAAGCAAATTCAACATTTCCAATGCTTCCAACAGTGAAATTATCATAGTTAGATAGTTCAAAAGCAGTCAGCTTACCAACCAAACTTTCCAAAGTAAGCACATTAGCAGAGTTACATCTAGATTCCTGAATAGCTGAGATCTTAATAGCATATATAGGATGCAAGGTTCTTAGTACTTTCCTAATTATAGTTTCATCAACAATAGTCCCATTTTCTCCTCTAATAGCATTCACAACTTCTTTTATTCTACCACAATATTGTGCAACATTTTCACCTTCTTGCATTCTCATTTCATCAAACTTACCTCTAAGACTCTCGGCCTTTGCTTTCAGCACATTCAAGTCACCACCATAGATCCTTGCAAGAGTGTCCCACATATCCTTAGCAGTTGTGCAATCCTTAATGTCTTCAAATTTTGGATAGCTTAGGGTAGATGCAATTTCCAGCATTGTCTAATTATGTTCTTGCTTAGCTCTCATTTCTTCGGCAGTCAAAGGTGCGACAGATGAGACATAGCTATTTTCAATGTAGTACTTTGCAGAGTCACCAATACTGGCAAGATGTAGCTTCATCAAGCTTTTCCATGCAAGGAAGTTTTCCTTGTTCAGCTTTAGTACTTCCATCTTATACATCCTAATCATTTTCTTCAAGCCCCTTTAAACTTGATTTTTGTCAACACTAATAATAAGAAAATGTGCTCTGATACCAATTGTTAATATTATTTAGAACAACAAAGAGGGGGGGGTGAATCAGTTGTTCTCAGGTCCTGATATATAAAACAATCTCAAAAACTTTTCCTTAAATCAGATCCAATAACCAAAACAAACTCGGTCATCACTGATTCAATAATAGAAACATACAACAATGCAGTTCACTACCCAGCTGTAACTTAACTTGTAAAACATAGAAATGTTCAAACCAAAACATTCACACAAGTATCAACACCAAGATTTATAGTGGAAACCCAATTTGGAAAAAACCACTTTGTAACATGCTACTATTATTTTCACTCTTCTGAAGTGAGCTCAGTAAAAAGCTAACCCTGTCAAAGGTTACAATACACACTGTCAGGTGTGACCCGGTTAAAGGATTTCAATCACCTTGTTAAAAGTGAGCCTAGTCATAGGACTTACATACACTCCATTAGAATGCAACCTTGTTCAAAGGATTTAACATATGACTGTTAGGTCAACCTCTATTAAAAGGATTTTGACTGTTACAATCGTTAGAAAGCAGCAGCAATATTATCTGAAAAATATACAACTCACTTTTCAAATATCAGATCTAATTTTGTACACTAATGTTGGTTTACCGACTTTGAAACTTTGTCATCTCCATCTCTGATCTACTCGAAACTTTTCTTCAAGCAACCACCACAATTCTCCTTCAGCCTTTTCTGCTTATTCAGTCAATAAAACTTTACTCTTCCAGCATTCTCTGTTCTTCCTTATACATACATATCAAAATGCTTAGGTTCCCTTATACTTTCCTCAATTAGGTTAACTCATCTTTTGCCGCTCAATCTCATTCACAGATCTTAGGGTTAGGTTAGATTCATTGAATCTACCCACTTCATGTTCTTCGGCTCCTTTTCTAGAATCATCTCAAATCTTTTAAAGATTTACAATAAAACATTTTACAGTACATTTAATGCTTCCAAACAATCAATAAATAAGGTCAACACATTTTACATAATCCAGGAATTCAACATTGTCAGCTCCAAAATTAAATTCTCTTCAAATATAAAATTGTTGGTGCTCGGTCAATACTGTGATCATCCACTCGGTCTTCATGTAGAAAACTCGATCATTACTAAAACTATTTCCTCAACTTACACTATCTTCCTCGGCAATTAACTATTGTTCGGCCGACAGTATAATTTTGCTCGGCATATACCAACTCGGTCGACACTAACATTACTCGGCTTAAACATGATTTTTTCATTCTTTGTTCAGTTAAGCCTACCAGTTTAGTCTTCAGACTTACTAAGATAAACAATACATTAGCTCATCATTATGCAACATAGTCAAGTACACTTTGTAGTATCAAGATAACTCAACCTTTCCTTAGGTGCTATTGTTACCAACCTTGCCTAGCCCCTTAGCGACACTCAAATAGATATAGTACTTTCCTAAGTAGCAACAGTCTTACCATTAAGGTTTGACATCAATGACAATACAACAATTGTTTCAATTGCAGTTTCCAACAGTGCATTCATATTGGGAGGTTTAAAATGGGCAAAAAAAGGGGCCAATATATTGCCTAAATAGGGGAGAGGGGATTTTTTGGAAAAGAGGGTGGGGGTTTATATAGGAAAAGGGTTAGGGGGGGGGGGGGAGGGGGGGTACTGGGTGGGTATTAGAGGGGGTGACAAAAAAATATTTTTGGGCAATATTTTTGAAAATAGGGGGATTCTTTAGCATGCCATGAACACATGTGTTATCATTCAAGTTCACTAAGTGAAGCCCCCGTGGGCATTACCTTTCAACTTGATCTTCACAAACTAGATCCTTTCATGATCTTTTACTTCTTCATACTCAAAGTAGTCTTCCATATCATTGATCCAATTAATCAAGTCTTTTGGATTAATATTTTCAGAAAATGTGGAAACTTCAATCTTAGACCTTTTCCCAATCTTGGAAATAGCCCTCAAAAATCTAGCCTCATCAAGATCTCTAATTGCTTGTTCTTCTTTGAAATGTTCTCTTTCATATTCAGCACCTCTTTCATCTCTCGTAGTTCCTAAACTTGTCTCTAGATGGATCTAAAACCCACTTTTGTCACAATATTTCATCCACCACGGTTCTTTCATGGCGGCATTTTTTGTCACTCTTCTCACATGCCCACAACCGCAATCTTATTGGAAATGGCCTCACATTTGGCGATCTATTTATAGACTCAAGAACTTATGTTCCAATACAACTTGATGAAGGGTATTGCCCTTACCAACTCAAACACAACAAAAACATAGAAATTACACATAAAATGTATGAAAGAAAAAATCCCAATAAAATGAAATTAGAATATTCTAAAATTAACATACTACAACCACATGGACATTCTCATTACAATAATCTACAAGCCAAAGCCACAATGTGCACTATTAGAACTATTATTTTTTACCCTCGTTCATCTTTATTTGGAATGCATAATTTTCCCTAGAATGTTCTGGAAAGTGAAATCCTTCATTACTGGCCACCAAAACCCTAATCAAATAGTTTATGACTTAAGGAAATGTTTTTTTTAATTTTTGATAGTTGAATTTTGGGATCCATAACTTTCAAACCTTAATTATATTTTTAATTATCATATATCGTTAGAAAACTTGTGATGAGACCTACAATGTCAAAGTTTGCACATTGTGGTCAACTTTCAGGCTCATCTGAGGCCTCTAACATCCTCAAAATTGCATTTGAAGTTTTATTGGAAATATTTCCTAGAAAACTCAAATATCTCTTAAACGCCACATGATATTTGGGTGATTCTTTCACGATTGGCTTTATTTTACCATTCATGAGGTATGTGTAAGATTTTATGCAAAAGTGACAAATTACTAACTAGCACTTGCATCGAAAAGAGGTGTAAGGGTTACGCCAATAGAAAAATGTGTAAGTTATTATGTTGAAGAGTACAATTCAATTCATATGTAGAAGATACAATAATTTTATTTACCACATTTTGTGAAGTTATATGTAAAATATATAATGAGTAGATTTATGGTCATGTATGTCAAAGTTTTAGATGACATGACAATAAAGGAGAAAGATTCACGTTGGATTCTTATAGTTGACATATGATTAAGGTTTGTCTATTTAATGTAATTGAGCAGATAAAACCTTGCTAATATGAAGTATGCAACAAGTGCATATTATTTGAAAATTTAATAATTTGAAAAAAAAATATTAATTTATAGATAAGCTATAGATTAAACTTCATAAAACTTCTTTCTATTAATCCTAACCGGTGACTGAGAGGGGGGATGAATCAGTCTCAACTAGTTTCAAATCTTATCCTATGAAATTGAATATAGCTGATGTTTGATAATGAAAATGTAATGCATGTTTAATTAACTTGAACAGAAATCACATACAAAAGCTAACATATGATTTATACGTGGAAACCCTCGGTTAGAGAGAGAAAACCATGGTGGGACGGAACCCACAATCTTCACTATTGTAGTAGTAAAGTTTCCATGTTAAAGACTTACAATAGCACTTGTTAGAGAGCTACCCTATGAAGGGATTTGATATAGATCGGTTAAGATCTTGACCCTGTTAGGATTCACCTTGCTAGAGAACTTAAGAACATCAATAAAGATGTCACCTAGTTAATGGATTTATACAATGGAACCTGTTAGGGTTCACCTTGATAAAGGGATTTTTATGAGCTTCACACAATAAGTAAAATGATCTTTTGTAGACACTTAATATGTCATTCAAATCATACATGTTCTATTCCTCACTTGGCTTGGTTGTTCAATCTCTATCGTTCACTGTTGGTGACTGTATCCCTTCTCAGGAGACTCAGCTCTTTTTCTCTGCTTTCTCTCTGTGCACTTGATTTCTCCAACCACACTACACTTATGCACGATGACCCATATATAATGATCTTCTCATTACCAAATGGAACTATGGCGCCAAGCTATAATTCCTCCAAAACATCATTGTTCTGGAAAGTATTCCAAAAATATTGCATGCAAAACTCTAGTTCGAGCCAAAACGCTCGCATACAGAACTCCACTTCATCCCAAAATGCTCGCATACAAAACTCTAGTTCATCCCAAAATGCTCTGCAAAAACCAGATCGAATTCCCATTAAAGCTGATAGGAAATCATATAAGCACGGACCAGCAAATCTGATACTATTGCGTGAAAACTGGTGTGCTACCGGTTGAGTCATCTTTCTTCTATGGTTTTCTACTAGACCGGTTGGCCAAGACCGGTATTGTTATGACCAGTGTAATTACACTAGTTACTTAGCAAGTTTGATGGTTGTCGATTGGGACAACTACCGATTCACCATTGTTGCTCTAACATAAAGACAAGTGTGTTTGATGTTTGCCAATGATGACAACTAAGCATGATGCCAACACTTTCCACCATGATTGAAGTAACAAAAATAAAGAGAATAAAACACTTTCTGCAAATAACAAAGTGAGAATCAATGCACAACCTCTAAAACAAATGAAATAATGATGATAACAATAACGAGTTGGGGAAAATGGATATCTAAAATCTGGGCATCAAAGAAGAAGAGGACCATATTATGGCTCGAGTCATATGACAATCCTCACAAGGCTTCCAAGGCCTACAATGAAGCTACTTCCTCCTCACTCCTCATACTCTAAATGCCTTAAATAAATTAAGAGAGATTTTCTATGAATCGAGTGATGGGGAGGCCCAGGCTGATATAATGTTGGCAATGAGTCGCCCAACATGATGTTGAGTATGGTACTATGGGGGAGGGTCTCCTTTTCACACCCTCTTGAATGGCCAAATACAATGACAAGAGTAAATCTGTAGAGCCACTTTACTCCCTCAAAATTATTGAGTGAATACAAATTGATCGTGCAGAGGCTGGGAAGAGAAAAATAAGCAGAGGAACAAACCCTAGGTTTGTCAGGGACCTAGAAGTCTAAAAGTCACTATGTAAGCCTTTCATATTGGACTTTTCCAAGGCTAAAATTGAATTCCTACCTTCCACGAGCAATTTCCAAAACAACTACGTCAAAACTAAGTTGGCCTCAAATTGCCATGAATTCAGACATTAATCCAAGCATTCCTTCAAGGAATCATCTTCAAAAGTTGAAGTGTTTAAGAATTAGCATTGGGCATTTCCAACTATTTCTTCTTTTATTTCTATATTGACCTTCAACTCTATATACGAGAATGAACTCGAGTACGTCTTTTACACCAGAGTGTGCATCTTGGGGATGAAATATCTATTTCCTAACACTAATATTGGTGTCGATGAAGAGATTGAAATTGCTACTACCCAAAATTCATCTTTGGCTAGAAAATCTAAATAATAAAACACAAGTTAAAATCAACATGTCACGAGTTTTAAAAAAAAAGTAAAAGCTTTTCTTTTGGCATCCACTGACACTATCTATGTCCCATGTTTCTTAGTTGTCCACACTTCCATCCGCCACTTGCCAACTACATGTAAACATTTAGCTATGTCCTCTCCTACCCTCCCTACTTTAACCTTTCTCCTCCATTTTTTCTCCCTGGACAGATCTTCCACTACAACTTGCATATTTCCAACATCAATTTTCCCCAAACTGAAGCAATTGTTAGCAATTGACAAAATGGGTGGTGATGGTCATGTTAGAGAAGATTGACTTACTGTGAAATTTTCAGTAGTCCTAAGACAATAGATTAGAAGCTTAACAACATTCACAGCAAATAAGGAACATGAAAACTCAAAAATGATATTGCTCTATTATGAAAAAACAAAGTGCTCTATTTTTTAGTCGTTGAATTGCAAATTTGACCCTTTTTTATTGCAACATAAAGAAAAACAATACAGAGATAAATATATAATTACAACATATCAAGAACTCATTCTTATAGCCATGCATTAAGATTCAGTTACAACTTCTCAACTCTCTACAGTTAATGTTGGAACTACAAGTTTATTCAACTTGCATTAGATGCAATGGTTTGTAAACTGAGATTCAACTTGTATAACTATGTGTTGACTAATTGGCATCTGCAAAATAAATTTATAAGGAATTAACTAAAACATAAAGTCAGCCAAACTAACACTAGTCTATCACATGGACATGCTTATTCAAAATCCAAACAGCTAAATCAATGCAATATATAATTGCAGATTTAATTGGAATTAGTGTTCATGAAACGACTGATAGCTACATGTGATTTTGAATCTCGAGGATCTAGGACTTGTTTACAGTGATCAGAAACTGGCAATATACTTGTTTACAGGGACTAGAAACTACTTAACAAAAAAATGAGGTTTCCAAGCATCAAACAAGTTTTGTGTGAAACCTCACACAATATAGTCTATCAGCTAAAAATAGTAACCTTGCCAAGAATAGTAACTATAAAAAAAAGAACCCTTTTGAAAAATTAAACAATATTTTTGGGTGATGCCAATTTGCTCTTACACCTGGAATCCTCTAGAATTAGACCATTAAATCCAATATATAGTGTACATGTACTTTTGGATAATTTTTTATAAGAAGTTTTATTTGATATTAATTTTAAAATTAGTCTAACAAATAATTTAAGCCTAAATCATTTCATAACACATTTCTTTTAGCATATTATCAAAACTATAATTTTTCCTTTTTCATTCAAAAAGTATATTAATATGGTATGCACTATATTTTTTAGGTTTTTCTAACATTTATTCTTAGTGTCTTGAATAGATGTCATTATTTTTATAATATGCTTGCATTTATTATAAATAAATTTAAAATAGTAATCATTAATAATATAATACATACAAATTTAGAAAAATTAACACAGAGTTACATACTTAAAAGTAGAATTGTTAAATGACTTTATTTGATCCCTAAAAACTTGAAGTAAAATTCCTTTAATGGTAAAAATTGGATAGGTGCATAGGAGACTTTGTTAGGGCCTTGATTTAAACCTAGAACATTGATCCAACGAGGATTGATTAACTCTAATTAATTTCCTTGGATAGACCCCTTCTAGGCTCAAACCGTTAATTTTTCTACAAAATATTATTACACCATAATTATTTTCCTACTAAAACTTGATAGTCTCATTTGTAACTTCAACTTGATCATTTATATTTTTCTAGTATAGTAGAAAATTAGGTCACTAAAATATGATATTTTCTTAAAACTTGTTTTTATTTTAAATCTACATATTTATCCATGATTGTGATGCATAGAAAATTAAATCTAGCAATTATATTATTCATGATAAAGGGTTAAATTTCAAGGTCAATACATATGTTTTGGTTCTTAACTTTGTAGTAGGAATCTATGTACTTTAAATTATAGAACCAAATATTTGTATATTAATAATTTATTCATACTTAAAATGTATGTACTCCTAACATTACCAAATAATAGCATAAAGGAAACTCTATTTCATAAACCTACAAACTTGGTCTGAACAATGGAGATTATGAATATCCTAAAATTGACCTAATTTCTCAGGTCTATTTATCATGGACATCCACATATTCCATATAAGAAATCAAAGGCATGTATTTCTTCTACAAGATTTACTCTATTGCTTTGATTGTATCGATATGTCAAATACCTAAGTTTTCATTGACATCAAAGTTCTCTACACAATCCATCTAATTTTTGTGAAAATAATTAGTGTTGACTAATTTCATATCTCTATGTATGGTATGCAATTCTTTGTAGCTCAATCATAACATTGACAACGAATCTATTATCACCTATAAACAAGATAATTAAATGTATCTTCAATATAGGATTCCAAACTTTAATCTACAATTATCTTATAATTGAGTACTTCATTCATTTTATCATATAAAATATAAAGGTAATTATATGTCATAAATACAATTAAGTTCCTCTACCACATTTGGCGAAGCCATTATCATTTACTTCTAAAGATCCATCAATTATATGTTACAATACTCAAAGGTTTTTTATAAATAAAAATTAATCAAATGTTCATATTGTTGCCCAAAATTTCCCTCTCGTTCATTTTCGGCCACAGCCCTATTTTCCAAGTGAAATTCTCAAGTGTCGAAAACCCAGTGTGTTTTCGACCTCCTCTCTGCAGGCTCGGGATGTTTCTGCCTTTTGGTCTGAAAGTTCGGTGTGTTTTCGATCTCCGCTCTGAAAGTTCGGTGTGTTTTCGACCTTCATTCGAAAACCCTCTGTGTTTTCGACATCCTTTGTGCTTTGACCTTAAGTGCGCAACTCCGACAGGCAGGTCCCAGTGCCTAAGGCCGTTCCGGTGTAGTCGAGATCCGACGGCTGTCGCATGATCGCATGGGCTCTTCCGATCCCATGAGATCATACGACAACCGTTGATGTGGTGTCAGTAAAGATTGGCAGTCAAGGCAAGCAGTAAGCGGTCATTAGTTAGCATCACACAGTTGGTCGCATGATCGCATGGGCCTTCCTGGCCGCATGCAATCATGCGACAAATGGTAAGCAATCAGGCAATCATGCGACAAGCGATCGGTGACTAACACCTTACAGTTGGTCGCATGATCGCATGGGCTCTTCCGAGCCCATGCGACCATGCGATAAACCGTCAGCGGTTTCGGTGGCGGTGGTTCACGGTTCGGGCAGTTAACGTCATGCGGTTGGTCGCATGATCACATGCGGTCTCTTAACCGCATGAGATCATGCGACAAGCGATCGGTGGGGCCTGAAGTTTCTACATTAGTGCAAGTGCGACGAAGATAGACGGTGGTTGTATGATCTCATGGGATCTTCCAATCCCATGTGGTCATGCGACAACCGTTTGATGGGGATCTGCTGAGTTAGGTGGGTCCTATGCCAGGGGTGTCGAGGTGTTTGTTGATGTGGTGGCCGGAATGAATAGAGGGATGACACATGGCAGTTCTGGGCTTGGGGTTGGCAAGCTTTGCGTGATTGCGCAGTTGGAGGTGGGCCCGGCTCTAGGTTCAGTCGAGTAAACTCGCAATGAAAAGAAGAGTATTCTTTCTATCTGGCGATTACGAGAATTCCTTTAGTCGAGTAATCTCCTGACGGAAGGGAATATGCCAAAAGTCTTACGAGACTCAGCGACTGTCGTCGGATGAAGCAAGGATCAATGATTTTCGCGTGGTCACTGGATGTGACCTTGGGTTAAGAAAGAAACAAGCAGTTCAGCGACTAAAGGGAAATGTGAACCTAAAGTGAACCCGGGGTTAGGATTGCGTGAACATCTAAAGTTTGTCGCATGATCTCATGTGGCCTCTTATCCCCATGCGATCATGCGACAAGCCCCTAGCGGTCAACAGGGCTTCGGTGGGCTTGCGGTTTGGTGACGTGTCCAGTCTGCAGTGGCTCATTGGCGGTCGGCAAAGGTTTGACAAGTGGTGAATCTTGCGGGCCCCAATTGTCTTGCGTGGAAGAGCGACAGTTTTCAAAAGACTTGTCGCATGATCGCATGAAGGCCTTTCAGCTCGTGCGATCATGCGACCGTTGACATTTTCGAAGGGCAGAGACAAGTTTTCAAAAACTTGTCGCATGATCGCATGAAGGCCTTTCAGCTCATGCGATCATGCGACCATTGCTTTGTCAAAGAGATGTAGCCTATTTTGGCAGACTCTCTTCCAAGATAAACGTTGCGAGCACGAGTAGTTCAAAAAAATTGTCACCAAGGCGGTTGCAGTTAGAGGAATGTGCAGAGATTTTTAGGGTGTCGTTTTGAGTCCTTCCCAGTATGGGATCGTATTTTGCGCATTCATGGCAGTATGGGCTTGCAGGGAAGTTGTTGAATCCAGATCTTTTATCTGCAGGTTGATCAATTCAGGAATGGACACGCAAAGAAATATCTGATCGGCCATGATATTTACAGAACACATTTATGATCAGAAGTGACCAATTTTAGGGATGATTATTATAATGCATATCTATGTAGCCCTAATTCAGAGATATTTTTTATTCCTGTCTGCATGCAGGGGATGTATATATTCTTTTTTGGGAGCCTGTAGTCGATAGAATTGACATTTTGTAAAAAAGAAAGACTCTTTTCTTGGAAAACTATCTGTAGCATTTCTTCCTGCTCTCTGGTTTTCCACATCTTGTAAGTTTTCATTGATGAATTCAAATACTGCAAAGCATTCTGTGGCACTCTTGTTGTCCTCATGCCTTCTTGTCTGAGTTTGTCTCTTATTGGATTGAAGTTTATGAATGTTGTCAATAGAAATTGGGGTTCCTAGTCCCTCTCACTTTCTGCAATTTTGTGTGTTTCCTGTGTCTGATCTAATTTAGATGTTTTTGTGGGTGTGCTACAGCCCCTAACAGTCTTGTCTCATTCTTACACCTAGTTGCAGAGGAAGATGTTTGTTTGCAGGTCATAGGTTGAGTCCTCTATTCAAGCCTTCCTATGAAAAACTTATGCAAACCTATCCAGTGAGTGGTGACTTATTAGACCTGATTCCTCCATTGATCTCATCCCTCTATACTGAGATCCAAACCCTAGTTTCGGTGCATCACCTAGTAGGTAGATTTGCTTCCAGTCATTTCCCTTTCCATGCACTCCTTCTATCCCTTTTCTCTCAAAAGTTTACTTTCCTGTTAAGAGCAAATCAGGGTGATTATCCAAGAGGAACCAGCCTAGAATCTGGAGGTTTCATCTTGATTAGCAAAAGGTCCCACAACCTTGAGATGATTCTCATGTTATACTGGATTATCAAAACTACGAGAGCTTGAGATCAGAGGTGCAAATTCAGTGTATAACATTTTCTGGCACGCCCAGTGGGACAGTAAAGAAGTTCATTTGTTGAAGATTGTGTCATCTCTGATATACAGATTGCATAATACAGACCTTTAGAGGTTGTTCTATCTAGTATATCTGGCAACTCCACTGGTTTCAAAGATTCAGGCCAACCTTGTTTAAGGTTTATGAGAAAGATCGAGACTAGAAGCTCAAAGCCTGCTGAATTTTCAGAGTTGCCCTTGAAAGGAAGCTACAAAGGCAGGGCAACTCGGAGAGAATCTCCTGCAGGAAGGGTCCAATCTACACTTCTTGATACTTCAAAGAGGAGACCTTTCCTTTTTCATTTCAGAAGAAGAGGCAGATCTCTGACCAGAGATCTAGAAGAAGAAGATCCAAATCTAGCAAATACAGCTCATATAATTGTTAATCCTTAGGTTACACCTCCTACAATGGCTAGAAATTTCATCTTTGCACCTTTCAATCAGGGGAGCCCATTAGATTTTGCAGTGCATCATGATGTGCCCTTGGTGGCATTAAAGAGTATACCTGATTTCACAGGGGAGGGACAGACAACAGCCTTTGAACACATAAGAGATGTGACCACCATTTGCAGCATACACAACATTACTCAAGAGGATGTGGCCACCAAATTATTAGCGGCATCTCTGAAAGGTAAGGCTTTAGAGTGGTTTAGAACTTTAACTATTGGTTCTATTACTTCATGGCATGAATTAGGGGATGCATTAAGCAAGCATTTTGAGGATAAATCAGATAATTTATCTCTGGTTGAGCAATTGACAACTATAAAAAGAGACCCTCAAGAGCAAATGACAGATTATAATAGTAGATTCCTTAAAACATGGAATAGAATCCCAGTCTCTGTAAGGCCATCAGCTGACCATGCCTTCCTGTATTATTTGCAAAGTCTAAATAGCCAAATTTCTATCATGATCCAGTCTATGGGTGGTACCACTTTACCCCAGGCCTTTGACACTATTGTCAGAGCTGAAAATTATTTGATCCAAGCAGGCATGATGCAGAGAAGACCTCTCATGCCTATCTTTCCTAGTCTTCAGCCCATTGCACCTACACAAGTACCCCCATTTACCCCTATTCCCACAATATCAGAACCTCAAGCTAGTACCAGTGGTCAAGAACATGCTGCAACAAATTTCTCCCAAGGGTTGCAAGAGGTGAAGAGTAGTCAGCAAACTAGTATACAAGAAATGACAAACTTGTTGCAGACTCTAACCAAAGAGGTCATAAACTTGAAGAAACAAAACCAAGGCATCAGGCCACCCTTCCAATCACAAGGCCAAGGTCCTAATCAGCAATACCAAAATCAAGGACAGCTTTATCAACAAAATAGGCCACCATACCAAGGAGGCTATCAAGGGCAAAGACAAAACTTTAGTCAAAGACCATTCCAACTGTATAACCCTGCACCTCTTAATTCTGCAAATCCAGTCATGGATATGGTTCCTAGTCAAAACAATATGGCCATGGATAATGAATGGTGTTTCCCTTGCAATCAGCCCGACAATCAGGCTACGTGTTCTAATGGATGGATGAACCAAGCACTAATGGTTCAAAATGCTTCACAAGCTCAAGCAGAAGCTCCTTCTAGTGGGACAGCTCCCCAGCAAGAAACACAAGAAAATGAGACTGCTCTTTTCAATTGGGAGCAACCGGATTTCAATGGAGTCAATGATGAAGCTACTTTTGTTGCCTACACAAGAGCAAAGAGAAGAGCCCAAGACATGGAGAGAGCAGATTCGGGTACTAAGGCCACTACATCTATAGAGCCACTACAACAAACTGCCCCTATCACATCCAAGGAGGTCCCTGTCAGCACAAGCAAAGAGGGCTAAGTTCCAAAAGAGGCAGAACCCATCATAGCAAAAGCACAACAAAGGGTACACCCTATGGCACCTTATAGTATTGTAGAAAACATGAAGAAGGTGAATTTCACCATGTCTGTGGGACTCTTTGTCTATTCCAGGACAACCTGAAATTTTGGAGAAGGCCATGAGAGAGGCAGCAAATCTTCAACTTGCAAAAGAAACTGCAAAACCAGTGTTGGTCAACACTAATCAAGAAAAGGAGATTCCAACTAGCAACTCCAAGGCCAATACCATGCAAGGTAGGAATTTAAAGCCACCTCCCTTTTACGTATCTTTAATTATTAGGAAATCTTTAGTGCATAATTGTATGATAGATAGTGGAGCTACTAGCACTGTAATGCCCAAGAAAGTGGCTGATCAATTAGGACTTAAATATGAACCCTTCCAAAAGAAGGTTACACAACTTGATGGATCCTCAGTCAGTACTATAGGTGTGGCCAAGGATACCAGTCTAATTCTCCATGCTAGTCCTAATTTTTCCATTCTCCTTGACATATATATCATAGATCTTCCTGCATTGTTTGCCATATGTCTCTCAAGGGAGTTCACAGCCAAGATAGGAGGTTATCTTTCTTCTGACTGGTCTCACATGCTCTTTCATACAAGGTATGGCACCAAAGTCACCATTAAATCAAAAGCCTTAGCAATACATCATATAGAGCCATATGTGTCCAATTCCATCAATACTAATTGTCCTATATTTGATGACAATGATTTCCCAACCACTAGTGAAGCAAGCACCAAAATTGAGAATATCCCTGATATTCTTCTAGATGAAAGAACCTCAAAGATCCAAGAGAGTCTTGTTTGGGATTTTGGTTTGGGGAGTTATCTGATTCAAGAAAGTGGAGCCATAGAACCAAGCCTTCTCAAAGAATACACTGATTCGGATGATCGGGATAGTCAGGTCTAGGAACTATTTTTTGATGGAGCTAGAAGTAGACATGGCTCTGGTGGAGGTGCTATGCTGGTGTCCCCAAAAGGAGAAAGGTATTATACTGCCTCTAGATTCGGTTTTTCCTGCACCAGCAACACTACAGAGTATGAAAGTCTAGTTAATGGACTAGAATGGGCTAGGAAAAGAGGGCTTAAAGCGTTAAAAGTATATGGTGACAGTGAACTTGTTGTCAGCCAAGTAAGAGGGACGAGTGCAACCAAAAATGATGTCATGAAAGCATACAAACATAGAGTTTGGGATGCAATTGAAGATTTCTATGCTTTCAATATCGTTGCTATCCCTAGAAAATTAAATCAAAATGCTAATAGGTTAGCTGCTATTGGATCTCAGTTTGACATCTCCAATAGCATTTCAAAAGAGGCAGATTAGCAGCACATCAAGATTATTGTCAGACCTTCAATTCCAGATAATAATATTAGTTGGCAAGTGTTTGACAATGATGAACAAATTCTGCAGTTCTTGTTTGAAGAAGATGTCTTTTCAAGGCACAATCAAAAGAGATTATCACAGAACTATGGTGATCAAGTGATACAACTTAGATCTAATAAAATGCCTAAAGGTCTTGTCACCTTAGAGACTATCTTCAACAAGGATGATGAGGTCAAGAAAAATAAAGCTGGCCTGGTAGTCCAACAGGAACATTGTGCTGAATTAGAGTTGGAACCAGGTAAGAGCCTACAATTTGGAAAAGTAAACACTAATTCAGAAAAGCAAGCTTACACTAAATTATTCAAAGAATTCAGTGATGTTTTTGCATGGGGGTATGGAGACCTCAATGGTTTTGATCCTACCCTTGCTCAGCACACTATTGAATTGGAGCCTAATACTAAACTAGTAAGGCAAAAGCAAAGGCCTGTTAATCCCAAGCTTGAACCACTTATGCATAAGGAAGTGCTCAAATTGATAGAAAGTGGCATCATCTACCCCATCAAACATACTAGTTGGGTTTCCAACCTTGTTCCCGTCAGGAAGAAGAATGGGGAGCTGAGGTTATGTGTTGATTTCAGGGATTTGAACAGAGCCTCATTAAAAGACCACCATCGACTACCCTCTATGGAACAAATTCTGCAATGTGTCTCTGGATCCGAGAGATTCTCATTGTTGGATAGCTATTCAGGATACAATCAAATCTTAGTGAAAGAAGAGGATCAATATAAGACTGCATTTACAACCAAGTGGGGAACCATGGCATATCAAAAGATGCCCTTTGGTTTGTCAAATGCAGGCGCTACATTTCAAAAGGCAATGGATATGGCCTTTAAGGGCCTCATGTACAGGTTTGTGCTGGTCTACCTAGATGACATAACTATCTACTCAAAGCATGCAGTAGACCACATCAGGCATTTGAGGCGGATTTTTGAAAGATGCAGAGAATTTGGGATATCCCTTAATCTCAAGAAATGTGTGTTTGCAGTTCATGAAGGAAAACTATTGGGATATGTAGTATCCAAAGAAGGAATTACAGTGGATCCTGAGAGAATTGCAGCCATCTTAGAACTACCATTACCACATCACAAGAAAAGTCTCCAATCTTTCATATGAAAGATTAACTTTGTTAGGAGATTCTTGCCTAACATTGCAGAGTTACTCAAGCCTTTGACAGCCATGTTGAGGAAAGGTTCAGCCTTCAGTTGGACCAAAGAAGGAAAAGTTAACTTCCAAGCTATTAAAGAAGCCTTAACAGAGGCTCCTGCTCTCCTAAACCCAAACTTCAGTAAGGATTTTATCCTTTATGCTTATGGGGGTCATGATGCTATATCTGCAATGTTGACTCAAGAAAATGCTGAAGGATTGGAGCATCCTATTGCTTTCTTTAGCAAAGGTTTAGAAGAGTATGAACAAAGATACTCTTTTGTAGAAAAACATGTTCTTGCTGTGGTAAAGAGCATCAAAAAATTCAGACATTTGTTGACCCATAGCAAGGTGCATTTGATGGTTACTCATCCAAGTGTCAAAGAATTTTTGCTTTCTAAGGACCTAAATGAAAAAAGAGCTGGTTGGATCACTAAGGTGATGGAATATGACATAGATATTCAGATTACCAAGCTGGTTAGAGGAAGAGGTCTTTGTGAGCATCTGGCAGAAGACGGAAGTTCAAAGAAATTGGAATATATAGATGCATCTCTGGTGGTGCATTCTACAAGAGAGCAAGCCAAGGCAGCTAGCTGGTTGCCTAATATGATCAATTATTTGAAGATAGGACAATGTCCTGCTGGCCTAGATTCAGCAAAAAGGAGGTATTACAGGCTACAATATGTTCCTTTTGTGCTGATAGATGAAATTCTTTTCAGAAAGGATCACAATGGTGTCCTTCTAAGATGCATAGATTCAGAAAGGGTTGCAGATGTCTTATTTGAGTTTCATGATGGAGCTTCTGGTGGCCATTTCTCTCCTAGGACTACAGCTTTTAAGATCATGAGGGCTGGATACTATTGGCCATCTATCTACAAAGATAGTCATGATTATGTTAGAAGATGCATTAAATGTGCTATTTTTGTAGGGAAAGAAAGATTTGCAACTCTGCCCCTACAGCCAGTCAAAACAGAGCAGCCCTTCATGAAGTGGGGTATAGATTTCATTGGCATGATTAACCCTCCATCTAGTGCAGGACACAAGTGGATAATCACTACAACCGATTATTTCACTAGGTGGACAGAAGCAGTTGCTTTAAAAGAGGCTAATGAAAGTGTTGTTTTAAGTTTTTATGATGACATCATTCATAGATTTGGCATTCCAGATTCTATAGTTTCAGACAATGCATTAGCATTTACAAGCCTCAAAGTCTCAGAGTGGGCAGTCAAGAAGAGCATTTGTCTAAATACAAGTTCCAATTACTATCCTCAGGGGAATGGTTTGACAGAATCAACAAATAAGAATCTGATTAGAATAATCAAAAAGACCCTGCAAGACAGTCAGAGGGACTGGCATACTAAATTGAGATCTGCCTTGTGGTTAGATAGAATTACTCCAAAGAAAATCATTGGTAATTCCCCATACATGTTGGTGTATGGTAGAGA
This sequence comes from Chamaecyparis obtusa, assembly GCA_027943335.1. Classification (NCBI taxonomy): domain Eukaryota; kingdom Viridiplantae; phylum Streptophyta; class Pinopsida; order Cupressales; family Cupressaceae; genus Chamaecyparis; species Chamaecyparis obtusa. The sequence continues at coordinate 1,372,953 of BSBK01003711.1, read as the reverse complement.
GGCTAAGTTATCTATTTCAACTGAATTACTAGCTTTGGACTTGGCCACTCAGTATGCCTTGTTTGAAGAAAGTGATCCTATGCAAACTAGATATGCCCAGTTGATGGAGCTAGAAGAGACCAAAGATAAATCAATGCAAGATATGGCATTCCATCACAGTCAAACAAAGAGAAGTTTTGATAAAAGAGCCAGGGTAAGAAAATTCAAGGTTGGAGATGTAGTTCTCAAATGGGATGAGTTCAGGTCAAAACCTGGCAAGCACACAAAGTTTGATTCTTTTTGGGGTGGACCATTTGTTCTAACAGAGTGCAGAGGATCCAACGCTTTTCAGCTTTCAACCCTTGAAGGAGCTGCCCTGCCAATCTCAGTGAATGGTTTCCACTTGAAGCCTTGCTTTGAGCTTAATCCCTCTCTGTAGGTCCTTCTTGTAATTTCTTGTAAATACGTTTCTTGCTTTCTTTCCCTGCTTCCTAGGTTAGTTCCTGTTTCCCAAGAAGTGCACGTGCACAGGTTTGTCTTGCTGGTTCAGTTTTTCTCTTTGTCAAATTTTGTGTTCCGGTAATGACCCCATGCCCAATGGATATTTCAAGGCAACTGATCCAATATCTAGCAGGCTGACATCCCGCAGAGGTCGCCAAAATGTTCCCCAAAATTTCCCTCTCATTCATTTTCGGCCACAGCCCTGTTTTCCAAGTGAAATGCTCAAGTGTCAAAAACCCAGTGTATTTTTGACCTCCTCTCTGCAAGCTCGGGATGTTTCTGCTTTTTGGTCTGAAAGTTCGGTGTGTTTTCGATCTCCACTCTGAAAGTTCGGTGTGTTTTCAACCTTCATTTGAAAACCCTCTGTGTTTTCGACATCCTATGTGCTTTGACCTTAAGTGCGCAACTCCGAAAGGTGGGTCCCAGTGCCTAAGGTCATTCCGGTGCAGTCGAGATCCGACGGCTGTCGCATGATCGCATGGGATCTTCCGATCCCATGAGATCATAAGACAACCGTTGATGTGGTGTCGGCAAAGATTGGCAATCAAGGCAAGCGGTAAGCGGTCATTAGTTAGCATCACACAGTTGGTCGCATGATCGCATGGGCCTTCCTGGCCACATGCGATCATGCGACAAACGGTAAGCAATCAGGCAATCATGCGACAAGCGGTCGGTGACTAACACCTTACGGTTGGTCGCATGATCGCATGGGCTCTTCTGAGCCCATGCGACCACGCGACAAACCGTCAGCGGTTTCGGTGGCGGTGGTTCACGGTTCGGGCAGTTAACGTCATGCGGTTGGTCGCATGATCGTATGCGGTCTCTTAACCACATGAGATCATGCGACAAGCGGTCAGTGGGGCCCGAAGTTTCTGCATTAGCGCAAGTGCGACGAAGATCGACGGTGGTTGTATGATCTCATGGGATCTTCCGATCCCATGCGATCATGCGACAACCGTCCAATGGGGATCTGCTGAGTTAGGTGGGTCCTATGCCAGGGGTGTTGAGGTGTTTGCTGATGTGGTGGCCGAAATGAATAGACGGATGACACGTGGCGGTTCTGGGCTCGGGGTTGGCAAGCTTTGTGCGATTGCGCAGTTGGAGGTGGGCCCGGCTCTAGGTTCGGTCAGGTAATCTCGCAATGAAAAGAAGAGTATTCTTTCTATCTGGCGATTACGAGAATTCCTTTAGACGGGTAATCTCCTGACAGAAGGGAATATGCCAAAAGTCTTACGAGACTCGGCAACTTCCGTCGGATGAAGCAAGGATCTACGGTTTTTGCGTGGTCACTGGATGTGACTCGGGGTTAAGAAAGAAACAAGCGGTTCAGCGACTAAAGGGAAATGTGAACCTAAAGTGAACCCGGGGTTAGGATTGCATGAACATCTAAAGTTTGTCACATGATCTCATGCGGCCTCTTAGCCGCATGCGATCATGCGACAAGCCCCTAGCGGTCAACAGGGCTTCGGTGGGCTTGCGATTTGCTGACGTGTCTAGTCTGCAGTGGCTGGCTGGCGGTCGGCGAAGGTTTGACAGGTGGCGAATCTTGCGGGCCCCAATTGTCTTGCGTGGAAGAGCGACAATTTTCAAAAGACTTGTCGCATGATCGCATGAAGGCCTTTCAGCTCGTGCGATCATGCGACCGTTGACATTTTCGAAGGGCAGAGGCAAGTTTTCAAAAACTTGTCGCATGATCGCATGAAGGCCTTTCAGCTCATGCAATCATGCGACCATTGCTTTGTCAAAGAGATGTAGCCTGTTTTGGCAGACTCTCTTCCAAGGTAAACATTGCGAGCGCGAGTAGTTCAAAAAATTTATGTCGCCAGGGCGGTTGCAGTTAGAGGAATGTGTAGAGATTTTTAGGGTGCCGTTTTGAGTCTTTCCCAGTATGGGATCGGATTTTGCGCATTCATGGCAGTATGGGCTTGCAAGGAGGTTGTTGAATCCAGGTCTTTTGTCTACAGGTTGATCAATTCAAGGATGGACACGCAAAGAAATATCTGATCGGCCATGATATTTACAAAACACATTTATGATCAGAAGTGACTAATTTTAGGGATGATTATTATAATGCATATCTATGTAGCCCTAATTCGGAGATATTTTTGATTCCTGCCTTCGTGCAGGGGATGTATATATTCTTTTTTGGGAGCCTGTAGTCGGTAGAATTGACATTTTGTAAAAAAGAAAGACTCTTTTTTTGGAAAACTATCTGTAGCATTTCTTCCTGCTCTCTGGTTTTCCACATCTTGTAAGTTTTCATTGATGAATTCAAATATTGCAAAGCATTCTGTGGCACTCTTGTTGTCCTCATGCCTTCTTGTCTGAGTTTGTCTCTTATTGGATTGAAGTTTATGAATGTTGTCAATAGAAATTGGGGTTCCTAGTCCCTCTCACTTTCTGCAATTTTGTGTGTTTCCTGTGTCTGATCTAATTTAGATGTTTTTGTGGGTATGCTACAGCCCCTAACAGTCTTGTCTCATTCCTACACCTAGTTGCAAAGGAAGATGTTTGTTTGCAGGTCATAGGTTGAGTCCTCTGTTCAAGCCTTCCTATGAAATACTTATGCAAACTTATCCAGTGAGTGGTGACTTATTAGACCTGATTCCTCCATTGATCTCATCCCTCTATACTAAGATCCAAACCCTAGTTTCAGTGCATCACCTAGTAGGTTGATTTGCTTCCAGTCATTTCCCTTTCCATGTACTCCTATCCCTTTTTCCCTCAAAAGTTTACTTTCCTGTTAAGAGCAAATCAGGGTGATTATCCAGCCTAGAATCTAGAGGTTTCATCTCGGTTAGCAAAAGGTCCCACAACCTTGAGATGATTCCCATGTTATACTGGATTATCAAGACTACGACAACTTGAGATCAGAGGCGCAAATTCAGTGTATAACACATATCATTCAATCAAAAGATTCTGCATAACCCATGGAAACACACTTTTGAGATCTGAAGTCCAATTTAGACCACCTTTTTTAGGCACATGAACACAAGTCTCACAACAAAAGTCCCTTAAATGTGAAATAAATAGTTTTTAACCTATCCACAATTCATAAGGTGTTCCACCAAGAGCTTTACAAGGAAATCTATTAATTATAACTAGTGGACTTATAGCTTCTTCCCTTGAACATTTATCAAGTTTTGTTTCACTTAACATGCTCCTTGGTATTTTCATTAGTGATATATTCATCCTCTTTAGAACTCCATTTTGTTGCAGGTTATGTAGAGTAGAGTAGTAGGACACTTAGTGCGGACCAAATCGTCCAAAGTTCTTTGTTTCTATCGAGACCATACACTCCACCCTCATAGAGTTCTCATATGGTAATATATATTTATCCATACGAATAAAAAACTTGACTACATATCTACCACATTATGTTAATGCATTGTGCCATATATATGTCTCCACATAGCTGTCACATATGTGTTTCCACGTCGACCATGTGCCAAAGCTCATCACACAGCTCATACTTGCCTTCAAATATGCTATGTTCTGTCCTGCTCTATGCCATTCATCGTGACATTAATTTCCTTTGTCATCAATGACTATATTAGATTGTCTACATATACCCTTGACATCAATGACAATATTTTCAACATAGATAGGAGTTAGTTTTCTACAGGATGCCTTTTATTACCTTTAGTTTCCTTTAGCGGACCTTTTAAAGTGAATAGGCCTTTTTTATATGTGTTGACATTTATTATTCAGATAGGCTTATTTTCTCCACAAGTAAACATTTTGTAGGATTTCTATCTTCAACTGATCATACGAGGAATTCTAAGTGAATCAGTTCTTTTACATTTTAGATGTTGAATTCCAATGAACAATTCAGATGAAGGCATTAGCAAAAAGGTATGATAACGTCAACGTGACATAATCATGCCTTGAAAGCAAGGATTCTATGGATGATGTCAACAGAATGTGACGTTGACGTCAGATGTACAAATTGCTGGAAATTCCAACAAAATAAGTTATGGGAATTGTTTCCAGAGGTCGTGTTCAATTGGTAGAGGAATCCCCACATTGAAAAGGTTATGTAATGATAATAGGGTCGCTAATGTACGATATGCGAAAATTTTCAAATTCTCAAGTGAACCAACCAAGTGCTAAATGGTTATCGGTCAGATTCAAATAGACATCAAATTTTTGCAGTTATCTAAATTTTCTCAATTAGTAACCAAGTGTGAAGAAGGTCAAGCGGGCCGGACAATAGGATTTCAATAGATGCAGTTTACTTGGGTGCTGACCTTCTACAAATGTTGTTTTGCAGGACTTCTTAACTAGTTGGAAGCATAAATTCTACAAGTAAATATCTTAGCAAATTCGGAAAAAAAAAGGAACTAATTTTGGATGCTCATTCCCAATATAATGAAATTTGGACACTTTGGTCAGCCAATTTTGGGAACTTGGTTGATTTTAGACAATGCTGACACTTAAGGAACAGTGTAAACCTCAGAAAAAGGGGATCCAAATTTTGTTGAAAGTGAATAGCAAGAAGCACAACACATTTGGATCGTACATGATGCTGCACTTTATCACACAACCTTAAAGAATGTTGCTGAATATCTACTTTTGTTATGATTTAATTGATCATGTTGGGGCACTTTAGATGATATCATGTCATACCACCCTTAAAGAAAATATACTTTGCCAGTCTCTTTGCTGGACATTTCCAAATGAACTTTTCTCATAATGAGTAGCTTAAAAATTTGTTGATGTGAGTTTTGTACCACTACATAACATATAGCAATTGAAATACTTGATACAGTGTACCAAACACTCAACCCTCTCTTGAAAAGTATATAAGATACTCCAAGGTTTCTTACACCTGTGGATACTAACTCAGTTAAAATTATGTGATTTGCTAATAATCACTTGGCGGCCTTACGTATGTTTTGTTTGGAAATATCTCAACTCTTACTATGATGATGATAAGACTTCTAGCTTTCGCAACCCTTTCAAATGATCTCTCAATTTATATCACTTTCAACTTTGCTCTTTTCAAACTCTCAAACTTCACTTTCCAACTTCTAATTCTCAACTTCAACTACTAAGTTATTGATTACTTCTACTCCTAAGAATGGAAAGATTGGCAAATGGACGGGAATCAACCTAATGAAGACATACCAGCAGTGTTACCTCCATAGATGCAATGATTCTAAGGAAAGAATACTAGATTACCACACAAGGCTCCTTGACAAGTCGCCAAGATGCTAGTGGCCTAGTATAGGATCCCTATCAAACATCTACCAATATCACCATGCAATTAACCATCTATCACTACTCTTCCTTTAACACTTGCTTGAAAATGAAAATGCTTTAACAACTCAATTGAAATGAAATCTATCTCTAACAATTGGAAGTAGAAACCATGCAATAACACCAAGTGTTCTTAATCACCATGCAAGACACAACAATGATAAGAGAAGCAATTTTGGTATTATATTAGCAACAATTTTCTTCAACCCTTTACAAATGATATCAAGTGGCCTTATATAGAGGCTTGAAATTACAATGAATGGCCAAGATTAAGAGGCAAAACCAACGATCCAGATTGAATCCTAGAAACCATAATTAGGGTTACCACCCCATCGGCCAATGAAAAAATGCCACCTCATCAATGGACCAATGAGAAAAAAGAATAGTGGTAACCAATGAGAAGGCACCAAAAATGGTAGCCAATCCAAAACTAACACCTACCCTACCCAAGAAGAAAGGAGAAAATGCCACATGGGCTTACATCAAATGGTCTTCTAATATAACTCTACCCTTTTCTTTCATTCTTTTAGCATAAGGGATGAACTTAGCCAACATATTATCAACTTCTTCCATAGGAGGGCAAGGTGAATGCCTCATCTTGAGCTCAGCTGTGATGACCATGTCCTTTGTTGCTTGTAGTACCTGCTCATTCTCCTTCTCATCATCCTTTGCAAATTGAACTAAGGCCTTGAGAGAGGTAAGGATATCCAATCTTTTCTTTAAAGGGACAATCTTTCCCAAATCATCTAACCTCGATCCAAACTCTATCTCACTGAAATCCTCCTCTGTTATTCCTTTGAAATCTAGTGCAACTCTAGCATCATTCATTGTGTTTGAAATGAAAGCCTCGATGCCTGGACTGTGCTGTGCCATTTTGTCCTGTATTTCTTCCAGCGTTCCCAATCTGAATGTCAAGGCCATGAACCAAGACTCGACCATTCTTTTCTCTCCTTCATTTATCACCTTGGCCTTCACCAATGTTCCCTCTGATATTCTTGTAACTGCTTCCAACCTCGGAATGGTATACTCACGAGTTGGAAGGAAATCCCTCCATCCTACTTCAAACGCTCTGAATTTGTTCCTGATGGTTATAAATGCTCTGAAAATAGCAGTGAAAGGAAGCAAGAAATCTCGCCCTTCTTGGATGGTGTCATTGATCCACTCCCTAACCTCTTGTTCAAAATTGCCTTCACTATCTTGGAGGAGAGCTCCCCTTGGCACCTGTTGGATTGGCTGACTCTTTCCATCATAAATGCCCTTCCAATACTCATTTTCTCTTCTCAATTTAGCATTTGTAGCATTTGCCTTTGCTAACCTTTCAACTACTGAAGTTACATTCTCTTGAAGCTCTTCACACTCTATCTCATCAGTCGTTGTTCCCAAGTCATGCTCTTGAAACTCAGTCTTGAATTGAAATTTCTTCCATTGTCTTGTTGACCTTTGGTATGGCAATTTGAACTTTCCTGTGACCATCATCTTTGATTACCCTTGCTACTATTTCTGCTTGCCTCTGTCTAGCATCATCCTCTCCTTCAGTATCCCTTTGAATTTCTTCAATTGTCTAGATGGGTGGCTCCGGGATAATCGACTGGAGCATCCTCAACATCCAAGCGGGCCCAGTGAAAACTCCCACTGTTGGATTTGGCTGAACTAGCCCTACATACTCATCATTGGGTGCCCGATTTTCATCTTGTACTGCTTCACCCTCAATATCAACTTGTATATCTTCTTCATCACTAGAGACTGCCACATCTTCATTTACTTGATTTTCTGATAGAGGAGAATATCCACTACTGCTATCATCACTACTTGACTCTGAACCTAAGCTCACTTCAACTGCTGCACTTTGTCTACTGACTCCATGCTCTCGTCTTCTAGCCTCAAATATATTTTCTCTAGATGGTTCTTTGTTCTGTTTCTTTGCTGGTGGCCTTTGATCTTCCTTACCATTCTCAACTTCTATGTCTCTCTTCTTGCCCTTACTGGCCTATTGTTGCTGCTGTGGTTGTTGTCGGCCACCACCCTCACCTTGCTGACTAACTGATTCTGCTTGGACCTCCACCGGCTTCATTTTCTCATAAGTGAGGCATACCCTTGATCTTTGCAACTGACTTAACTTCTTGTTATATCACCACTGAGTGTGCAGTTCAACTGTCTTATTAATTGCCTCTAAGGATGGATCCTTCTGATCATTCCAATTGACTGGATCTAAATCTGTTCTTTCTCCTGTGTGCTAGTCTTCTCTTAGCACATCTTCATCTTCTTCCAACTGGTCTGGGATCATAAGATTTTTCCATTTTATGGCACTCATCAGGCTTAGTGACAGTCTTGAGAAAGCTAGCTTCCTCACATGAAAGTCATCTTGTGCATTAGCCCAAAAATCTTCTATCGTAGGCACATGCCTGAATGTTCCTCCTTGAGCGAACTTGATTAGACCATGAGGATTGAACCCTTGTCTTGCTTTATACCAAGCTAGGTGATATTGTTCTAAGTCCTTTTCAGCAGATGCAAAGGCATCATGGTTGGGACAACTGTCATTGCCTATCACAAGTGAGAGGGTAACCCCTGCTTCACCTTTCTGTTTCATCATTTTATCATATTGCTCAAGTTGTCTAGTCAATTCCATCAAAACTAATCGATCGGGTGGATACCTTGGAAGCTTCTTGGGACAAGTTGTACATCCAGCCACTCTTATGTATGTGAATCGTGCAAATTGGATGAACCAACTCCCATACTTCTTAACTTTAGCTTCGGCCTCCAAAGAAAGTCTCCAAGCAGGAGTTCCTTGCAACATCCTTACCAACTTCATGGCAAAGGCATCATAAAATATATTGTAATCCTTGGTGTTGTGCAAATGAAGCTGTGGATAGCACTCATACACCAAGTATTGCCCAGGCCCATGACCAACTTCTCCCCTAGCCTTAAGTCTCGATTGTCTAAATAATCTTGCTATTAAGTAAAAAAGATATGATCCCATGTAGAACTGCTTTTGAGATAACATTATTCTAAGCTGTAACTCTAGATTTTCACTAATTATTGTAGCCCAATCAAATTTCCTCTTTCCACTTTCTATACCATCAATGAAATAGTACATCCAAGTTTCGAATTGCATACCTTGTGCTGAGCCCATGATTCTATTGAGGAGGATGATGAGGTCACCATATTCTGATTTGAAGTCAGACCTGGTGAGCTTTGAGGTCTTGGTGACTCCCTTCTTTCTTTCATTTAACCAATTCTGTTTCAGCTGAGCAAAGTATGTGTCTTGGTTGTCATGGTAGAATCTGGTGGCTTGATCAATAGATAGTGCCTCTGTAGTATCTTGCTTAGGTATATTGAATGTCTCCTCAATCAACGGACTGCTAATGTTTGCCAAAACCTTATCTCCATCCATCATGACTGACTTGCTCTGAATGTTAAGCCTAGATGCACACTCCATAATCAATTCTGGACAAGGCAAGGTAGGAGGGAAGGCAGCTGCATGCACGACTCCAGACTTGTAGATTTTCTTTGCAATGGAAGACTGACCATCTCTCAACCTATCTCTCAATTGAATCATATCAATGGTATCAATGTTGGTATCTCCAACATATTTCAATTTTGAGCGGAAGTTGGAATTGGGTATCATGACTTCCTTGTCTCCTATTTTAGCATTAGTTCATTTGGGTTGCTTGCTTGCATTGGCATCAGCCATCCTAAACACTTATCACTCCCCGCCTTTTCTACAATGATAGTGAAACTAAACTTATCACTCCAAACTTCCCCTGGGGGTGGAATACTACACTTATCACTCCCTGTCATTACCTTAAGATGGGCTACACTTATCACTCCAAACTTCTTTCTAAGCTGAAATGCAAAGATGCAAACTACACTTATCACTCCTCGCCTTTGCCTTAAGATGGACTACACTTATCACTCTAATTTTCTCCCTAGGGGTGGAATACTACACTTATCACTCCTCGTCGTTACCTTAAGATGGACTACACTTATCACTCCAAATCTTCCTCCTAAGATGAAATGCAAGCAAGAACTTGGGGAAAAAAGTCAATCAAGACAATCGAGTAATCAACTTAATATCCAAACTTCTAGCTCTACTCTTGAAATTAGTTTTCAACACCTAGCATTAGCACCAATGAAATGAAAGCAATTGAAAAGAGAGGAAAAGATAGGCCACTCACCCAAGTACAAAGCTAGGAGTCCTTTGTCAATGCAATTAGCTGAGCTTGACCTCCAAAATCTTCTAAGTCCACAAGAGAATCTCTTCTTTCTTCAACTCACTTTCAAAATCTGATTGCTATGTTATTACTCATCAACAAACTTCTCTTATACAAATTCGATTACACCAAATCCATAAGCTTCTTATCTCACCAGACTTTCCAATTTTTGGATTTGAGGCAATTAGCACAAAAAAGTCTTCAATCCTTCCAAAATTTGGGCGCCAAACTTAGTGAAAATGAGCCTCCAAGTGATATCTTGTCAAACACTGTTGTCTCTTATGTAAACTGTCCCCAAAAATCTGTCTCTAAACACCCTGAGAATGGCCTGAAGATGCCTTGAAATTGAGCAAAAGGTATGCCGAGGTCTGCTCCACTTCAAGTCAAGCCCACTGCTCTCCAAATTGCCTTCTAACCTCCTTTCAATCCTCCCCTTACTTCCAACTAGGCCAAAGTCTTCAATCCTTCCAAAATGTGGGCGCCAAACTTAGTGAAAATGAGCCTCCAAGTGATATCTTGTCAAACACGGTTGTCTCTTATGTAAACTGTCCCCAAAAATCTGTCTCTATACACCCTGAGAATGGCCTGAAGATGCCTTGAAATTGAGCAAAAGGTATGCCCAGGTTTTCTCCACTTCAAGTCAAGCCCACTGCTCTCCAAATTGCCTTCTAACCTCCTTTCAATCCTCCCCTTACTTCCAACTAGGCCTGCTACACACTAGGGCCTTCACATTCAGAATTCTGGATTGTCCTACTGCAACTTTGGAGATGCTACAAGGCTATGGCTTACTCTGATTTTTGGACTTCCTAGACTGATTCCGGGCCTCTACAGGCTTGCCTGCTATTAATCTCGCCCTCCACAAGGCTAGGGCCTGCTATACTGATTTGCAGAAGCTCTGCCACACACTGTCGCGGATGCCCTACACTGTTGTCTACTTTCGGCCTTGACAGCTCCAGATTCAAGACTGCTCCAAATTATGGATAACTCGCCCAAATCTAGTCTCCATTCAAGCCCGCCATTTCCTTTCTAAATTCACTGCCCAAATCCACCCCAAAATCGCTAAGATAATGAATATTTTCGCTACTAATAAGGACTGGTATTCGCTCTTCACAAAGCAGAGCAAAGAGCTGGTTTGGTGATGTGAAAATGAAATGGGGAAGTCTCCTTTTATAGCCGCTGCCCCCTGCCCTAAAACAGGGCCCACCCCTACAAGTTAGGCAAAAAAAACAATAATTAATTTATGTGTGAAATCAGGGCCGACTTGGCCAGATTTAATTATTTTCAACTTTACCAAAATAAAATCATTAAATGCTGGCTCGAAAATGTAATAATGGGGGCCGAAAATTGATTAAATGCCTTGATTTTTCCTTTTTATTGATAATATATCCAAAGACTATCAAATGTTAAATGCAACTTTCGAAAATACATAAGGCAAAATTGAAAATCGAAAGTGACAACAATTCAGTCCAGATCATTGGAAGTTGCAACAGCAGTTTATTGCCTCAATAAAAATTCGAAATTGGCCATATCCAATCCAAAAAATTAGCAAATTGAATCAATTCAAATTGAATGGCAATCTCAGATTTCATCATTTATCCAATCAAGGAATTCGAACTTGGCATCAAATCTCAACTCATTAATAATTTCAATAATCATCAAGGATAGCCATTCAATTTAAAATGACCAATCAGAAAATTTTGCGATCCACAGCTCAATAATCTAGACAAAATTGAAAGTTATTCAAAGACATCAGTTTGAATTGCCAAAGGGAAAATTTGGAATTTGCAAACAAGAAAATCAATCTCAAATTTCCAGAGTCAAAGAATTTTAAATAATTAAATTATCAATCAAAGCTTCTTCCAAGAAAAAAAATGAAACCCTCTTATTCAATCTTGTTAAAACATTTGTATTTTGAAAACCACAAGATGTTCTTTTGCAAAAAAAAATAAAAAATTCATTCCTTATCAATAGGCAATTACGATTTTATCATTGGATTTCACACCAAATTGAAAATCAAAGATTGATCACCAAATTGCAAATCTTACAAATTTACCCATGAAGATTTATTGAATTTCATCTCATCATTTTTCAATCTTTCAAATTCCAAAATTTAGATTTCCAATTCAAATCAACATTAAGATTTTCATTTCAACAATATTTTCAAACACATCTCTTTGCATCATTGAATTTAGGCAATTAAGACCACGAGGACGGGGCAAGGCTAAAATTAACTAAGTCTAAAGGTTGAAATTAGGGGGTCCCCATGGAATGGGGCAATGTTGTAAAAACCTCACAACATCTGGCGACTCCACTGGTGAAATGTTCCTGAACATTTCAAGAACAAAATAACTTAGAACGAAAATTTTAAGATAACTCAATCAAAAATCTATTTAAGGTCAAGTACTCAATCCGGGAAAGAACTCTTAAGCCGAACCTAAGTACCTTGACATAAGTTACCCACGTGTGTGCAAGTGATTCATTCCCCGCTCAACGAGAACTTGATGATCCTTTAGATCCACTAAACTTAGCTATTAATATATCCTTACTCCAAAAGCATCCTGGATAGAGCCCCGCTGCCAGTTAGGCGTCCATAGCCCCGACGGAGTTATCGCTGTGGAACCACAATCATGATTCTACCTTTAGTGACTACTTAGTAGCACCGGTAGAGATAATTGCATGCCCTCAGAGCCAATTTTTATCTTTTAATCTCATTTTGATACTGCTTCTCATTTTTTGCACTTTTCATTTTTTCATGATAATTCTTTTCTTTTTCAACCAATCTTTTGTTTGGCTTGCAGGCAATGAAGCCCGCGGAGGGTTTGCAAGACCACAGTGGCGTTGAAGTAGGTGTATGATTTTCACTAAGTCCAGCTTCACCTTGAAACACCAAGAACTCAGAGCAATTAGGTGTGAGCATAATGTTGTAACCATGTCAAGGGTAACTTAAGAACTACTATCGAGTTTGACCCAAATTTAGTACAAGTCCTGCCATAGATCAACAACTAAGCACATCCTAAAATCTCCGAACCTCGTCGAATGTGTAAAAGAAATGAACAAGACGGACTCCTGTTTTACCACCAAATGTGTAAAATTCCACAATTCGCCCATGAATGATAACCGGGACCCCCCTCTGCACTTGCAAAGGCTCCAAAACCAAACTGCTCTCAAAACTAAAGGGAAGCTAAAAGATCCCAAGTCAAGTGACTTGGTGCAAACTTACCACTGAGCCTCCTCAAAACTTCTAAGCTAAACAACAGAAAGGAAATCTAACTTAACCAACTGAAAGGAAAACTACTCTAACACTTGGGCCAAGTGGTCCAAGACAAACTCTACTCTAAGAACAGAAAGCACACTAAACTAACAACTGAAAGCAAACTAAACTACTATGTACAGACAAGGGCTCCGGATGGAGTCCTAAGCTTGGAAATAATGCTTGAGGAATTGCCCGTTGACAGGCAACGGGACATCCCTACCAGTGAGTGTCTTGAGCTTAAATGCATTATCCCTGATGATTTCAGCAATTTGGAAAGGACCCTTCCATAGTTTATCAGGGACAAGATTGGCAACCCACATTGAGTGCCTCACTGGGAAGATGATCCGTGCATTTAACAACTTCTTAACTTCTTGGAAAATTAATGGCTCAAGCAAAAGATTGACAGGTCTCTGCCGCTGTCTGAATGGTTTACTCCCTTCCTTCAATGGGATTGTATGTGTGATGATAGAAGGGTCATACGTCTTCAAATCTTCATACCCCCAAGCAATCACATCTGGGAATCCTCTCATCAAGCTTAGTATATTAGCTTTCTCCTTGGGTGTACAAACTTCCCCAATGTGGACAATTTTAGGACTATCCTCTGTTCCGATATTCACCTTTTCGCACTCATCACCCCCTGTAGGTTGATATGATACCTTATTGAATTGATCCAAGTCAAATATTCTTTCCAATTCAATCATTCCCTTCGGAATGGTATTTGTCTTTAAGTTCATAATCTCTTCCGGATTGAGTTCTGCTTCTTCATCTATTTCTCCATCAATGATTTGTGCTGTGAAGACATCTGAATTGGTCAAGAAGTTAAGAATGTGTTTATCATCTTCAAATACTTGGAAGTTCTTGACATTGTCTAGTACTGATGGGACTGAGGCCAACTCAACTTTAAATTTCTTCAATCCTTCCAACTTGATTGGTGCTAGTGAGCTTGCAGCTTGCGCAAGAGCGTTAGCCACCTGGTTACTTGCTCTATAGCTAAACTTGATATTGAAGGCATCAAAGTCTTCTGTCAAATCCCATACTCTGTTTCTATATCTTTTCAATCTTTTATCATGATAAGTAAACTTCTGCTTCACTTGTTCGGTCACCAAATACGAATCTCCAAGCACATGGAGTATCTTAGCACCTTTCTTAATAGCACACAACAGGCCTAGAATTAAAGCCTCATATTCCGCCATATTGTTGGTGCATGGAAATTGTAATCTATGTGCTGCTAAATATGTTGCCCCTGTCGGGCTGACTAATTCAAATCCGGCTCCAGCTCCTTGCTTAGTTTTAGATCCATCAAATCTTAACGTCCATACTCCATCACTTTCTGGTAGGTCCTTTTGTGAATTCTTAGTCTTGTTCAATTCTTCCTTCTTCACCACTTATGAGTTGGGTGGTGTGATCCGATTCTTTGCTTCACCCATCTTACTACTTTCTGCTTCATCAACTTGTGAAATCTCGATCCTTTGTTTTCCATATTGTTCACCTTGCTTCAAGGCCCCTGGGGCTCTCATCTCCACTTGTTCTAAAGCAACCCTGCACAAAGAGCAAGTTAATTCTGAATGAAAAGCATTGTGGATCCTACACCAGTTAGGTAGCAACAAGTCTCTCACTGATGTCCTATTACCCAACTCTACACCCTGTTGAACATTTCTCAACACAAAACTTCTAAAATTCTCAAACATTCCTTCACCCTCATCGGATGAAGTGTCAGGGTCTGACTCAATTAGCATTTCCGTGGATTCCTTTGCTTCACTTATGATATTCAAAGTCAACACTTCTGCTCTCTTAGGCCTATAGACGCCCATGCCTGCGTCTGCAAACAATACTTCATTAGGTTCCCCGTATTCAGTAACTGTCAATCTCAATCTTGGGGTACTTTCAATCTTGATTTGGTTGGCTAACCCGCTCCATGGGAGCCACATATGGGAAAAGTCAGTTGCCATGTATCCATTTAATCTTCTGGACCAATCCCTTCCTAGAATCAAACCATAAGAATCAGCAACATCCACCACTGAAATATCCACCATGTGTTCCATCCTTGGATCAGATGCCAACTGCATATGTATGTTGTGTAATTCACCCACTACTGGGACCTCAGTCTTATCCAGTTGAGTAACCTTCTTGTTTGATCCTAAGGGTGTGATTCCTAATCTTCTACAAATAGCCAAAGGCATGACATTACTTGAAGCTCCTGAATCTATCAAATAATTATGGAGAAGCTTCCCAAATATTCTTACTGATAGTAAAAATGGAGCTAGCTCATCCTTCCCTTGATAAAATACCACTTGTGATTTGTGCACTTGTTTAGGCTTTGTTCCAAAATCTGTTGGTTGAACCACTTCTTCTATCTTCACTGTCTCTTTACTCTTTGTTGAATCCTGACTCTCTTGAGTTTGCTGCGTTACTAGCGGTAATCCTTGAGCTACAAGAACCGGTCGAGGCTCCAACTGTCTATTGAAATTACTGATATCTCCATATGTAACCTCTTGTATAGAGTTCCTCACTTCATCATGTGAAATCCCTTGAGATGAATTTGTTGTGTTCCCACATGGAACATCCTGTATTACATGTACTGGATTGGGAGGAGGCCTTCCTGCCACATGAGTTGTTTGGCTAGGTGATACTATAGTTTGAGTGCGAGGCCCTTGTGACTTGTTATCCTTCAAGCTATTAAGGAAAGTATCCCTAATCTCTGTCACCTTCAATAATTCGAACAAAGGGAGACTAATTTTGATCTTCTTCATCTCCTCTGTCACACTCTGTCCAAGTCTCTTCAACTCATCGTTATTCACCGCATTGTTCACCAACCTTCCTCTGTTAACTTCTTGTGATGTCATAGCACCGCCTTGTGACCCTTGAACATTTTGATTATTTTGTTGTATGCTCTGCTAAGGACTCTGTTGTCCATTACCCTAATTGTGATTCCCTTGTCTGTATTTAGGTGCATCCCTTGGAGGATTTGGTACATTACTCGCATTGGGATGTGGAGGAGTATTGAAATTGTTCGGAGGCATTGAGGATGTGAAGGGTCCATCATTCCTCTTACTATTATGATTCCTCTGATAAAACCTTGCATTACTTGCTGGTTGTTGAAATGTTTGATTCCCACCTGTTCCTCGAACTAGAACAGAATCACCCAATGGTGGGAAAGAAAAATTTGTCCCATTAATATATCCATTTTTATCCATTACTTCACTTATTGGTCCATTCGCTGACTCGGGAGGGAATCTCCCTTGTTGTTCTTCATAAGCCTCAAACTCTGGTGGAAATGCAACCTCTTCAAAAGTCAAGCACTCTGGATAACTTGGGGATGGAACAATCTCATATCCCGTAACTTTAATCTCCTCTTGATTCATAGATTCATCCACCACTTTCTGAAATAGATTAGATGCCCTTTTGAACTCAGCACATCCTAACTCTGACTGCTGATCAGTCTCATAGAATCTGCAATATTGGGACAAGGCGGACTCAGCCAAAAATATTCTCTCTACTGGCCTACTATCTGTTGGAGCCTGACTATCTAGTGGCGACACCACATTTCCATTATTTGGGCCAGTGTTCCATATCCTCTTCTGACCAGATTGATTGTTATATCCTTGTTCTTGTGATTGACTACCACCTTGATGGTTGTTGTTTTGATTATTCCTTTGATAACCACCGCCTTGATTATTTCTTTGGTAATCTCCACCTTGGTTATTTCTTTGATAATCTCGGTCTTGATAATTCCTTTGGTATCCTCCATCATAGTTATTTCTTGGATACCCTCCTTGATGATTTCCACTCTGATAATTGTTCCCTTGGTAATTCCCTTGATAATTTCCTTGATTGTTTCTTTGAGTGGACTGGAGTTGATTATTCTGATTTCTCAAATAAGTGACCTCTGTAGACAACTTCTTAACTTGCTCGATCAATTCCCTCATTTCATCCTTCTCCTCTTGTGTTCTTGTAGATGAACTCGCACCTTGCAAATAAAATGGCATTGATGGTGGCGCTTGAGACAATGGTGGTCCTGGATGCACCACGAGCTGATTTGTAGGTGTCTGATATGGAAGCTGTGGGATTGGATTGTTGGGATATCTAGCACCTTGGGGTTCCAATCCTTGTTGGCCTAACTACTTCCCTATTTCAATTGCTTTAGCATAAGCTTCATTCAGTGTTGTAGGGCAAGGATTTGCTATCCTTGTGAACATAGCAGTCTGACTATCTAAGGCACTGTAGTAAGCTTCGAAAGCACCAGCCTCCGGAATTGTGTAGGGGGCTTGTAGTCTAGTGTAAGCTTTGTGGAAACGATTGTTGAAGGAACTAATTGACTCTTTATCTTGTCTCCTGATATCCACAAACAACCTATGCAACTCCAAAGGTGTGGTAGGCATGCCAAATTTTCCTATAAAAGCATCTCTGAGTTGAATCCATCCTGTTATGGATGACACTAGCAAATTGACAAACCAATAGTAGGGCTCTTCTGTCAATGAGTAAGGAAAAAGCCTACATGCTACATCTTCATGTTGAATCCTTATGTTGCACAATGCATCTTCAAATACTTTAATATGCTCTTCAGTTGTACGATTAGGGTCATTGACAAAGAACTTGGAGCAAAATCCAGCAGGATTCTTTGGTAGGTCATGGTACTGTTGAAACGAGATGGGTGAGGCGTTGTGTTGAATCCATGGAGGTTGTTGTTGTGGTGGTGGTGGTTGATGAGCCATCGCAACTTGACTAGCTTGAGCCTGATTTGGCTGAGCTATTGGGGTTGGTGTACCTAAAGCTTTGGGAACTTGAGGTGGACTACTTGAGGAACTTGCTAGACTTGCAGTATTAGCTACCCAATGATTTCTTCCTTTCTTATGAAATTGCAATTCAACTAAGTCTTCCTCTTGGTGTGGTGTAGACCTTAGTACCATTTGCTTCCTATCCGATTGCAATTTCTCAAACCTTTCGAGGGAGAAAGACCCAATTCTCTTATCCAGCTTGATCACAATTCAATATATTTGACCTTTCCAAACTGGCTCTTCTTCAAGGGTGAGCTGAGCTAGTCTATGAGCTTCTCTCTCTCTTTGGATCCTTTCTACTTGTTCTCTTTCCCACCTTTGTCGAATCTCAATCTCAATTCTTTGTTGTTCTCTTTGAAATTCAATGCCTACTTGCTCTTCTTGATCCAAGATAATTCTAGCAAATTGGTAATGTGTGTCGTTCTCTTTGTTATTCCAAATGAATTCTCCCAAATCAGAAACAATATCTCCTTGATTCCAATTAATTCCTAAATCTGGTTGTCCGACTGGAAAATTAGCATAAGAAGGCAATACCATTTTAGTTCATTTTTCTACTTCCACTTCCACCTTCACCACCATTCAAAGATAACTCCTGCACTCTTCTTTCTTCCTCACGTTTCCTTTCAAGTTCTCTTTGACGCTCTAACTCCCTTTGAACTTCTCTCTCAATTCTTTCAGCGTTTTCTTCTTCTTCTTCCAATACAAAGGTCATTCGCATATACTCAGGTGCACTTCTCTTAACTCTCCAAGCTAACGAGTTTAATCCAGAAATAATATCTTCTTGATTGTTTTCAAATCCAAGATTAGGTTGCAAGACAGGCACAACGTTTCTAGGCTGAAGCACCATCTTTCACCATGTTTAAATATCAACAACCCCTCTTCAATTTCTCCTCTCACACTCCAATCTTTCTTGAAACTCCCTTTCGATTCTTTGAGCTTTCTCTTCTTCTTGGTCCAACATGTCAGCAATGTGCAAGTACTCCCGACCGTTTACCCTTTGGTTCCAAGCGAGGGAATGGAATGTCAAAATAATGTTGTCTTGGTGAGACTACCAATTGTCCTTAGGCTGTCGTGGCTGAGGAAGCCCCATTCTTCATCATGGTTGAATATTAACAAATTCTCAAATAAACACAATCAGTCCGCCCTCCTTCTAGCACCAAATAATGTTGATGTGAGTTTTGTACCACTACATCACATATAGCAATTGAAATACTTTATACAGCGTACCAAACACTCAACCCTCTCTTGAAAAGTATATAAGATACTCCAAGGTTCCTTACACCTGTGGATACTAACTCAGTTAAAATGATGTGATTTGTTGATAATCTCTTGGCGGCCTTACGTATGTTTTGTTTGGAAATATCTCAACTCTTACTATGATGATGATAAGACTTCTAGCTTTCGCAACCCTTTCAAATGATCTCTCAATTTATATCACTTTCAACTTTGCTCTTTTCAAACTCTCAAACTTCACTTTCCAACTTCTAATTCTCAACTTCAACTACTAAGTTATTGATTACTTCTACTCCTAAGAATGGAAAGATTAGCAAATGGACGGGAATCAACCTAATGAAGACATACAAACGGTGTTACCTCCACAGATGCAATGATTCTAAGGAAAGAAGACTAGATTACCACGCAAGGCTCCTTGACAAACCGCCAAGATGCTAGTGGCCTAGTATAGGATCCCTATGAAACATCTACCAATATCACCATGCAATTAACCATCTATCACTACTCTTCCTTTAACACTTGCTTGAAAATGAAAATGCTTTAACAACTCAATTGAAATGAAATCTATCTCTAACAATTGGGAGTAGAAACCATGCAATAACACCAAGTGTTCTTAATCACCATGCAAGACACAACAATGATAAGAGAAGCAATTTTGGTATTATATGAGCAACAATTTTCTTCAACCCTTTACAAATGATATCAAGTGGCCTTATATAGAGGCTTGAAATTACAATGAATGGCCAAGATTAAGAGGCAAAACCAATGATCCAGATTGAATCCTAAAAACCCTAATTAGGGTTACCACCCCATCGGCCAATGAAAAGATGCCACCTCATCAATGGACCAATGAGAAAAAAGAATAGTGGTAACCAATGAGAAGGCACCAAAAATGGTAGCCAATCCGAAACTAACACCTACCCTACCCAAGAAGAAAGGAGAAAATGCCACATGGGCTTACATCAAATGGTCTTCTAATATAACTCTACCCTTTTCTTTCATTCTTTTAGCATAAGGGATGAACTTAGCCAACATATTATCAACTTCCTCCATAGGAGGGCAAGGTGAATGCCTCATCTTGAGCTCAGCTGTGATGACCATGTCCTTTGCTGCTTGTAGTACCTACTCATTCTCCTTCTCATCATCCTTTGCAAATTGAACTAAGGCCTTGAGAGACGTAAGGATATCCAATCTTTTCTTTAAAGGCACAATCTTTCCCAAATCATCTAACCTCGATCCAAACTGTCTCACTGAAATCCTCCTCTGTTATTCCTTTGAAATCTAGTGCAACTCTAGCATCATTCATTGTGTTTGAAATGAAAGCCTCGATGCTTGGACTATGCTGTGCCATTTTGTCCTGTATTTCTTCCAGCGTTCCCAATCTGAATGTCAAGGCCATGAACCAAGACTCGACCATTCTTTTCTCTCCTTCATTTATCACCTTGGCCTTCACCAATGTTCCCTCTGATATTCTTGTAACTGCTTCCAACCTAGGAATGGTATACTCACGAGTTGGAAGGAAATCCCTCCATCCTACTTCAAACGCTCTGAATTTGTTCCTGATGGTTATAAATGTTCTGAAAATAGCTGTGAAAGGAAGCAAAAAATCTCGCCCTTCTTGGATGGTGTCATTGATCCACTCCCTAACCTCTTGTTCAAAATTGCCTTCACTATCTTGGAGGAGAGCTGCCCTTAGCACCTGTTGGATTGGCTGACTCTTTCCATCATAAATGCCCTTCCAATACTCATTTTCTCTTCTCAATTTAGCATTTGTAGCAGTTGCCCTTGCTAACCTTTCAACTACTGAAGTTACATTCTCTTGAAGCTCTTCACACTCTATCTCAGCAGTCGTTGTTCCCAAGTCATGCTCTTGAAACTCAGTCTTGAATTGAAATTTCTTCCATTGTCTTGTTGACCTTTGGTATGGCAATTTGAACTTTCCTGTGACCATCATCTCTGATTACCCTTGCTACTGTTTCTGCTTGCCTCTATCTAGCATCATCCTCTCCTTCAATATCCCTTTGAATCTCTTCAATTGTCTGGATGGGTGGCTCCAGGATAATCGGCTGGAGCATCCTCAACATCCAAGCGGGCCCAGTGAAAACTCCCACTGCTCAATTTGGCTGAACTAGCCCTACATACTCATCATTGGGTGCCCGATTTTCATCTTGTACTGCTTCACCCTCAATATCAACTTGTATATCTTCTTCATCACTAGAGAATGCCACATCTTCATTTACTTGATTTTCTGATAGAGGAGAATATCCACTACTGCTATCATCACTACTTGACTCTGAACCTGAGCTCACTTCAACTGTTGCACTTTCTCTACTGACTCCATGCTCGTCTTCTAGCCTCAAATATACTTTCTCTAGATGGTTCTTTGTTCTGTTTCTTTGCTGGTGGCCTTTGATCTTCCTTACCATTCTCAACTTCTATGTCTCTCTTCTTGCCCTTACTGGCCAGCTGTTGCTGCTGTGGTTGTTGTCGGCCACCGCCCTCACCTTGCTAACTAACTGATTCTGCTTGGACCTCCACCGGCTTCATTTTCTCATAAGTGAGGCGTACCCTTGATCTTTGCAACTGACTTAACTTCTTGTTATACCACCACTGAGTGTCCAGTTCAACTGTCTTATTAATTGCCTCTAAGGATGGATCCTGCTGATCATTTCAGTTCACTGGATCTAACTCCGTTCCTTCTACTGTGTGGTAGTCTTGTCTTAGCACATCTTCATCTTCTTCCAACTGGTCTGGGATCATAAGATTTTTCCATTTTATGGCACTCATCAGGCTTAGTGACAGTCTTGAGAAAGCTAGCTTCCTCACATGAAAGTCATCTTGTGCATTAGCCCAAAAATCTTCTATCGTAGGCACATGCCTGAATGTTCCTCCTTGAGCGGACTTGATTAGACCATGAGGATCGAACCCTTGTCTCGCTTTATACCAAGCTAGGTGATATTGTTCTAACTCCTTTTCAACAAATGCAAAGGCAACATGGTTGGGACAACTGTCATTGCCTATCACAAGTGAGAGGGTAACCCCTGCTTCACCTTTCTGTTTCATCATTTTATCATATTGCTCAAGTTGTCTAGTCAATTCCATCAAAACTAATCAATCGGGTGGATACCTTGAAAGCTTCTTGGGACAAGTTGTACATCCAGCCACTCTTATGTATGTGAATCGTGCAAATTGAATGAACCAACTCCCATACTTCTTAACTTTAACTTCGGCCTCCGAAAAAAGTCTCCGAGCAGGAGTTCCTTGCAACATCCTTACCAACTTCATGGCAAAGGCATCATAAAATATCTTGTAATCCTTGGTGTTGCGCAAATGAAGCTGTGGATAGCACTCACACACCAAGTATTGCCCAGGCCCATGACCAACTTCTCCCATAGCCTTAAGTCTCGGTTGTCTAAATAATCTTGCTATTAAGTAAAAAAGATATGATCCCATGTAAAACTGCTTTTGAGATAACACTGTTCTAAGCTGTAACTCTAGATTTTCACTAATTATTCCAGCCCAATCAAATTTCCTCTTTCCACTTTCTATACCATCAATGAAATAGTACATCCAAGTTTCGAATTGCATACCTTGTGCTGAGCCCATGATTCTGTTGAGGAGGATGATGAGGTCGCCATATTCTGATTTGAAGTCGGACCTGGTGAGCTTTGAGGTCTTGGTGACTCCCTTCTTTCTTCCATGTAACCAATTCTGTTTCAGCTGAGCAAAGTATGTGTCTTGGTTGTCATGGTAGAATCTGGTGGCTTGATCAATAGATAGTGCCTCTGTAGTATCTTGCTTAGGTATGTTGAATATCTCCTCAATCAACGGACTGCTAATGTTTGCCAAAACCTTATCTCCATCCATCATGACTGACTTGCTCTGAATGTTAAGCCTAGATGCACACTCCATAATCAATTCTGGACAAGGCAAGGTAGGAGGGAAGGCAGCTGCATGCACGACTCCGGACTTGTAGATTTTCTTTGCAATGGAAGACTGACCGTCTCTCAACCTATCTCTCAATTGAATCATATCAATGGTACCAATGTTGGTATCTCCAACATATTTCAATTTTGAGCGGAAGTTGGAATTGAGTATCATGACTTCCTTGTCTCCTATTTTAGCATTAGTTCATTTGGGTTGCTTGCTTGCATTGGCATCAGCCATCCTAAACACTTATCACTCCTCGCCTTTTCTACAATGATGGTGGAACTACACTTATCACTCCAAACTTCCTCTAAGGGGTGGAATACTACACTTATCACTCCCCGCCGTTACTTTAAGATGGACTACACTTATCACTCCAAACTTCTTTCTAAAATGAAATTCAAAGATGCAAACTACACTTATCACTCCCCGCCTTTGCCTTAAGATGGACTACACTTATCACTCCAATCTTCTCCCTAGGGGTGGAATACTACACTTATCACTCCCCGCCGTTACCTTAAGATGGACTACACTTATCACTCCAAATCTTCCTCCTAAGATGAAATGCAATGATTAAATGCAAGCAAGAACTTGGAGAAAAAAGTCAATCAAGACAATCGAGTAATCAACTTAATATCCAAACTTCTAGCTCTACTCTTGAAATTAGTTTTCAACACCTAGCACTAGCACCAATGAAATGAAAGCAATTGGAAAGAGAGGAAAAGATAGGCCACTCACCCAAGTACAAAGCTAGGAGTCCTTTGTCAATGCAATTAGCTAAGCTTGACCTCCAAAATCTTCTAAGTCCACAAGAGAATCTCTTCTTTCTTCAACTCACTTTCAAAATCTGATTGCTATGTTATTACTCATCAACAAACTTCTCTTATACAAATTTGATTACACCAAATCCATAAGCTTCTTATCTCACCAGACTTTCCAATTTTCGGATTTGAGGCAATTAGCACAAAAAAGTCTTCAATCCTTCCAAAATGTGGGCGCCAAACTTAGTGAAAATGAGCCTCCAAGTGATATCTTGTCAAACACTGTTGTCTCTTATGTAAACTGTCCCCAAAAATCTGCCTCTAGACACCCTGAGAATGGCCTGAAGATGCCTTGAAATTGAGCAAAAGGTATGGCCAGGTCTGCTCCACTTCAAGTCAAGCCCACTGCTCTCCAAATTGCCTTCTAACCTCCTTTCAATCCTCCCCTTACTTCCAACTAGGCCAAAGTCTTCAATCCTTCCAAAATGTGGGCGCCAAACTTAGTGAAAATGAGCCTCCAAGTGATATCTTGTCAAACACGGTTGTCTCTTATGTAAACTGTCCCCAAAAATCTGCCTCTAGACACCCTAAGAATGGCCTGAAGATGCCTTGAAATTGAGCAAAAGGTATGCCCAGGTCTGCTCCACTTCAAGTCAAGCCCACTGCTCTCCAAATTGCCTTCTAACCTCCTTTCAATCCTCCCGTTACTTCCAACTAGGCCTGCTACACACTAGGGCCTTCACATTCAGAATTCTGGATTGTCCTACTGCAACTTTGGAGATGCTACAAGGCTATGGCCTGCTCTGATTTTCGGACTTCCTGGACTGATTCCGGGCCTCTACAGGCTTGCCTGCTATTAATCTCGCCCTCCACAAGGCTAGGGCCTACTATAATGATTTGCGGAAGCTCTGCTACACACTACCGCGGATGCCCTAGACTGCTGTCTACTTTCGGCCTTGACCGCTCCAGATTCGGGACTGCTCCAAATTATGGATAACTCGCCCAGATCTAGTCTCCATTCAAGCCCGCCATTTCCTTTCTAAATTCGCTGCCCAAATCCACCCCAAAATCGCTAAGATAATGAATATTTTCGTTGCTAATAAGGACTGGTATTCGCTCTTCACAAAGCAGAGCAGAGAGCTGGTTTGGTGATGTGAAAATGAAATGGGGAAGTCTCCTTTTATAGCCGCTGCCCCCTGCCCTAAAACAGGGCCCACCCCTACAAGTTAGGCAAAAAAAACAATAATTAATTTATGTGTGAAATCAGGGCCGACTTGGCCAGATTTAATTATTTTCGACTTTACCAAAATAAAATCATTAAATGCTGGCTCGAAAATGTAATAATGGGGGCCGAAAATTGATTAAATGCCTTGATTTTTCCTTTTTATTGACAATATATCCAAAGACTATCAAATGTTAAATGCAACTTTCGAAAATACATAAGGCAAAATTGAAAATCGAAAGTGACAACAATTCAGTCCAAATCATTGGAAGTTGCAACATCAGTTTATTGCCTCAATAAAAATTCGAAATTGGCCATATCCAATCCAAAAAATTAGCAAATTGAATCAATTCAAATTGAATGGCAATCTCAGATTTCATCATTTATCCAATCAAGGAATTCGAACTTGGCATCAAATCTCAACTCATTAATAATTTCAATAATCATCAAGGATAGCCATTCAATTTAAAATGACCAATCAGAAAATTTTGCGATCCACAGCTCTATAATCTAGACAAAATTGAAAGTTATTCAAAGACATCAATTTGAATTGCCAAAGGGAAAATTTGGAATTTGCAAACAAGAAAATCAATCTCAAATTTCCAGAGTCAAAGAATTTTAAATAATTAAATTATCAATCAAAGCTTCTTCCAAGAAAAAAAAACAAAACCCTCTTATTCAATCTTGTTAAAACATTTGTATTTTGAAAACCACAAGATGTTCTTTTGCAAAAAAAATAAAAAATTCATTCCTTATCAATAGGCAATTATGATTTTAGCATTGGATTTCACACCGAATTGAAAATCAAAGATTGATCACCAAATTGCAAATCTTACAAATTTACCCATGAAGATTTATTGAATTTCATCTCATCATTTTTCAA
Organism: Chamaecyparis obtusa; assembly: GCA_027943335.1. Classification (NCBI taxonomy): domain Eukaryota; kingdom Viridiplantae; phylum Streptophyta; class Pinopsida; order Cupressales; family Cupressaceae; genus Chamaecyparis; species Chamaecyparis obtusa. The sequence continues at coordinate 1,346,946 of BSBK01003711.1, read as the reverse complement.
TCTTTCAAATTCCAAAATTTAGATTTCCAATTCAAATCAACATTAAGATTTTCATTTCAACAATATTTTCAAACACATCTCTTTGCATCATTGAATTCAGGCAATTAAGACCACGAGGACGGGGCAAGGCTAAAATTAACTAAGTCGAAAGGTTGAAATTAGGGGGTCCCCATGGAATGGGGCGATGTTGTAAAAACCTCACAACAAAATTAGAAATAGAAACTATACTAGGCAACAATATCACAAGTGCAAATTATGTTGCCAATTCAATACCTGTAAAAGCTGTTTTGTAGGCTTAGCTCGCTTGACAAATCTTTGACTATGACAAGAAGGAAGCCAAAGCCATTTACATATCAAGCAAGCCTTCTACTCTTCGGATTTGGGAAAAAACTGTTTTATTCATTCGCTAGTGTTTCCCATTACATTTGCACCTCATAATGCACAAGGTAAAATGAATTAGCATACTTGTTAAAAATACATCTCTAATATTTCCTGTTAACTATATCAAAGTCTGGCCCAACTAGTTCTTTCTTGAAGATAAGATTCTAATTCATACCTGGAAGATTAGAGTAAAGCTAATCTTTTCAGAGGATAGATGCCAAAAAGGTGAATGTGATGTAAATGAACATGTCCATTGCCTAGGAAATCTGTTGCCATGAATATTAGCATCTCATGCCAGTGACAGAGTCCCATTCCCATATACAATAACCCTTCCTTTTGGGCATTCCTCAAAACAAAGTCACAAAAGTAAACTAGAAACCTTCCTATTAACCCAATGACTATCATTTAAATCAGCCCTTGTCGCTGCAGATCAGTGTAAGTCTTCTTGTTGTATATGTTCCCCTCTTGATCCTCATATTCTTCCTCTAGGTCTGGCCGCCATTTGTTGAGCCCTTGCCTATCTTGTATTCTTTCCCACAAAACCTTTGCTTCCTAAAGACAACAGGAGTCAACCAATCTAGATTAGCTTAGTGAACAATAATTTATAAACAAGCAAATCATTAAATGGTATTAAAATAATAAATAAATCCAAAACAAATTGTTGCTCTATATTTTCCAACTTCCACAGAAATTTTGGTTTGTGAGTAGTTGGTTGACTGCTTCATTTTATGATAAATGATCCTCTGCAGTTAGAGGAAGAACCAGGAGAAACAACAAATAAGCTTTCTATTGGAGTGCATAATGCAGATGAATAATACAGATGAAAACAATGAACCTCACCCAGTGGAAAGAAAAAGGCATTATTTCCAAACTAATGTGAGATAGAGCATGACATATAACTCAAAACAGAATTGAGTGTCCAGCACAAAACTCAAAAGGCTTTCTCAGGAGACAATATTATACTCTGAAATATTGTCTATATACAGCTGAGAAATAAAAATGCAGATAAGCTTTCCGCTGGAGAGCATAATGCAGATGAAAATAATAAACCGCAGTAATGAGAACGGAGCAGTATTTCAAACTGATGCATTATAATTCCTGATGAATAAATTGAAACAGGATTGCCAGTGTCCAACACAAAACTTTAAAAAATTATCTCAGGATACCATATTATATACAAAAAGCTGGGAACTATTGTCTAATGTACAGCAAAGATATGTCTCTTATAAGAAATAAGTTAAAGAACCCTCTTTTAAGTAATGAACACCTATCATGAATGAAACAACCTCTCTTAAGTAATAGATACTGTATCACTCATGAGTCCCTTTTTGTATAATCATTCTACTAAAGTACACAGTACACAACACTGTAACAATCACAGAATCCTAATGAGCCATTCTTGATGAAATGGATTTGAAAAAAAAAAATTAAAAGCAACAGTTACTTTACAATCAATTTTACAGAAGATACTAAATAGCACAAACCTTAATTGAGGTTATCTCATTGAAGTTCTTTGTGTTTGGTATCCCAAGGCAACGCATTCCATGCTGATGACGCCACTCCTTAAAATGCCTTTCATAAGCCCTTCTGCCCCAATAGCTGTGGTTGCCACATATTTCACATTTGAACTCCTGAATAGCATAAGGAACAGAATCGAACTCTACATTAGACAATTTTAAGACACAACCAGTCATCTATAGGATACAATCCAAGAATCATGATGCAAGTCGAATGTGCATTTTAAATCACTTGGATTTACATCCTGGCTATATACCTGACCCAGACCATGAAGTTTATAGAGCCAGTATGGAATTGGCTTTCCATCCCATCCCATAGGTAATTTCAAAGGATTGTAAACTAGCTGATCATCTTCATCACTCTCACTCTCAGCTTGTATTTCTTCCTATAAAACAAACACATGCATATGAAACAGGATTAGTACCATCTTACAAGTTGTCTGTAATCATTAGTTAAAACTTAAGGCTGATTTCATCTGTAATTTGCTCTTCCCCTCTTTCTACTTGTATACAAATAATGGTCATTGCACAATAAATATGTCCAAAATACATGTAAATAAACTCAAATACTTTTCCATACATAATCAGTGGATTGGCCAGTACTGTAACAAACTCAGAAATGCATCAAAAATGAACTGCTTACTTGTGATAGTTTATATACTTATTTGGTCTTGTTTTGGGACAAATGAAAATAGGCTGAATGTAATCATCACCAGGGACCCACATGTGCACTTGCACGCGAGTGTACATTTAGTGAGAGAGCATGTGTGTTAGAGACAGACAGATAGGCAGACAGACAGAGGAGCAAATTGAAAAGGAGATTGATGCCTGCAAATCAATATCTTCCCAATAGAGAACTAGAGTATCAGGTCAATTGATTGATTACAGCAATTCTGGAGCAGCATAGAGGGTCACAGTAATTTTAACTTCAGCTTTAATAATCTAAGCAGAATTTGGAAACTGTGGAAGTCCAAAATTTCTGAAATATTCCTTCACAACCTTATTATGTACAGATTTGCTCAGTGTACTCCAGTAGACAGTACAAATTCTCAATTTGTTGTCTTCTAACATTAATAGAACAAAAGCTTCTAGGAAGTAACAACAATAGGCCTTAGTTGCCGAATCAGGAATGGGAACGGATACAGGTACGTGGGTACAAAATGCCGGTACAGCAGAAATGTTTTAAGGGGGTTGGGTACGTTTTTGGTACGTTCATACAAATATATATATGTGTGTGTGGTACGTTCATACAAATATATATGTGTGTGTGTGTGTGTGTGTGTGCAGCTAAAAAATAGAATTAAGTTTAGAATGTCATATACCAATACATATGCTAAACAAAACCATTACAAATTTCAAATTTTGAAACATATCATTCTAAATTAAATTCAGGTTTCTGTATCAAAAAGATCAAGCCAGAATCTCATAATAGATAAATTCGGAGTTCACTAATCAGCAGTCTAGGTTTTAAAAATATCTAGAATCACTAAACATTTGGCATTTAAAAACACAAATCCCAGATGTGTACCTGCAGGAGATTCGTTTCAGAATCCGATTCCGGTACGTTTCATACCCGGAAAAGTCCCATGATTCAGCAACTTAGCAATAGACATTTGAGATAGAACTTCCCAAACAAAAGCCATGCTTCCTGAGAAACCATCTAAACTATAAATGGTCAACTTTCATAACAAACTATTTTTGACACCATTTCCATTCTTTTCTCCAATATCTACTTTGTCTCACATTCACTTGCTCTCAGAAGTAAAGTTAAAGTTTTTTAAAGATTCAAAGTTTTAAAATAACTAAAAGCAGTGTAAACCCAAGAATGTATCCAAAAGGTTTGCGGGCTGTCCAAGAAGCTCTGGGACATGAATAAAACACCTACTCCCATCCCTGGGGATTTTCATACTTTGTGGATTCTCCTTTAAGTGGCCATATCCCTTGTAGAATAGTTATAAATGCATAATATACAGAGCAATACAGCTTATAATCAATGGTACCAACAATACATTAGATACCAATATTAACAAGAAACACAGAATACCATACCAAAATACCAAGATGGCGAGGAAATGTTATTTCTTTATTTTAATACTAGCAAAACCATCAAATCCAACACAATAAACCAAAGTACTTATATAATAGTCGGTTGGTTGGGGAAACCAACGGACGCATCTCCTCGCTTCTAACTACCTCCCAACAAAACATAACTAAGTCTAACACAATATTACTTTATTCTGTACTACATATATCCCAAAAAAAAAAGCAGTCATCTTCCAAACGATAGTACTACAGAAAAAGAAAATCAAACTTCAGAGTTGGGTTGTGAAGACATCCCTGGACTTGGAGTTCGTTCCCGGATGCGTAAGAGATCCCGTTCCGCAGTCTTTTGTTTGGCCCAAACTCCTTGGAGCATCCGTAATGCATCCATCTTTTTCGCTTCAGCTAGTGCTACTTTCTTTTCCAGGCCAGCTCGTTCCATCTGCCATTTAGCTTCCCCATAGCCTTTTCTTTTGCCCATTCCTTTTTCATCCAGTTTGTCAAATCCTTTTCTTGCTGAAGGTCTAAGTATGTCCTCCTAAAAGCCCCCTCCATTTCTGTAAGTGCGTGCATGAGCGGTGGCTGCTCCTATACCTGTGGTATGACACATGGGACTGTCCAGATTTCATCTATTTCTCTCTCGCTGTACCCACTCTGTTGGATTAGGCTCCAATCTGTGTGGCATTTTCCCTTCATGAATGTTGCCAAGGACTCGGCTGCTCTAACTATGGCTTCCACATTCTGAATCTTGGCCTGCTAAATGATTTCCTTAGTGGTGTGCTCCATAGCTTGCAACTCTCTGAGGAATCTTGTTGCTTTGTCTTCCAATGAGCTCACCGCCGAAGAGTTCCATGTCTTGTTTGGCATATCTGTTATGTTTTCTTCTTCTAATTCCATGGGCAGCGGCGAGGGTGGTGGTACCATCCCAACTTCCTCAAGCAGCCTACCCGCTTCTTCCAGTACCGTGTCCTCCCCAATATCCTTACCTCGTGTCTCTTCCTTTTCCACACTCGAGCAGCAATTGTCTTTGCAGCGTGCACCACCAAGGCAACTAGTTGAGCCACTTCTATACCCAGTGGTGTGTGGAGTCTTATGTTGCGCCCATACGTTTGCTGCCTTCTGAGATCTATGACCTCAGTACGAGTCTGTTGATCTGTAAGAACCAGGTTGGCTATGCCAGGAAAGGAAAGTCTTGTTGCCCCCCATTGAGGGATCTTTTGTCGTTTGCTTCCTTCCTCCTTGGTACTTAGGTTCTCTTTTTCCGTACGGCTGTCCTCTTTTGTATGGACGTCTGCACTTCCTTCCGTACTAGGAGTGGTATGGATGCCTTCCATCGTACTCCTGATGGTACGACCTTCCTGATGTGTATTTGTTTCTGAAGATGTGTCAATACTCGTCCCATCCTCTTCTGAACTGTCTTCTCCAATCTCCTCCTAGCTTGATCCCTCAGCAAAGAGACTTTTTGCTACTGCCCGTCTTAGTTTCTTTTTCTGTGGTTCTCCCCCACCTGATCCTGTTCCGAAGGTGTCCAAGTGAACCCAATATGTCATGGCTGGCTTGTAGGGTTCCACTCTGTTAGCTGGAACCAAAGCTCCTCTATGTTCTGCTGCCACCTGAGTGCGAGCTACCTCCAAAAATAATGCTATGGTGTGATGCGGCATATAAAATGCCTTATGTTTTAACTCCATGAATTCTCGTAGCTTGTCGAAAAGAAATTGCGCCCAATTGTATATCTGTCCCCTATTTAACCCATCAACCACTAGCAACATCCAGATAGCTATGTCTGACGTGCGGCTTCCCGCAGTAAGTTTACTTTTTACCAAGTCCACAATGCATCGCCATTCTTCATTAGCTATGAAAATTTTCTTTAGGCCCCTACTGTTCCTTTTGTTGAGAATGCTTCCCCATTCTTGGTTGGTGAGATTCTTTCTACACATTAACTCTAGCCACCTCTTCTTTTCCTCCATTGTCATTGGGGTATTTGGGGTTTTTGTGAGTTCCTGCCCCCGGTTGGGTATTCCAAATACCTTGTTTATTTCCTTGGCAGAGAGGAAATGGTTACAGTTTGATGGGAGTACTGGATTACAGATTTGTGAGCCTGCCTATCATAACCACCCACCATAGTTTGCAATATAGATTCAAATTATTTTAAATCAAAAATGGGCATGAAAATTATTGTCTACCTCTACTTTGCGCAATGCTTCTTTAAGGGTGTGCTTGTCTTCTGTGTTCTCCCACCAGGCGCGGCATTCACTTCCTATTACACTCCCAAAACTGATATTGGCAACCGTAGTCTTTTCCATGATATTCCCTTTCTCCTTCTTGCTTGTCATCTTCTTCCTCTTTCTCACTTGTAAGACTGATTTTTTCTGTTTGGAATCAATTATCTGCCCCTTGCTTGGGTTCCCCACGCTGATTTTTACCATTTTATGGAACTTGGTTAGCAGCCTTCTACCTGTATTTCACTTTGTGCCCCAACCGTTTTGTGCTCCAGTCGTTTTATTAGTTTACGTAAAGTGGGCTATCACATTCGTACCTAATTCTGCTCGTACAGATGCAGACCATACAGACTATCTTCCCACACGTACTGCTCGTACGGATGCAGGCCGTACAAATTGATTTCTCCTCTCCCGTACAGTATCGCCAACTTCCTCCTCCGTACGGACTAACATTGTACGCCCTGTTTCCAACTCGGGCCTAATTCTATTCGTACGGCTGCATGTCGTACGGACCGCCTTTTCGCACGTACTGTTGTAGACCGCCTTTTCGCACGTACTGTTGTAGGTCGCACGTACTGTTGTAGGTCGTACTGTTGTAGGTCCTCCACCATACGGAGTTGTCGTCTTCCTCCTACCGTACGGACCGTCCTTGTACAGCCTTCCTTCTCTTGCTCGTCCTCCTGTACTGTTGTACGGTCCCCTTGCTCTATGTCCACCAGCCTTGTTGTACAGCCTTTCTCCAGGTGATCTGTACGCAACCTTGTTGTACGTCCTTCCCAGTAGTTTATGTGAAGTGGGATTTCTTGCTTGGTACCTAAGGCTCGTCCTCTGAATATATCCTCCTCAATTTTTCCCACTTCCTTATATCGCCTTTATTATTATTATTTTTTTCCTTTTCCTTTTCCCTTGGCCTTTTTAATTCTTTTAATTCTCCTATAGGGCCACTTTTTATTTGGTCTTTTATTTCCCTTTCATGGGTTTCACTGATTATGTCCAAGTGACATATAGAACGTGGCTCCTGCCTTTGATTATACAACCTTAATTTGGATCCATTGACTAGGTCTTTTAAGGGATTATTATCCAGTGTTGATAATTTTATAGCCCCGTTGTCCCGTACCTCCATCACTCTGTATGGTCCTAAGTTCTAACCACCGTATTTTGAACTTGCCTGGCTTAATTTCATTTTTTTCGTTATACTTGAGTACCAGTTGACCAGGTCTAAAATTCATCTTCTTCAAGTGCTTATCATGCCAAAAATTTCGTCTCTCTTGTGCCACTTCAGTTGCCCATTGGGCCAGCGTCCTCTTTTTATCTAGCTTTATTAAAGCATTGAGTCTTTCCTTTAAACTTTCGGCGTCTCCCAATCTGTGTTCGACTGCTATTCTAAGGCTTGGTACTCCAAATTCCATAGGCATCACAGTCTCTTGTCCGTACATTAAGTGAAAGGGTGCTTGCCCAGTGGTGGCTTTGTAAATCGTCCTGTAGGCCCACAAAACTGTTGGTAGTCTTTCTTCCCAATCTCCTTTTTCCACTCCACAAGTCTTGTATAAAATTGTTACCAATATTTTGTTTGTGGCCTCTGCTTGGCCATTTGCCCTTGGGTAGTATGGACTGGAAAATGAGTGGAAAATTTTATACTCATTTGTCATTGTTCTGATTGTCTGATTTACAAAGTGCACCCCCCTGTCACTTGTGAGTTGTAGTGGTATACAGAATCTTGTTACTATCTGTTCATAGAGAAATTTGGCAGTACTCAGAGATGTGTTGTCTAGGAGCACTCTTGCCTCTGCCCATTTTGTGAGGTACTCCATTGCCACCACTATGTATCTGACAAACCGCATGAAAAAGGAATGGGCAAAAGAAAAGGCTATGTGGGAAGCTAAATGGCAGATGGAACGAGTTGGCCTGGAAGAGAAAGTAGCATTAGCTGAAGCAAAAAAGATGGATGCATTACGGGTGCTCCAAGGAGTTCGGGCCAAACAGAAGACTGCGAAACGGGATCTCTTACACATCCGGGAACGAGCTCCAAGTCCAGGGATGTCCGAGCTCCAAGTCCAGGGATGTCGTCACAACCCAACTCTGAAGTCTGATTTTCTTTTTCTGTAGTATTGTCGTCTGGAAGACGACTATTTTTTGGGGCGGGATATATGTAGTACGGAATAAAGTAATATTGTATTAGACTTAGTTATCTTTTGTCGGGAGGGTAATTAGAAGCGAGGAGATGCGTCTGTCGGTTTCCCCAACCAACCGACTATTATATAAGTATTTTGGTTTATTGTGTTGGATCTGATGGTTTTGCTGGTATTAAAATAAAGAAATAACATTTCCTCGCCATCTTGGTATTCTAGTATGGTATTCTGTGTTTCTTGTTAATATTGGTATTTAATGTATTATTGGTACCATTGATTATAAGTTGTATTGCTCTGTATATTATGCATTGATAGCTATTCTACATTTTGGCACCGTTGCCTAAGTCTGGACCTAGAGGTTGTCGACTGGGCAGGATGGAGTAATGAGAAAACCCCTATACTAGTTACAGAGAGGAGGGAGTACCAAGAGAAGATCAGGTGACACGAAATCTGGTGATGGACTAGAAGTACAATACGTGCAAAGGGAAGCCGAGGGAGAGCGGTTCCAAAAACACGGTACGGGACGAACTTCGGTACCACCAGCGGTGTATGATCTACTTGGACAAATTCCTCGACTTCTGGTTAGACATTTGGTCCACTATAATAATTCATGCCCCTGCTTCCAAATAAGTATCCCAAGCATCGGCCAGAAGAAGAAACTGAAGGGGAAGCCGCCCTACGGATCCTAGGTCTACTCCAACAAGAGGAAAGGCGGCGCTATTTAGGAGGCTTGGTGAATCAACCTCAAAGTGCAAGCCAAATTGAGGAAAGGCTGATTGAAAACACAATAGAAGATATAGCCAATTTAGCTATTTCAGAAACATCAAGAAGGAAGGAAGGGTGGAAGAATCCTGAAACCCCCGCACGAAGAGAATAGCCACAAGAACGAAGCGCGAGCCAGATAGAAGAATCACAAGGGGAAGCAGATATTACTGGTTTAGTAGGAGGGAGCACCTGGCAAGAGGGAGTGTCCCGACAAGAGGAAGCGTCTCGACAGGATGGAGCGTCCCGGCAAGAGGGAAGAGCGGAAAGAGAATAGCAGTAGTTAAGCAAAAACTTCCTAGATTTACTGGAGAAGGGTCGGAGGACCCTGCCCAGCACTATAAAATGTGTACCACCATATGGCAGGCCAATGGAGAAAATTATACAAATGAATGGTTAAAAGCCTTCCCTATTGATTGGTATACAGACTTGGATGCTGCCCAGAAAGCCACATGGAAGGACCTCCGTACTGCCTTTGAGGAGGAATTCAAACTCCTATGTGATGATGACGAGATAGTCACAGAAATCTATAATACCAGGCAAGGAAAAAACGAGTCAATTAGGGGTTATACCAGGAAACTCAAGGAATTGATAGGGAAGTTGGATAACAAACCTGTTGTGGATTAAAAAAAAGATGGTTCATCGAAGGGTTAACCCCGTCCTTAAAACAAAAAATGAAGATAGTGCCACCATCATCCTTTGGAGAGGCATGCACCCGGGCAATGGACATAGAAAGTGAGAATAAAACTTCCAAAGCTAAGCGACAAGGAAGCGGAAGGGAGAGTTCAGAAGAAAGTGGGGATGAATCCAAGACCATCCAAGCCTTGAGAAAAGACATGATGTGGTTGATGAAGGAAGTTACTGGAAGTAAGGAAGAGAAAAGAGAAGGGAGGGAACTCTAGTGTACAGATTGCGAAAAGGAGGGACATACAAAAGGAACATGCCTACGCAAAGCCTTCTGTGACATCTGTCAGGTGTTAGGCCACGCAATCAAAGACTGCCCCTACAATCTAAAGGCACAGAATGCTCAAGTATTCTTCACCCAGGGAGAACAATCCACACCACCCTCCACCCCTCCACGTAACACAAATACAGAAGCGTCACCGGGAAGGTATCGAAACAATAGACGAGGAAGCAACAACAACAGCAATAACAACACACCCCGGAGAGCAATCCAGTACGATTCTAAAGGAAGACCCATGATCCAATGTAGGCGATGCAACGAATGGGGACACTTTGCGCGAGATTGCCAGAACGGGGGAGGACAGAATGAAGGGATGTGTAAATGGTGTGGACCGGGTAACCATGAGGATGCCAATTGCCCTAGACAAAAGGGGGTGAACAGGCTTGACATTGTAGAGCCTGAGAAGGAAGTATTTGCCATCACAAGAATGCAGGCCAGCAACTTGCATACCCTGACATAGCTACAGAGAGAAAGATTCCAAGAAGCCACAAAAGACATTAGGAATAACATGACAGAAGAAGGAAGAGGAAGTACCGCTAAATCCCCACACAACCAGCCAGTACCTAGCATCATGAAACAAGTACTGGAAACCACCATCCCTGTGAAAATTGTGGATCTATTAGAAACGTTACCTTAGCTCAGTGTTCCTCCAGTTCTTTTGATGGAGTTCATCACTTCTTTGATTCTATTGTTGTAATGCTCAATATCCTCTCCTTCATTCATCCTCATATCATCATATTTGCCTCTGAGGCTTTCTACCTTTGCTCTTTGAACATGTGGGTCACCACCATACACAGTTTGTAGCTTAGCCCACATCTTGCAAGCAGTAGTCAAATTTTCAATATCTGCATATACATGATCAGGTAGCATACTTGCTATCATGTCCATTGCAGCTGTGTGTTCTATGCTAATCTTTTGTTGATCAGGCGTCAAGGTACCAGTGGGTTCAGTGTAATCATTGATTACATGATTCCAGTATTGATCTTCGGTTGTCTTCATGTACAGCTTCATTCTACTCCACCATAAGGTGAAGTTTTCCTTAGAGAACTTTGGTCCTTCCTTCCTCATCATTGGAACTTTTCCCTGTTGCGGTTAAGCAACTTAGAAAGGGAACTTGGCTCTAATACCAATTGAAGGTCCCAACCACTGCTGAGAGGAGAGGGGTCAATCAACATCCACTAAAATTTTAGTACTAAATATGATATATTCTAGCCAAGACTGCAAGCAGAATAGATTCTATCACAGAAATAGCAAACAAACAAACCAACAGCAAACAACACCAGATTTATCACGTGGAAACCCAAGTTGGGAGAAAACCACGGTGTGAGGAAACCTCACAAATTTTGCACTCTTCTAAAGTGCGCCCTATAAGGAGCCTTCCCTGTTAAAGAATTACAAACACACTGTTAGATGCGACCCGGTTAAGGGATTTTAGTAAATAAGGCCTATTAGAACCTGCCTGGTTAGAAGACTTAGAACACCTAAACAGATGTCACCCGGTTAAGGGATTTAATACGAGGGACCTGTTAATGTCCACCCAAAATACTGAGATTTTTCTATTGCAATTGTCAGAGAGCAATAGAGATTTTGATCTTTTAATGATGGCTTTGTTGAGCCTGATAAGATCGTTGTTCTTCTTCAATTGAGAATCATCACCGGTCACTACAAGTATGTTCTCCTTGGTTGTTGTGCTTCCTTGCACACTCTTCTGCTTCTCTTCACCTTTTCGTAGCTTCTTTCAGCTTACAGGTTCACTCTTTTCTTTGGCAGAATGAAGGCAAACCGTATTCTCCACAAACAGAGGAATATATAAACTTTTTGCCCTTTCTTCTTTTTACATGCACGACCTGTTTAAAGATCACCTTCGGATCCATCACCTAGTGGAGTCTCAGCTCACTGAGGAAACATCTGATGCATGCCATGTTTTTTCCGCTTTATGAAGGAAAAGACAAGACGCGCGACAAAAGCTTTCCTTCACTAGAGTTTTCTACATGTTTTAATGCCACCAACTCCAGCATTAAAACCCTCAATTGTGCCTAGCACCGATCGACTTGATAACACAAACTCTTCTAGATTTTGTGCAACAAATCCCGGTAAAAGAGTTAGACAACTGTTTGTCGACTGTGACTTTCCCCGATTCATCAGTCGTGATGAAATATGTTGGCATTAGGAGATTGTTGGCATCAACCGATAAGGAATGTAACCAGTATATGTCAAACTGGTATTGTCATTGATTGGCAAAGAGTATTGTCAGTTACGACTAGGAAGGTCCACAGTGTTAGTCAGTCAAAAACCAAGGACAGATCAACAGGTCAGAATCAGCTGACAATAATAAAGCGCAAGGAGAGACTGGTTTGGAGACCGGAGACACATAGTGAGAAAGAGGAAGCACTAACTCTGTCACTATTAAAGCTTTAATCATAAGAGCAACCGGTAACCAAGGAAGGTGGAACCAGTAACCGATAACAGGAAGCAAGGAAAGAGTGCTACCGGTACAGCCAGTACAAGGGATGGTGACAGGTTAAGATTCTTACCTGTGCACAACCTAAGGATAGAAAATCGATCAGCAAAGATTTCATCACGACTGATGAACCAGGGAAAGTCACAGTCGACAAATAGTTGTCTGACTCTTTGACCGGAATTTGTTGCACAAAATTCGAAAGACTGTGTTATCAAGACGATAGGTGCGAGGCGCAATTGAAGGTTTTTATGCCAGAGTTTGTGGCATTAAAACATGTAGAACACTCTAGTGAAGGAAAGTTTTTGGCACGCGTTTGTCTTTTCCTTCATAAAGCGGAAAAAGCATGACATGCATCAGATGTTTTCTCAGTGAATTGAGACTCCACTAGGTGATGGATCCGAAGGTGATCTTTAAAGAGGTCGTGCATGTAAAAAGCAAAAAAGGCAAGAAGTCTATATATTCCTCTGCCTGAGATGAATATAGTTTGCCTTCATTCTACCAAAAAAAAGAGTGAACCTATACGCTGAAGAAGCTACTAAGGTGAAGAGAGAAGAGAAAGTAGAGTGTGCAAAGAAGCACAACAGCCAAGGAGAACATACCTGCAGTGACCAGTGATGATTCTCAATTGAGAAGAACAATGATCATATCAGGCTCAGCAAAGTCATCATTAAAAGATCAAACCCTCTATTCCTCTCTAACAATTGCAATAGTGAAATCTTAGTATTTTGGGTGGACATTAACAGGTCCCTTGTATTAAATCCCTTAACTAGGTGACATCTGTTTAGGTGTTCTAAGTCATCTAACCAGGCATGTTCTAACAGGCCTTATTCATTAAATCTCTTAACCAATTCGCATCTAACAGTGTGTTTGTAATCCTTTAATAGGGAATGCTCCTTACAGGGCGCACTTCAGAAGAGTGCAAAATTTGTGAGGTTTACTCACACCGTGGTTTTCTCCCGATTTGGGTTTCCACATGATAAATCTAGTGTTGTTTATTGCTTGATTGTGTGATAGTTATTTCTATGATAGAATCTGTTCTGCTTACAGTTTTAGTTACTTTATATTAGATTTGTTTTGAAATTTTAGTGGGTGTTGATTCACCCCTCCCCTCTCAGCACCAGTTGGGACCATCAATTGGTATCAGAGCCTAGTTCCTTTTTTTTCTAAACTGCTTAACCGCAATAGGAAAAAGATCAAATGATGAGGAAGGACCAAAATTTTCTAAGGAAAACTTCACTCTATGGTGTAGCAGAATGAAGCTGTACATGAAAACCACCAAAGATCAATCTTGGACTCACGTAATTCATGATTACCCTGAACCCACCGACACCTTGACACCTGATGAACAAAAGATCAGCACAAAGCATACAACTGCAATGGATATGATAGCAAGTATGCTACCTGACTATGTCTATGCAGAGATTGAAAATCTAACAACTGCTCACAAGATGTGGACTAAGCTACAAACAATATATGGTAGTGACCCACATGTTCAAAGAGAAAAGGTAGAAAGCCTCAAAGGCAAATATGATGATATGAGAATGAATGAAGGAGAGGATATTGAGCGCTACAACAATAGAATCAAAGAAGTGATGAACTTCATCAAAAGTGTTGGAGGAACACTGAGTGAGGAAGATGTGATAAGCAAAATACTGAGAACGCTCAGGCCACAATATGCCATCAAAATCTCAGTCATACAGGAGCTTAGATCAATGACCACGTCTCAAGTCACTCTTGACTCCCTAATCGGTCAGTTGACTGCATTTGAATTGAGCAATTATGATAACAGCTTGCCCATGCAAGAAGTTGTTTTTAAATCTTTTGTTAATACCTCTTCCACCAAGAAAGGAAGAGAAACCGGTAATAGTTCTACCGGTAAGGCTGGAAGCTTTGTTGAAAATCTACTCTAAAGAGATGGAGCAAGATGAGTTTGAAGAACTCATCGCAAAGAGATTTCCAAGAGGAAAAGGGAAGTACAAAGGTAAACTTCCACTAAAATCTTTTTCTTGCAATAAGATAGGACACATTACTGCAAGATGTCCAGATAATGAAAATAAAGAGAAGAGTAACTGATTCAAGAACAAAACAAAAGAGTGCTACCTTGCGGAAGTAGTCACGGACAATGAATCTGAAGATTCTGAAGATGAAGAAACTGCCTTTGTGGCAATAAAAGAAGAAAGCCAAGTGATAAGTGAAATGGCACTTATCTCAAGATCTCGTCCGCATGATGACTGGATCATTGATAGTGGATGCACTCACCACATGACTAGTGATAAGAACAAGTTCATCAGCCTAAAGCTCAATGATGGCAGATCGGTAACCCTTGGTAATAATGCTCCCTATGCTATCAAAGGTAAAGGCTCAACTGCACTGGGCAATGAAGTTGTTTGTGAGGATGTGTGCTAGGTAAGACTCAAGTACAATCTAATGAGTGTCGCTCAATTAAATAACAAAGGATACCTGTTGGAGTTCGGGCAAGGTTCTTGTGTTGTCAGGAACCAATCAGGAGCTCATGTTGCTACCGGTAGACAGAGTAAAGGGAATCTGTTCTATCTAAACTCAATGGAGGGGAACTTGCCTCATAGCATCAGTAAAAGGAAAAACAAACAAAATTTGTCTTGTAACCAAAGAGGACAACAGTTAGTTGTGGCATAAGAGGCTCTGCACATAAACTTTGGCAGCATTGTCAAAGTGAGCAAGGAGTCAGTCAGAGGGCTTCCTAAGATTACAAAACCTGAAAGAGGTATTTGTAAGGATTGTCAGTTAGGAAAACTGACAAGAAAAAGTTTCAGTAGTAAATCCTTTTCTGCTGAAAACGTTCTGGATCTCGTACACACAGATTTGTGTGGACCTATGAGAACAAAGAGCTACTATGGAGAAAAATATTTTATGCTTTTTGTAGATGATTTCTCTAGAATGATGTGGACACTTTTTCTTAGAGAAAAATCAAAGGCCTTTCACATGTTCAAAATCTATAAGGCTCGAGTAGAGAAGGAGACCGGTAAAAGCTTGAAGTGTCTGAGATCAGACAAAGGAGGTGAATACACCTCTCAAGAGTTCACTCTCTACTATGAGGAACAGGGAAAAGAAAGGCAGTTGTCTGCACCAAGGACCCCGCAACAAAATGGAGTAGCTGAAAGAAGAAACCGGACTCTAATTAACTGTGCTAGAACCCTAATGATTCAGAAGAATCTTCCCCATCACTTCTGGAGAGAAGTTGTCAGCACTGCTGTGTATACACTAAACCGAGTTCAAGTTAAGAAAGGAACCGGTAAGACTCCCTACGAGTTATGGTTCAATCACACTCCCAGTGTAAGCTACTTCGGAATTTTTGGTAGCAAATGTTACATTAAAAGAGATATGTATTCTAGCAAGTTTGAGCCAAAGAGTGATGAAGGCATATTTTTGGGTTATTCTACCAAGAGTAAAGCCTACCAGTGTTTGAATAAGAGGACAAGAAAAATAGTAGAAAGTATCAATGTGAAGATTGATGAATATTCAGAACCGAGAAGTAAGATTCAGAACCGAGAAGTAAGATCAGTCATAATGAGTATGACATTCATCAAGATCATAATGCTGAAAATCATTTGGAATTCAATGAAATGAGTGATGCTGATGAAGGAGAAGAGCAGGTAATCAAACCCTTCGAGCAGGATGATGTACCTGAAAACATAAGACCAACTCTAGATGATGAACAAGAAATTGTTCATGACCATGCTAGAAAAATTGCTCAACCAGAAGATATAGACCGAAAACACTGATCGGTTCTACCAAGGTATGTCACATATCATTCCACTGATAACATTATAGGTGACAAACATGCTAATATTCTGACTAGGAGAAAGGCTAGAGAAAGTATCTACTTACTTTTCAGCGTAGAGCCAAAAACCACCAGGGAGGCTCTGGAGGATGAAAACTGGGTCAAAGCAATGGAAGAAGAGATTGAGCAAATTGAGAAGAATGAAACATGGATTCTTGTTCCAAGACCACGAGACAAGAATGTCATCGGGACCAAGTGGGTCTACAGAAACAAACTGAATGAAGAAGGAAAAGTGATAAGGAACAAAGCAAGATTAGTCTACAAAGGATACGCACAGGAGGCGGGACTGGATTATGGTGAAACTTTTGCACCTGTGGCCAGACTAGGAGTGAGAATCCTACTTGCTTATGTTGCTCATAAAAGGTTCAAAGTGTACCAGATGGATGTAAAATCTGCATTCCTGAATGGTATATTGGAGGAGGAAGTTTACATAGAACAACCGGAAGGCTTCTCATCCACAGAGAAGAGTGGTATGGTCTGTAAACTGAAAAAGGCTCTTTATGGGCTAAAACAACCCCCAAAGGCTTGGTATGAAAGGTTGCATTCATACCTCCTGACAATAGGATTCACAAGAACAGGAGATAACAGCAATATGTATCTCAAGACTAGAAAAGAAGGGAACTTGATTGCAAAAATTTTTGTGGATGACATCATCTTTGGAGGAGATGACAAGAAGAGCAAACTCTTTGCTGAGGAGATGAAGAAAGAGTTTGAAATGTCCATGATTGGAGCCATAAAGTTCTTCATTGGATTACAAGTCCTTCAACTCAAAGAAGGTATTTTTATTTCTCAGTCCAAGTATGTCAAAGAAATTCTTAAATCCTTTGGGCTAGAAGAATCCAGACCGGTTGGTACACCAATGATAACTAACCTCAAATTATCAAAGGAAGATAATGCAAAAGAAGTAAATGAGACATTGTATCGGTCTATGATTGGCAAATTACAGATGCAGTGCATAGTAGACCAGACATAGCACATGCAGTAGGCATCGTAGCAAGATTCTTTGCTAATCCAAAAGAGACACTTAATAGTAGTGAAGAGAATTTTCAGTGACCTGAAGGGCATTGAGGAGTATGGCCTATGGTTTCCCCGCAAGAGAGGCTTCCAAATAAAGGTATTCACTGATGCAGATTGGGCTAGTAATATTGATGACAGAAAGAGCACAAGTGGAGGTGCATTCTTTCTTGGAGAAAGGATCGTGTCATGGACAAGTAAGAAATAGAAATGCATTCCACAGTCCACGGCAGAAGCTGAATATGTTGTTGTTGCAATCAATTGCACACAGGTGATCTGGATCAAACAAATATTGGAAGGAATCCAAGAACAGATACCTGAACCCATTGCAATTTACTATGACAATACAAGTGCAATAAACATAACTAAGAATCTTGTCATGCACTCCAAAACAAAGCACATTGCTATAAAGTATTACTATTTGAGAGAGCGGGTGCAAAATAAAGAAGTAAGACTAGAATATGTTCCCACAAAAGAACAGGTTGCTGACATATTCACAAAGCCACTACCAAAGAGTACATTTGAGTATCTCAAAGGTAAATTAGGGGTGATACCCCTTCCTGATCTTCAGTAATTAAACAAAGATGTTCATCAATTCATTATGCTTCAACAGAGGATTCAGCCTCATCCTAACAGGATTGATGAATAGGACTGCTGCTCGTAGGGGGAGCAGATTTCAGTAAAATAGTTTTTATGACTAGCCTTTGGCATTATTGTCAAAGGGGGAGATTATGACTAGTGGAGATCTGATAGGAGATCTGGTAATGTTATGACTTGTTATGGTTTTGCCATCAATGCCAAAGGGGGAAATTGTTGGCATTAGGAGATTGTTGGCATCAACCAATAAGGAATGTAACCGGTATATGGCAAACTGGTATTGTCATTGATTGGCAAAGAGTGTTGTCATTTACGACTAGGAAGGTTCACAGTGTTACTCAATTAGAAACCAAGGACAGCTCAACAAGTCAAAAACAGCTGACAATAATAAGTGCAAGGAGAGACTGGTTTGGAGACCGGTGACACGTAGCGAGAAAGAGGAAGCACTGACTCTTTCACTATTAAATCTCTAACTGATCATCAGAGCATCCAGCAACCAAGGAAGGTGGAACCGATAACCGGTAACAGGAACCGAGGAAAGGGTGCTACCAGTACAGCCAGTACAAGGGATGGTGACAGGTTAAAATTCTTAACTGTGCACAACCTAAGGATAGAAAACCGATCAGCGAAGATTTCATCACGACTGATGAACTGGGGAAAGTCATAGTCGACAAACAGTTGTCTGACTCTTTGACCAGGATTTGTTGCACAAAATCCGAAAGACTTTGTGTTATCAAGACGATCAGTGCGAGGCGCAATTGAAGGTTTTTATGTCAAAGTTTGTGGCATTAAAACATGTAGAAAACTCTAGTGAAGGAAAGTTTTTGGCACACATCTGTCTTTTCCTTCATAAAGCAGAAAAAGCATGGCATGCATCAGATGTTTTCTCAGTGAACTGAGACTCCACTAGGTGATGGATCCGAAGGTGATCTTTAAACAGATCATGCATGTAAAAAGCAGAAAGGGCAATAAGTCTATATTCCTCTGCCTGAGATGAATATAGTTTGCCTTCATTCTGCCAAAGAAAAGAGTGAACTTGTACGCTGAATAAGCTACTAAGGTGAAGAGAGAAGAGAAAGTAGAGTGTGCAAAGAAGCACAACAGCCAAGGAGAACATACCTGCAGTGACCGGTGATGATTCTTAGTTGAGGAGAACAATGATCTTATCAGGCTCAGCAAAGCCATCATTAAAAGATCAAACCCTCTATTCCTCTCTAACAATTACAATAGCGAAATTCCAGTATTTTGGGTGGACATTAACAAGTCCCTTGTATTAAATTCCTTAACCAGGTGACATCTGTTTAGGTGTTTTAAGTCCTCTAATCAGGTAGGTTCTAACAAGCCTTATTCATTAAATCCCTTATTTAGGTCGCATCTAACAATGCGTTTGTAATCCTTTAATGGGGAAGGCTCCTTACAGGGCGCACTTCAAAAGAGTGCAAAATTTGTGAGGTTTACTCACACCGAGGTTTTCTCCCGATTTGGGTTTCCACGTGATAAATCTGGTGTTGTTTATTGCTTGATTGTGTGATAGAATCTGTTCTTCTTATAGTTTTAGTTACTTTATATTAGATTTGTTTTGAAATTTTAGTAGGTTTTGATTCACCCCTCCCCTCTCAACACCAGTTGGGACCATCAAAATCGTCACTGATCGGTTAACAACCTTAGGTTGTGCACAGGTAAGAACCTTAACCTGTCACCATACCTTCCTCTGGCTGTACCGGTTGCATCCTTTCCTCAGTTCCTGTAACTGGTTACCGGTTGCATCTTCCTTGGTGACCGGTGGCTCTGATAATTAGTTAGAGCTTTATTACCATGTGTCACCGGTCTTTTTGCGCTTATTATTGTCAGTTGTACCTGACTTGTCCTTGGTTCCTGACTTAACAACACTATGGACCTTCCTAGTCATAACTAACAACACCTCTTTGCCAATCAATGACAAAACTAGTTTTCCATGTACCGATTACATTCTTTACCGGTTAATGCCAACACGAAAGGCATATTAATGAGCTTCACTTCGCTTATTGCTTGCACATTATATGCATCGATGGATAGCATTAATAGAATGGTGATAGTTTGAACATCTTTCATCTACCTAAGGAGATCGCACTAGCTTGGTTAATGTTGATGCCTAAACTGAGTCTAGTAGAGTCACAAAGGCATTCACAATTTCTTGCATTCTAGGAGTGGAATAGCTTTCTAAACCCTTATCCATTTGCAACTTATTTGGTTGAAAGGAGTTGAAGTGGTTGGTGTCGATTGAATGAATAGCGTAAGTCCCTTTGTGATAACCAACATATCACATCATTATAATTGAGTTAAGTCCACAATTGGAAGGAACCTTGGGGTTGTCTCATTTGATCAGACAATCCATGTACATTGTTTAGCATATGAGCATCCTTATTCAAGAGAGAGTTGGAGATTTGGCGTTTCATCTCATAATACTAAGTATTTGATTCTACATATTTTAGCGGCATGAAACTCACATCAACATGTATAAGTGGTGGATCTATTCTCTTTTATCTTTCTTCTTTTGGGTAGTGAGCCCTCCGACAATGAGCCTTCTTCTTTGGGCAATGAGTCCTTTGGCAGTAAGTCTTTCTCTGTAAAAATCACTTTAACCGGTGTTTATATATTTGAGAATAATCTTCTCTGTGGTTTTTTCCTAAACAAGGTTTTCCACGTAAATCTGGTGTTTCATGTGTTTGATGATTGTTGTGCTTTCATGTTTTCATCTTTCTTCAATTAAGGATTAAAGTAAGTTTGGTGGAATTGATTAACAGTGTCATTAAGTTTTAAAAGTTTGTGGACAATTGATTCAACCCAACCCCACCCACGTTGTCTTGTATATTCAATAGAGAAACCCTAGACAATGAAGAAATTGTCTTTCCAAAAGTGCAACAATCCTTATCCAAAAAAACAGACTTTTCACACAGACCCAGAAAGTCATAAATCTGATCAGACACCTTTATCTTTCGTTTTCCTTCACAAAATGACACCAAAATGATGACAAATAATGCTAGGCAACCTGCACAAAGTTTGCATCAAAAACCTCCAAACCCAAATTGAGATCTAACTCAAATTCTTTAATTTGATGTTCCAAGTCCTAGCCATCCCAGTGCTGATGTGTACCCTGCAAAATTGATATTCAAGCCAGCTCCAAAACAGTGCCAAAAACCTGCAATAAATTTATGCCTCTTCCAAAATTGAGTTTGGCACAAATCTTTCCAATTTTGGGAATTAAAACCCTAGTTTCAGACCCGCAATAAAGTGCCTCTTGAACCCTTGCTCAAACCTGGTAAAACCTCCATATTTATTTCTGAATTGTTCACCAAATTTGTCTCCAAAGGAGACTTCACAAATTCGCTCAATAGTGCTTGCTGCCTTCCAAACAATCAATGAGAAGAGGTGTTTTCGTCCACACCTTCAACTCCAAGGGTTTTTGTCCTCGAAAGTTCACTCCTAAAAGGAAATGAATCGTATATCAATAAGATTCATGTAATTTCCACAAACCATCATGTTAGATTGTTTGCCTTTCTGGATTAAACTATGTGTAACTTTTCATCACCGTATATCAATTTCAATAAAACATCTAAACATGACAAATACATTGCAAACCCTTCCTTATAAAGAACTCAAAGAAACATCTAGAAGATTAGGCTGACTTTAATAATTGGATAACTTTATTTAATAAAGTAACTTATTTTATGATTTATTTACCTTTGCTTGATTTTATAATTAGATTAACTAATTAAAGTCGTCCATCCCATTTATAATAATATTAATTATTGGACAACTTAATTAATTAATTTAACCAAGTCACTTTATAAAAATAAGGGGACATTACAAAAAGTGCTCTCTGCACTTCATGGTATGGAGACACGCATCTGGGATGTCTTCTACCAAATGAAGAAAGCAACCGCTTTTGTGGAGGAAGATCAAACAGACAAGGTGTCTGTACTGCACCAAGCAGAAGTTGCTCGTAATGAGATATCTGCATACATGAGCATCTCCTAGGAGCAGCTAGCACAACAAATGCACCTCACCACTTCTGAGAGGGATTGGCATACGGCTCTAAAGGCCACCCTAGCAAAAAGGGAGGCCTGGCTGTTGGAATGGAAGAATCAGCTAAAGCAGCAAAAGGCCGCATTGGTAGCGAAGGGTGTCAGATTGGCAGAGCAGGAGGAGCGCCAGAAAGCTATGGTCCAAAAGTTGGAGAGGACCAAGAAGGATTTAAAGAGGCAGTGCAGATGGAGAAGGGGTCACATGAATGAGAGTTGTGGAAGAACGAGACTTAAGGATCCAAACGTAGCAGGTGCAGCTTCTCCATCAGCAACTCTCCACCTCTTGGGCCACATGCATTCTGGTATCCTCAACTTGTCTAGCAACATCCTCTCACCCTAATTCCCAATGACTTGTTAGTGTACATAGCCCCCATTTTGTTTTCATCATTTGGAAGATGACTTCTTTTTTGACAGGGCTAATGTAGTCAGCAGTTTTGTCATGTTTGTAAATAAAATGTATTGTTAATTAAATACAGTGTAGTGGAGAATGTAATAAAATTTGTTTCCGAGTAGTTGTTGGCAGCCTTAACCAACAGCTGAGTAGTATATATGTACTTGATTGTTGTCTCGGAAACTAGCATTGATTGTAGACATCACATTCTGAAACAAATGATAACTCTTTCTCGTATATTCTCGTGTTTGATATTGTTATGTTACGTTACTGTATGATGTGAATTCTATTACTGCTTACTCTACATTATTTAACTAGTTCCTTTTGGGAGTAAATAGACCCAAGCTTTTCTATCCATTTCTTTGGATTGATGCTCCTAGTTCCAGCTGATCTATGAGAAGTGTAAGCCTCAATTTAGTGTCCCATTTTGTTGTAGCCAAAGCATGTAAAGGTAAGGCCTTCATAGTTTAGAAATTGCATCGAAGTGCCAAAAGAAGAATGAATCTGGATGGAGTGAGGAAGAGGGTTGGAGATATCCACCAAGCAAAAAGCCCTTGTAAACCTGCATGGGGAAACCCCCTCATCCGAGTCAAGCCTGACAAAGATACCCACTTGGTTGATCAAGTTTCCAATGAGATCAAGATCCCACATTGTAATGTCCCCTGTCAGGACCTTATGTAAATTTCTCATTTAAGTTTTTCTACGCACTAATTTTCTGTATCTCTTTTCTTAGTCATAGATGAAATACTTATATTTCATCAATAATTGATTTGTTTATTTATGATTAATTTTCTTGTTAATTTATATCTTAAAATATCATATGTATATTTTGATTATCACTTATCTTTAATATTCCTTAGTATTTCAGAATTTGCTTCCTTAAGAATGAACCTGCAAGAAAGACGTTAGTAACAGTAATATGGAAACATGAGTATGAACAGAAAGCTAAATAATTAATTATCTACCCCAACTAATTAACCCCTCCAAAAGAAAGTCTACTAGGTCGGGCGCATTAACCTTTATAAGGACCCTTGTGTCCTTGATTAAATCTTGCCATCGTCCTCTGGAGTGCATCCTTAGGGACTTCCCGAGCAAAGTCTACCAGGTCGGACGCATTAACCTTTATAAGAACCCTTTTGTCCTTGATTAAATCTTGTCGTCATCCTCTGGAGCGCATCACTCGGGGCTTATAGGCTGACCATAGGTCCATTCCTCTTCTTGGAAGAGCTTTCCTCTATCCAAGACTTAGTACATATGCATATGTGGGTCATCAGTGTACACTGGCTTAGTGGAGGTTTTAATCTCCCTCGAGAGCTCTCTTTTATTATTATTTTTGAAAAGAAAATTATATTGTCAATACTATCATTAATGAATTATCATTTACAAACTTGAAATAACATTATTTATGAAATCATCCTCTATTGAACATTATTAACTTGGATCATATATATATATATATATTATATTAATATCCAAATTATATTACTCATATATATTAAACCTGAATCAATTTTAAGAGAATCTGATATATATTAATTATGTATTAGATCTGAATCAAATAAGAATTTGAAATAACATAAATAAATAAATACTATATATATATATATATATATATATATATATAATACTTACCAAGTGATTATCGTGCTGTGGGAATTCTCTTTATCCTTCCCTGTTTTGCTCTTTTAAATACTGCTTTGACTGTTATTTGACTGCTTTGACTGTTTTGTTCTTTTAATATTTGATGTCTCCCCTAATTAGAGTCGTCTTTTTATGCTGACTGGAATAGATTATATTCTCCGATAATGATAATCTCAATATTATCTCCTGCCATGTATGCTCAGAAGGCTACAAATATAATTTATATTATAGTTTCTCTTGTTCGTTGTCTTTCTGACCAATATGATCAGTATCAAATATATTTCCTTGCTGTTTGAGTTCTTTTTCATTTGCTGTTGAACATTCTTGGGATTGATCACTGTTTATAGATGTATTTATTGATAATGCATATATATTTGTTCCATTACTGTTTATGCTTGACATCGCATATATGAAGTCAACCAATCATACAAAATTGATCGTTTATTCCGTGAGTCTAAAGTTGAACAAGGCATCTGTAGATTGTACTGTCACGGGACTGTTTACTGGCATAAGGAAGGCCCTATTAATAATTAATATTATTTCTAATGAAATAAACCAGGATTGATATCTTTTCACAAATAATGGACTGCCCATATATAGATCTGTGAGGAGACATGACTTTCTCTAATTGAAGAGACGTGTCTCTTCTCCTGCCTCCTACGGTTGGGCTTTTCCATATCCCTCCTGTAGTTTCTAATAGTTTTATACTCACCGATTAGAGTATAGTGAGTAGTATAGGATGTCTAGAGAAATAATATTAAATCTTTACTCATATAACATTACCTTATTAATATTAAGAAATGGTATAATATTAATTATATTAATTATTAATTATTATATCTTCATTCATATAATATTATATTATTGATATTAAAGAATGATATTTAATTATTGATTATTATATTTTTTTTTTTTCTATATAATATCATTTGATTAATATTAATAGTTGATTATTAATTATAATTATAATTATTAAAATATTGCTTAAGACAAATTATATCAGAAATGTGAGATCACATTATATATTGTTAATTATATTATTTATTTATTATACAATATATCATATGAATAGTATATATTAATAATATTCAATTATTATTAATTATTTATATTATGATCATTATTATATATTTTATTATAAATTCAATAATAATACATATTGAATCTATTTATATACTCGTTAAAATATTGCTATGACTATTTATTTCATTTATCAATTTATCTTTATTATCATGATTAGGGGGTTAACAAGGGACATGACACACATAGCCAGAGGTAGATTGTTTATCTGATCCAGATCGAAATTTCTGTGATTGGCAGTGGCAGGTTCAAAAAAAGGGGTTGATGGAGTGTGTAGGAGGCCAGAAGAACAAGGGACCATTCTGCACCACAAATTTGCAATCTGCAACAGAGTTAAAACAAAACAGAAAGAAACCAAATCCAAAGTATGAATCACAGGGTAAGTCAAATTACTCCCAGAGGACTTGGCCCATTTAAGAACCGAGTCAAGGGACGGACACTTCCACATAAATCTGAGAACCAGGGAATGGCTCCCAACATCAACAGAGAGCATTCACACACTCATCTATAATATGAAAATCCACAGGTTCTTCTGAAAAAACCACCTCCACATCCCCAACCATGTAAACAATGTTACCACTAGAAGGAACAGGCTCCTCAGAGACAGAAGACTATTTAATGATATACCATGAACCAACAACATAGTTCTAAAGTTTGACTATTTAAAGTGTGTTCTATCTAGACATTAAGCATCACTCACTCTCAGCCGACTGTTGTACTTGTCTCGATCTTCAGGCACAGCCTGATTTCTGCATGTTATATGTCTAAATCATGTAGCTGCCAATAAATTGATAAACACCCTTAGAATGAATTTAAATAAATTATCAACAGGACAGAATCAGATTGCATCTCTACAATAAGACAAAATTATGATAGAACAAAGAGACGTCTCAAGGTCCAGAAGTAGGAAAGACAGATTCCTCTTATAAACAACATTGCAAATAGTAGATAAGAATGAAACATGCAGGATAAGGCCAACAACTAGGAGAAGAGAATGAAGAGATCGGATTTAAACTATAGTGCTACAATTGCTGATTAATAGCATTAATTAGGTAAATTACATTTTTCATCTTTGGAATATAAACTGAAAAAAGGAAACTGTAATGATTAGCAACAACAATAAAAAAATATGGCAGAAAAATCAGTTGTCTGCTATTAATTTCTTGCGCAAGGAAAGATGTGAAGCAATCTTTCAGTAGGATACCTCCCCACTTACCTTATGGAATATAAGGCTTAACAAAAACTGTTTGGCTTTAAGGCAAGATTATATAATTCTGCGAAGGAGTCTTGGGCTTAGTGCTTGCTATCATCAGCTCTGTATAAGAGGAAAGTAGTGAGAAATTAAATCCCAAAAAATTCTTAAGTCACTTGTTTGATTCTATCAGATTGGAACTTCATGTACAATGAGTTTAAGTGGATTGTATTCTGGGTGTAAGTTGATTGGTGAAGTTCAGTTTGGGTAATGAGATCAAACCCAGGGAACAAAATTGAGCAACAGACACGTAAATGAAAGGAAATTCTCTGGTGGGCTTCCATAAGGAGGGTTGCATATGTAAAATTAGCATCTAGCTTATCCATGACCTCAAAAAGCAACCAACCAACTCAGGAAAATATTTTCCTTGCAATCATGTCATACAGTTAATGTATGTTATTGTTGACTAACATGTTATAAAATGCATCTCTCCAAACAAAAGGACTTCTCACAAATAAAAGAAGAAACCCTGCAGACAAGAAGACAGAATATAACACAATCAAGCAGAAGATGCTTTCATTAGGAGAGCACAAAAAGCAGACAGAATAACAGTACAGAAAAGAATGAAACCAATCCAATTGCATAAAGCCACTTCTAGAAACTGACAGAGAAGGCTTAAGCATGCATGAAATGAATTATATAATTTGATACCTCTTCACGCTCTGCTTCCATTTCTTCATATGTCAATGCTTGTTTTTTCTCAACATTTGCTTTGGTCTCAGCAAGTGTCTACACTCAGAACCCAAAGCATGTATAAGAAAAAACTTCAAATAATAAAAAGCATGGTAATGCAAACGAAATGCCCCACAATAAATCTCAAAACTGGAAATGACATATATGAACAATTTGAATTCTGCTGTTCCTGTGCCTTATGATGCATTTACAATGAAAAGCGGAAAGTATAAATTATTTAAACTAGCATTATAATCGATTTTATATACATAAGGTCGTCAGGGAAAATTTGAGATCTTGGTTATAATGTAAATCATGAATCTAAGCATAACAGTTAATGATAGATCTGTTATTCCTAAATAGATCTAATATTCCTAACCTCATACAAAAGTTCAACAAACCGTTGCATCTTAACCTCCATTAGAGCAACTTCTTTTGATGCTTTAATCTGTTGTTGAAGCTCTTTATCCGTTTTTCTTCCCAAAGGCCAATTGCCCTTTGCAAAATGCTTTCTATCAAGCTGCTCCAAGGGAGTGAACTGGAATTGTAACAGAAAAAGTTACTTGTAAATAGATTTTCAATGTTAGACATACAGAGAAATGGAATATAACTAACTATTCCATAGGAAACACCTAACACATATATGATAACAATGTTAAATACTACGAAAGGAACAATTCCATCACATGTCTTCCTTCGAAAATCCTTGATATTAAATGTAATGTCCCCTAATTATCAGTATTCAAGTTTGCCCTAGATTACAATAAGGTGAAGTAGGGTTCAAGGATACCTTTTGTATCTTGATTGAGATCCTGCAAACAAGTTAGGAAATACTATAATCATAATTCATAATTAGACATGCTTGCATTAGAAATAATATATATCAGATTAATAGATTACTTAAATCAGATTTAAGACATCTCAATCATGGGGATAATAAGCTATGGTGACTTAATGAGGTGCCCAAGAGACCACCAACCCAAGGCCCAAGAGCAGATATACCATCCTTCTTGGCCTCATGTGGCCCTTGCCATACAAATGAGGTGGTGAGCCTAGTGTGGTGTCCTCTCACTATTTCCCTCATCCTTGTCACTTCTACCTCATCTCTAATGATTTTGCATCCTAATGCACATGTTCACCATGGTAAAGATCATAAGGAATATACAGCAGAGTGCCCGGAAAGTCCTTCCTCCTAAGTCCAAAGACAGTCCCCTTGCCCCCCTCTATTTCCATGGGACTCTTTAGTCCAACATGAGGTGGCATGCTTAGAAGGCGACCTTATCACCATTTTCCCTCCTATGACTAACTCATTTCCAGTAACATGGCTTGTTACAGCAGTTAAATATGCATTCTAAATCACATATTCCATATGTCCATATATAAGACCAGATCATAGATAATGAATTACCAATACATCTAAATGTAAACAATAATGCATTTCATCTCAGAAATATGTCATTATATGGATGTATATTATAAGTAATATAAACAGTCACAAGTATTAACTGGATGAATTTGGTGATGGGCAGTCATAAAAACAATGTTATGAATGCACATCAAGATACCCATACCAGAGATCGCAGATTACAAATATGAACTACTATATATCTCTTTTTCTTATTCCTATCTCTGCTGATGATTGACAGTAAACAGTGATGATTTTATTCCTTCTCTGATATCTTTCTTAGGATGCCAAATATTAAACTGATACGATGATCCTTGGTAGAGTGGAACCGGTCCTCAATATATACCTTAAAGAACTGGTCAGATGCATCCTTTGGTGTTTAGAGACATGTCACTTCCAAAACTTCCCTCTTCGCACCCTTCCATAATTAATCATTATTTTGTAATCTTTATTTAAATCACATGATGTCAAAACTGATTCTGTGATATCGTATCATTTCATAACTAAACCGATTTAGTGATATCATCTGGAAATCACATTCTTAGTATTTCTTTATCAGTATCAGCCTTTAACTGTTTCCTAACCAAGACGATTATCGTGGCTATTTGGATCCAATCTGGTTACGCCAATCCTTATCTTATGTCGATACCTTATTGATAATGGTGGATCATCCATATGTCGGCTATGATGATCTTTCGATCCATTACTGCAATTTTGTCTTAATAAAAATTGGAGTATTCAGGTTGACATAGTCTGAAAAGGATAGGTTTCGAACCAGGGACATGACATTAAATCCTTGATATCAAAAGTTTCTGAATAAAAATTTGCATGGCAGAAACTCTTCAACCTACAAAATAATGTCATCCAAACTTAAATCGCCAAGAATTGGAAAACCTAAACCAACATAATAATTGAACTCTGTCTTACTAACTTATGAAAACTGCTGTAATTTCTTCCAATTTAATCAAGACATTTACTTCACTGTAGTAGATTGCAGAAATGAAATTTCCACAGTCCACTATCATTAAATTGAACACTTCTGGATTAAGACAGGGTAGGAGTTTTTTGTATCAACATTATGGGTCACATTCTATGATGATATGTGATCCATCATCAAGATAAGGAGAGAAAAATAAGGATAGACTGCAGACCAGGCCTATAAAAGAATATGAAAGGCCTGATAAACAAGAAGACAAGAACATAAGAAACCCAAAAATTAATAAAACAACACAAGAATTTGAGAAGTGAAACAATATAATAATATATTATTAAGAACACAAAAGATCAAATATTATAATTATATTGCATTGGTCCAAATTGAATGAATTAATATTAATTTAAAAAAATTTAGAAATTGATACTAGAATTCAAAAGATTTCTATCAAATTATAATAATTAAGACATTTATAATTGAAAAGACAGAGATAGTTATGATTAATAGGAAAATTTTGTAATATATATATGAATTATAATAAAAATTAAAAGTAACAACTCCCCATTAATGGGGATGGAAGTGCTAATATGCTCAACACAAGACAAACAATGAAATGGACACCACCACAGACTAGGTGGTGTAAATTGAACTTCGACCGAGCTGAATGAGGAAATCCTGGCACCTCAAGGGCAGGATATATAATTAGAGATTGGAAGGGTTTAACCAGAGGTAAGCTCATTTGCCCATTACAGAAAGGGGCAAACAACAAAGCAGAATTTCAAGCCCTGATCTTAGGACTCAGACTGGGTATACAAATGGGGGTATCCAAATTAGAAATCAATGGTGATTCATTGCTAGTTGTCAATGCCATTCAGCCAGATCAACAACATTGTTGGTGATTAGAAGCCATGCTTAAGGTTGCAAAAGAACTTTTGAATTGATTTGAGGAGAACGATCAATCACATTGATAGAGAGGACAACAAAGAGCCTGATACTTTAAGTAACAAACCAGCCAATGCAGAGAATTCTTATTGAATGCAAGGGCCTTCTAGAGATTAATAAAAAAATTGAATGTAATCTAGCCATATTCAATGATGACTGAAGTGACAGGACTTGGGATCAAGTGTTCGAACCGCCCATCAAGAGTTGAGGATGATTGGCCAGAGACTTTCATGATAATCATGACATTGGATGAATGGCATCCTCCCAAGGGATTGGGAATAATTAACACGAAGACTTCGCATGTGGATGTGGCCTCCCCTTCGGTTATTTGGCCTCTCAATCCCATGTGGATGGACAAATAAGAGTGCCATCATTTTCCCATAGTGTGATACTCCAAATTCCCATGCATAACATTTATGTTTTATAGTGGGATATTGTCAAATTCTTGGCATAAATGTAGGATTGCAGAAATTCAAGTTTGTATTAGTTTGGAACATAAATTGTTTTTGCATAGGCAAAAGATTTGTATTGGAGAATCCAAACAGAACAGAGCTTTTAAATGAATAACTTAAACAAATTAAAGAGTAAATTACAAGCCACTGACCTTAAATTGCATAAGCAGTTTGCAATGTTATTGTCAATATTCAAAACAATGCAACAGCAGTCTTACACTATATCTGTCTGAAGGTAAATTTGTGATGTCTAGCAATTGCCTTTTCAAATAGAAAAGCTTATATTCACTTAGACTTGGATTTTACAGCTTCGGGTGGAAAACACCAGCAAGAGAACTGTTACAAGTAAAAGACCAAATCGCTGTCAAGCTGCCCAGCATACTGTAAACTCCCCCAGATCTTTCAATGCAAACTCCAAGTGCTCAGATATACATAATATGGTCTGATAAAGGAACTGCAGTACTACACATATGAACAGTGACTCCTCGATGGGCATGAACACATAAGAAAAGTGCAGATGTCAAGCATAGGAGACCATACACCAAGGTACAATAAAGTTTCTATCCCGAGAACAGATCTCTCGGATATTATTTCAACTTACAAGACCACACAACTCTGGCATTCAATTCTTCAAGCAACAACAAAATGACTCAAACAATTTTTGTGAATAGCTAGAGCTGATAATTCTCACAGTAAGCATAGATAGGCCAATAAACTCCACGCCTTCAGCAACAACTAAAAACTTCACTTCAAACTAGTAAGGAGATGTTTCCCTCAGCAACAACAGACCCAGAAAATGGTACTTAAAAACTGAGATGTAAAAGCACAAACTCGAGCGTGGGTGAGGCGTCTAACAAGAAGGCTCCTTCGCATGTCTGAAAACTGGCTTAAATGGCACCCACTCTGAGAATGTTGATGCCAAAACAGGAGAAAATAAACCCACGACAATTCCTTATTTTCAAACAACCCATTTCGTAGGGTTGGTTGCCACCAAAATGCCCTTCTTCTGCTATAATTCTCACACCAAATGTGAAATTACCAAAATACTTAGCAAAACTCACCCATCATATTTTCCTCCCTAGTTTGACACCAATAATCAACATAGAAAGAAAGAAAGAAAGAAATTATTTTATCGTCCACGAGACTCAAAATAGCCTATGGGATAGACGGCCTCAGAAACTAAGTTTTTGCATTCAGCCCTCTTCTTATGCAACTTGATGATGAGTGCCCCCAATTGCTCAACCGTCCCCTCGCTAAATAATCAACCCAAGAGTTAGTTGTCAAGATGTTTACAAAATTGTCCCTGGTGTCCTCGAAGGCGTCACACTCTAAAATGAAATGATTTTTTGTTTCCACTTTTTTGGAAGAGCAAAAAATACTCTTTCTTCCCAAGCTTCTTTTGGTCTTTTCCAATACCTGGGTTCACAAGAAAGTTGATGAGAGTTGGTTCTTAACTGAGCAATAAGAATTTTGGCTCTCCAAGAGATATTGACCCCTATGTACACTTTTTGATGATGATTATGACTGGGATTAAACTCTTCGATATAATATTTTTTTCTTTCTCCTTAGCCCTTTGTCCCTAGAACACTTATGGAACTTATCAATAACCAAAGCCATTATCTCTTTACTATTCATGGGGCACATTTTCAAGTAAGTATCCCCATAAACGAAACCATTTGCTGTTTTTTCCACATCCAAGGCTTCTTACTTTTGCACAATATGTTATTGAAGACAACCTTAGGCCATCTGCCCTCTTCAAATTTCACAATTCTTTTTAAATATCTTTTGAATTGCACCATAGCAATTGCTTCAATAGGAGCAGCCCCAACTTCACTCAACATGATATCATAAGAGATTGAGCTTCAAATTTTGAACTTGTTTGTAATCAAAGATTTTTTAATTCTCTCAATTTCCTTCCACTGTAGATCAAAGGTATTGTTGGCCCACAATTCAACACCATAGAGAACAACCAAAAGCACTAAAAGCCCAAAAAGAGTTGGGGTAGTTTTTCAATCCCATAGCTCTGCCTCTCTACGTCTATTTTGAAAAGCATAAAATGCTTTCCAACCTCCCAAAGCTCACTTCTTTCTGCAACTGTCCCAACTTAAATTTTTGTCAAAGTTTATTTTGAGGTATTTATAATTTGCCACTTCATCAAGAGTACTAACTTCAAGGTAAAACTTATGCTGGTCGTGTTTTCTATTGTTTAGAGAAAACCTTCACTTTTGTCATGCTACTATTGACTTGCATCCCCACCATTCTACAAAAATACTCAAGGGAAAGTTAAGTGAGCGGATTTAGAAATCAAAAATAACATCATCTGCATAATAAAGAAGCCTGCTAACAAACTCGCTCAAATGGACATTGTCGCCACCTTGTAAGTTAAACCACTCTTCAAGTTTTGTCAATATATAAACCAAAAAGGGTAGGGAACAATGGGAACCCTTTCTTGACCCCTATATCACTCCTAAAACTTTCAATGATGCCAACTGAAGTTCTGATTTTGATTTTAACCTCCTTATACATCCTATGAACAGCTGATCTAAGATGTATATGAACCCCAACTTCCTCCATCTTGCGGCAAAGCTTGTCTCTAGGGACCATGTCAAAAGCTTTTTGAAATTTACAAAGCAGCAATAGGCTTCCTCCTTTTTCTCCCATTATTCTTCAATCATGTGCCTTAAAGTTATACCATCATCGATTGTGGAATACTTAGGTCTAAAACCTATTTGCATGTTAGCACGTTTATCTCTTTCTTTTGCCCACTAGCTAATTATACTTTCTAGCATACTTCTAAATAACTTGCAAACAAAGGATTTATCATAATGGTCCTATAATTGGAGGGATTATTGATGTCACCACCCTTGAAGAGAGAAATTGCAAGGCTAGTTGTCCAATCTAAAGGGAATCCCTGCTGAATGATGTTGACAATTTTTGTAATGTTGACAAGTTTTCATGCCCCACTTTAGATACTATACTTGAATATCAACTAACTCTTTTGTTTTTCCAGCACCTAAGTTCTTGATACCTATCTCAATCTCTTGCATGGTGAAAAGCTGACTAGTGGTGGTGGCAAAGTGGGGCGGGTCAACCTTAGAATCCTACTCATAAAGTTGTTTTGCATAATCAAATTACCGAGAAGCTGTATTATTATTTTTGTTTGTTTTTTTCTCAGTTGAGCTCTTTCCAAAATAGCTTGGGATTATTTTTCCCAAGAAAGATTAGCTCTTACCTACTTGTAACCATGAAATCAGCTTTTTCCTTTCTTAAAATTTTCTTTTACACTTTGAATTTTAATTTTTTTCTTGTTTAACTCTTTCAAAGTTCTACATGCCTTTTTGCATTCCTCATCAAACCAAGCATTAACTGGAAAGCAATTTGTTTCAGATTTCCTACTTTTTGCCCTTTTGCACTCAACAAGTCCACTTTGAATTAAGTTTGTTAATGCATGACTATGAAGGCCATTTAGTGAAATTTTCTCCTTAAAAAGTCTCTCAAGTGCTATGTTGAATGTACTACAATTTTTTTGAGTCAAGAATTCTGCCCTTTGAGGAATATTTCTGAATACACTGAGTTATTGTCCCAAGTGTAATGTCCCTTATTGAAACGTGCCCTAGTTAAGATTCTACAAACACAATTGCAAGAGCTAGGGTTAGAAAGTTATCTTACCGAGTAGAAAATCTCTTTAATTTTGCTTGAATATAAACCCTGCAACCATGAAATAAGTACAAATATATGTATACAAGACACAATTAAATTGTTAGTAGCTCATAAATAAATAAAAATATGCAAATCTATAATATACTTATGCATATGGCAAGAAAACATTTCTAGCATTTCGACTTTCATGGGCCATAACCATAGTGAGGGGTGAATAAGAAGATATGATGAGGTACACTTTATGTCACTACCCTAGGCCCAAGGGCGGATACTCTATCCCCCTAGGCCCCATAATTTATGGGGTTGGCATACCTAGCAGAATATTATGTCATTCTCCTTCATTATTCTATCTTATTCCCTTCACACAGTTAAGGTCCTTTAACTATCATATAATCCTACCCTATGAGTTGGGGGAAAGACTACAATAGGGTGCCCTTAACTCAACCCTAGGCCCAAGAGCAGAATCTCTTGTCCCTCTTGGCCTCATGCTTCATGAGGTGGTGTACCTAGTGAGGCCTCATCGTTCCCCCTTATTGCAATTACTTCCCATCCATATGGACTATCCTTCACAAATAGTGCCTCTATATGATGTAGCCCACATCCATTCCACTGCAGGCCTTATCCCCTTGCCTTTGTATGATGTAGCTCATGCCCATTGCACTGCACGACTTATCACTTGCCTTTGTATGATGTAACATGGCCCATTCCACCACAGGTTTTATCTCTTGCCTTTGTATGATGTACCATGGCCCATTCCACCGCAGGACTTACCTATCTTGCGAGGTATTAATATAATACAATTAAAAATATAAATACACATTGTATTCTACCCAAGTCACATATTCCATGTCCATATATCAAACTGTAGATATGAATCAGCAATTATCTAAATATAAACACAGTGTATCCTATCTCAAGTATGATACTATATGGATGTTTGTTGTGAGTAATATAAGCAGTCACAAGTATTAACTATATACACTTAGTGATGAGCAGTAATAATTACTATGTCATGAATATCAAATACTCATACCAGATATCACAAATAATCTATTCTAATGGTTATCGTCCATACTTTTCCTTCTTTCTATTCAATGATTATTTCCTCATCTCTGCTGATGGTTCTCTTGTAATCTCTTATACGATATCTTTATCTGTTGTGTTTTCTAGATCTTCCTTGCTTGGCTTCCTGCCCTTCTTCAATGAAGTTCCTCTCTTTTATATATCCTTTGAGTGCAAGGAGTCACACCCTTTCATTTGCAAATGCCCTTATGAAAGGGTCACACCCTTTGGTCATGAAAAGATACATATGTTTGACAGCAGCTGCCCCTTTCACTTGCTATCTGTGACTTCTCAAATCTGTCTCTACTACTTTTCAAATCTGCACATATCCCATTTAGGATCTGCACATCTTCTAGATCTTCATATCTTATCTTCTTATTTCCTTCTCCATTCTTATTTCAGATTTCTCTTAATACTTTTGCTTTGAGTCTGGCCTAGATCTCCTCTACTCCTTTCTCCTCCCTTCCATTTGATCCTTCTTCCCCTTCATATCTTCCCATATGAGGGAGAGGTCACACCTCTTCATCATGTCTGCCTTTTGGCAAGAGTCACAACCCTTCATAATTGTCCCTCTTTCAAAGAGTCACAACCCTTTCAAAAAGTCACAACCCTTTCGAAGAGTCACATCCCTTCATAATCACAACCCTTTGAAAGAATTACAACCCTTCATCATTGTTGTCTTTTGAAAGA
Organism: Chamaecyparis obtusa; assembly: GCA_027943335.1. Taxonomy (NCBI): domain Eukaryota; kingdom Viridiplantae; phylum Streptophyta; class Pinopsida; order Cupressales; family Cupressaceae; genus Chamaecyparis; species Chamaecyparis obtusa. The sequence goes on along the minus strand of BSBK01003711.1, from coordinate 1,310,797 downwards.
GTCACTCCCTTATTTTCTTCACATTGCTTTCTTCTTCCATTAATCCTTTTTTAATTCCTTGCTCTCCTCTACTTCCTTCCTCCATATTTCATTTCAAATGAATTTTCCTCCCTTTTATATCTTATTTTGAGGGACTCGCAACTCTTCATTACATATCTTTTGACCTTTCATTAAATTTAGTTAATTTAAATATTAATTTATTTATTTATTATTATATTTTTATTTTATTATCATTATTTATTATTAATTTCTCATTTTAGATAGGGGACATCACACCAAGCTGCTTCTTTTTGGTCCAAGAGATACTTAAATTGGTGACTTCTTTGCTACCAACTTCTTGTTCTATTTAAGAATGAGGCCCAAAAGAGGCAATAACAGCTTTGTCTTTGTTCAACCATGCCCTTTCACCTTCATCCTTTGCTGCTCTAACCTCTGACATTTCCTCCCTTCTTTCCTCTTGTTGCCTAATAGTCAAATCTTCATCTAGAAAAAAGTGAGAGCCCTTCAAGAGTTGTTTCTTGCTTAGAAGGCTCTACTTATAATATATGCTTGCCATGATGACTTTTATGGGCCTAGCTCGTTTGTCACTAAGCTTTCCTGCCCTCTACACTTAGCAAACTCGTCCTTGCCAAAGCAGCTTGTCTTTTAAAAAGTCACTTGCAAGATCAAAAAGTACATTCATTTTTTCCATAATCTTTCACCCATTCGATAATAATGTTTGCTGCTCTAAATTGCCTTTAATTTCTCTATCTTGCATATTGTTGACCTAAGTGTTTGCTTCTTCCATATTAGCAGAATTGTTAATAATGTGTCCAAGTTCTAGAGTTTTTCGTAAAACCTCCTTTCTTTTCTTCTCTTTCTTTCTCTCCATGGTTGTTTGATTGGTCAACCACTTTCCCTCTGACCTGAGATGATTTAGAAGTCAACAAATCTTTCTTTTCCATTGCAGATTCTTTCATGATTTGCCAAACAACCTTCATGTCTTTCAATTCAATCTTCCTTATCATAAGAGCTTCTTGCAACAAAACCACTTGCTCCTTCAATACTTCATTATTTGTTGCTCAAGATTGATTTGCAATTGCTGAAGCACGGATTTTTAGATCTCTTTCCTACTCTTTCACTTCCAAAACCTCCAACCTCCTCTTGGCATTTAACAACTCTTGCACATAAACATTAGATGACCAAGTGAGAGCGAGTGGATGTGGGGTTGTAGAAGGGAGTATCATCGATGTCTTCACTGCCTTTGATCCTGTTATTACCACACCCTTGCATAGGGGACTTGTTTGAATATTGTTTACTACGGAAGGATAAAATATTCTCCTAGAAACACTCTCTTCCTTGTCTACTCCCATTTTAGACAAGCAAGTCTACATTTAAGATACCCCAAAATTGCTTGGCATTGACCCAAACCCACTTCCCCACTTTGACTGAAGATGAAATTTTCACTTGACCTAGATGGTTTATTTCAATAAAGCCAAATATCTCTTGTCCATTTTTCATGTATGATGATGGATGCATTTCCATTGCCATAAAAGAAGAAAAAATAAAATAGAGAGCAAGGCTAAATACATGTTTGTTGGTAATCTTCTTGTCTATGTCAACTTTTTGATGGGCTCTCCTAAGATTTTTGATGCCTTAGGCTAAATCAATGAGCCTGGCCCCACTGCAACACTAGCCTGGCAAAGAATATCATAAACCTTTAATATCAAACTCCAATTTGCATGCGGCCAAACCCAAGATTAATAAAAAATTGCTAGCATAAAATTATTACTGCCATATAGTAGCATCCAGATTAAGAAATCTCACCCACAGTAAAATAAATTGCTCCATAAAACCTCCATCAAATAGATAGATGGCAGCAGCCCAAACAAATCATTAAATTTGTGCTAATAATAATGATAATAATATATAATGACATTCTTTCCAACTTCCAAATAACATTACTAGGCATCCAGGCTGCACTCATAAATCATTGACTCAACCAGACAGCCAAGCTGCTCTATTTTACCAAATTATCAATATTCTCCAACCACTGCAAATTTGTCTCTAGAGGATGATTCACAAATTCTGCAAAACTTCCAACTGTTACACATCAACCAAGAAGCCTGAGTGACTCCTCCAAGATTATTGGGAGCAGATAGTTCCACCGCCGAAAATGATGTTCTCAAGTTACCATCCTAGGCCTATAAATCTAAGAATTTCCTCAAAAACTACAATATGAGAAATAATCAATCATTCCATGTTCCGCATCAATACCAAAGCTACTCAAATATTATTAAATCAGTTCAGGGACACTTACTTCAATTAATTCTAATTAATTATTTTTCTAAAGTTACTTTTAATTAATTATTTAATATTACCCCTTTTTATCAGTAATTTCTTTTGACTGGAGCTTTGAACTAGTGGCATCACATTAAGGGTATCCCCGTGGTACCAATTGGGTTGTTGAGACATTAACGTCTCCTAGATCTATCCTGTTTATCTCACCTCACCTTATACTTCCCTATCACTATGGAAGCAAAAATCCTTTAAACTCCCACTATCCACGTCGAACATCCCTATATCTCCCAAACTCCTTATCTCTCAGAAGACCTCCTTATATGTAATGTCCCCATTTTAGCAAGTTCTTGTAGCTGGGCATGGTCAGTTCATCATTGCAACCCTTGTGAGCTGACAGTGGGATTTGAGGGTCTTTGTGATAGTCTTGCTATTTTTAGTAAGTCTATTTTGAGCAATTGCTATTTTTGGCAATGTAGTGGAGGCAGCATAGAGAGTTGAGTAGTAGGAGCATTTATTGAGTTTTTTAATGAGGCTTCATATTTTAAGTTGTCTATTAAGTCTATCTTAATAAATAATTATATCTTTATGTTATAATTTGATGGTGTGTGCGAGAAGCCTCTTAAGTGAAAAGTGTATTGGAGAAGCTACACTTTTTTAATGTTTTTAAAGAGCTTTTGGGAGAAAATCGAATTCATTCTTGGACTTAGCTTTTTTTTATGTGGTTTTTGTTGAGAAGTTCTTCAACTAGGGTTTGAGGACTGATTCCTCCACATAATTGCATTTTGAATTACTGTTTTGGTGGTGAATTGTGCATCTGGATACTGGGAAATTAATTCTAATGTTATGGCTGCAAATTTGGTGCTGTAAACTCTCACAAGAATCACGCATGCAAAACCCTAAGAATAAAAGCTTGCAAACTGATCCTGAGTTTACCTTGAAAACATCCGTAGATAAAGTAAAGCTAACTCCAGTTTTAACAGTGAATGTTTCGTATAATCCGGTTCGGATTATCATGCACTTAACCGATAATAACCTTGTATCCGGTTAGTCATTTCTTCCCTATGTGTCTCCCATGTCCGGTTAAAAACACCTAGACCGGTATCAGCGTGACCGGTTAAAGTACACTGCTTCCTCTTACGGTCTACTGGTTTATATTAATGAATACGGTTGTGATGTACCAGTGTTCCGGTGGGATTGATGTTTGCCTCTGACTTTACCAATGACAACTAATGTTATGTCAACAACATCCCTATATCTCCCAAACTCCTTATCTGTAATGTCCCCAATTTTGCGAGCATTGGTGTTTCAAGGATTAGCCTATTATTTTGATCCTCGTAAGCTAATTATTGTGGATAGAGGGTCTTCTGAGGCAGTGGCTTAGCTTGGGAGGGTCTTGTCTTCTCCACAATTCAGTAAGCTACAGGTTGGTCTTCGTTTGGCTTAGATTGGACTTCATTTGGGCTTAGATTGGTGTACTTACTATTTGTAGTAAGTTGGGTGTTGATTGAGATGGACCCTTTCTATTTTTGGAAAGTGCATTTGGTCACATGGAGAAATAATAGGTATAACTCCTACTTCAAACGACATATTTAAATGATGAGTATTTTGGGAGTTATTACATTTTTAGTGGCCAAATTATTATTAAAATATTAAATGGCTTAATATAAAGTTATAATCTAACTTTATAATTTCACTTAAGTTGAGGGTTAAGTCATCATTGGAAGGGGCCATTATTTAATTGATTATTAAACCCAAGTCGCATTATTATAATGATATCTTATTATAATAATGTTTTAAAGGAAGTTGTTAAAGGGGAGTTGTGTTGAGTGGAGATCATTTGGGAAACTTTCACAATTTCAGAAGTTGAGTTCTTTTGGAAACTTTTATCAACAAAGCATTATAAATATGATCTCATTTCATTGGAGAAAGGACACTTAAATATTTATTTGCTTTTGTTGTCTTAGAGGAGTTTCTGAGTTTTCTGATTCCTAAACCCTTGCTGAGGTATAAGGGTCTGATTTTCTGAGAGGTGTATTGCACCTATTTGCTGCTGAGGTAGAACAAATTGAGTTTGCTTCTCTACTATGTTTACTGTTATTGAGAAGCTGTTTGTGAGTTTGGTCTTCAAATTTGGACATAACTCATCCAAATTTCATGTGCAATGAATGGTGAATAATCAGAATTTTATTTGCTGCTGGATAGTAATTATTAGCATCTTTTAGAAGTTGTTGTACAATATCCAAGGAGGGTCGTATAGATTTAAAGAAGGCTGTCGTACGGACAAGGGAAGGGCTGTACATTTTCTGATCTATGGTTGCAAGTTGAGGGTTGTGGCAAGGTTGTTGCTATGTGTACATCTTGGGTTAATTTCGAGATTACAATTTGTAAGGAGAGGGTTTAATTGCTGGCGTCTATCATTCATTGGTTGCGTCACAATCTTCAGCAGTCACATTGGGATAATAAGGTGCTGCAATCTCTAAATTGTTATATGTAATGATTGAATAATGATGCTTGTATGTGAATGAATTGTAAACAATTATGGCACAAATAATTTGCTGTTGTTTATGATGAGAAATTCAGTCATTTTCTATCTATGATTCTAATTGGAAATTTGCAAAATTAGTTATAAGTTTTTGGAATTTAGTAAAAATTGCAATCAAATTGAGGAAAAATCCAATTTGCAATAGAGAGCCAGTTGGGCTCTTCACATTATCTCTCAAAAGACCTCCTTATATGTAATGTCCCCATTTTAGCAGGTTCCTATAGCTGGGCATGGTCAGTTCATCATTGTGACCCTTGTGAGCTGACAATGGGATTTGAGGGTCTCTGTGATAGTCTTTCTATTTTTAGTAAGTTTATTTTGAGCAATTGCTATTTTTAGCAATGCAGTGGAGCCAGCACAAAGAGTTGAGCAGCAGGAGCATTTATTGAATTTTTTAATGAGGTTTCATATTTTAAGTTGTTTATTAAGTCTATCTTAATAACTATATCTTTATGTTATAATTTGATGGTACATGCGAGAAGCCTCTTAAGTGAAATGTGTATTGGAGAAGCTACATTTTTTTAATGTTTTTAAAGAGCTTTTGGGAGAAAATCGAATTCAATCTTGGACTTAGCTTTTTCTTATGTGGTTTTGTTGGGAAGTTCTTCAACTAGGGTTTGAGGACTGATTCCTCCCCATAATTGCATTTTGAATCACTATTTTGGTGGTGAATTGTGCATCTGGATATTGAGAAATTAATTCTAATGTTATGGCTGCAAATTTGGTGTTGTTGTAAACCAAATTTGATGAGTAATGAGCATTCAAATTCAATCTGAGACATTCTTATGCTGGTGCGATTTTATTCCTGAGGCTCATGTGTTTATTTAGGAGGCTGTTGTATCTCCTAGTGGTTGCATTCAACACCATAAGGCTGCATTTTGCATTTAGAAGGCTGTGTATCTTATTGAGAGGGCTGCATAACATACTAAGAGGGCTGTGTTTCATATCAAGAAGGCTGCGTATCATTTTTAGAGGCCTGTGTTTCATATTTTGCAGGTTGCGCTTCAAATTATTGGAGGCTGCAATCTTTCTAGAGGCTGCGTCACATTCCTTAGTGGATGTGTTTCTTTCCCTAGTGGCTGCCTTTATCTCTAGCATGCTAGAACGTTTTCAAAAAGGTGCCTATATGAATTAAATTAATGTAATATTATTTGAATTCTGGCAAGTTACTAAATTTGATCATCTAGTGAGCTTTGGAGTTAGTAGAAATTTGTTGTTTAAAATTGTTCATATTCAGAAAATTTACAAAAAGAAAACAAATACATTCAAAAACAAAAACAAAATTGCAAACAATTCAAAAGAAAAACATTATCTTCAACATAGAGCCAGCAAGGCTCATTACATTATATCTCCTATGCTCTTATCACTCCAATGTTGCTGCTGACACCAACTCTTTATATCTCCCAGCTAGCACTCCTTATGCCTCCCGTCCAACTGCCGTCGAACACCTCATATCTCCTGAGCGTTTGGCAGCGACCTTTGTAAGCGCATCCATTGTGGCCATCAACAATCACAGCCCCCGTCGCTAGTGCGTTGTCTATGCCCCTCATCCTGCAGATGCAGCCAAGCCCTGGTCCACACAAACCACCATCGACGATCAAATGCGTGCCCTACTCTATCCATCGATTCGTGTATACGTCATGTGCAAACCAGGTCTGCAAGCAAGGTGAGTTTCGAACAATTGACCTCCCTTTCAATAGGGATTGCAACTTGCTTTTGCGCTGCAAGGTGAACCCTATTTAATATTACCTTTTAAATAAACATAACATAATAATAATTAATTAATTAATTTTAATTCCCCTTTTTGATATATTTTAGCCTTTGGGTTGAATTTGTCAAAGATGAGACATTACATATATCTTTGTAATACCCCTCCACAGAGCAGTTGAGGCAAACAAGGATAAAAGGTTCTAGGGGGGGTTGCTACATAAGCGAGTACCACATCTCCTTTTCCAGTTTCAAAACTTGGTAGTTAGGATTAGGGAAATTTGGAGACAATTTATCTAGAAGCATAGCAATATCAAATGTTAGTTAAGCTCAAACAAATATAATGGGCATAGCGCCCTTTTCTAGACTCTGTCGCAAGAGAAAATGGTACGGTGGTACGGAAATTCGTACCGGGGATGGCAAAGTCGTCCCTCGACCATACCCAATACGAAAATCCGTCCCCAATTTCCCAGAACGGCGACAGCATAAAAAAAACGAAAAAAAAAATGTTTTTTTAATTTATTTAACCTCCGCGCAGGCCCCACAAGCGATTTTAGGTTATAATAAAATAATGAAACCCTATTTTGTAATAGAAAAACCAAAAGGCTTAACTATTTTTCTCATTTGGACTTGGAGTTTTTCATTTTGCAAGAGGAAAGACAAACAGCAGCAATAGAAGAGTGCATTTTGGAGGTTCAAGAGGAGGGTTTTGCCATCATTTCTTCTTCATTCCAGGTATGTATTTTATCTTCCTATTGTTTGATTCAAACTTTATTGTTATTTGTTGCCATTTTTCATTTTTTTTCATCACATAAAGAGGGCATGTTGAATGAAACTTTGAAATATTTTTTTTTTCAATAACTTGCAGCAGCATAATACATTACAAAATCAAAAAACATGAGCAGCAGTGAGGGCGAGGGAAGTAGTGATAGCATGGAAATTGCCATGCAAGCAGCTCATATGTCACAAAGTCAAAGACATAGAAAAAGACATAGGGCTGATAGTGATTCTTCAAATGATGATATAGCTATTCGATATGTCTGTATGGAAGATGCAACAATGTCACAATCTAATCCTTTTCAACGCCCTTCCACAATCCTCAAAAAGTATGCCAAAGGCCCATTCAATTCAAAGAAACCTCTCCTACAATTTGCCTCAAAAGTAGACAACAATAAGAAAAAAAATTTGGGGGGTAGTAGGGAATGGGAGTGCCATATATGTAAGAAACACTATTTTGGGAGTTACACAAGAGTGTATTGTCATCTTTTATGGATAGGTGGGCAAGGGGTGAAAGGTTGCAAAAAAATTACAGCTGTAGAAAAAGAAGAGGCCAATAGGTATGTGGAAGGGGAGACATTGAAAGCAGGGGGTCCAGTAGGTACCACACCCACACCCACTTACACCACCACTAGTAGTAAAGGGAAGGGAAAGGCCAAGAGAGATACCAATGTGGCTGATTTGTTTAACATACAAGCAAAGGAGAAAGCTAAAGAGTCAATTGGCAGATTTCTTTATGCTCATGGTATACCATTCCATGTTTGTCGTTCCTCATATTTCAAACAAATGTGCAAAGATATATATGCTGCTAGTCCCTCATTTATACCACCAGGAGAGACTAAATTACGCACCGCTATCCTTGATAAAGAGTACTCAAAAGTGAGCATTTTGATGGAGAACATGAGACAAACATGGATGAGTGATGGATGCTCTATCATCATGGATGGGTGGACCGATATCAAACATCGGCCACTCATCAATCTTATTGTCACTAGTACAGCAGGGGCCTATTTTCTTAGAGTCGTTGATTGTTCAGGAAAAAGGAAGGATGCATCCTTCCAATTTGAGATTTTGAAGGATGCTATAGAAGAGTTAGGGGATTCAAATGTTGTGCAAGTAGTCACTGATTCAGCCCGGGTGTGTAAATCAGCTGGATTAATAGTAGAGAGCACCTATAAACACATTTTTTGGACCTCGTGTTGTGTACATGCATTGAATAACACCTTGAAGGACATAGGCAAAATTGATTGGATAAAGGCTATGGTGTCCGAGGCTAGAGATGTGCAAATGTTTATTTGCAATCATCACACATCTCTTGCATTATTTAGGACATTTTCCAAGAAAGAATTCCTCAAGCCCATGGAGACTAGATATGCTAGCTACTTCATTTTGATGGAGAGGATGTTTGAGGTCCAAGAGACCTTACAATCCATAGTGGTCAATGTAGAGTGGAATAGTGGCATGAATCAAGCACCCCGGATGGAAGAAGTGTGAGACAAAGAATCCTGGATGATAACTGGTGGACCACAAATGAGGTAAGAAACTTAAATAATATTATAATTGTTATTGTTGATTTTAGCATTTGCCATTTGTTGATTTTTAATTTTTACAATTTTAAATGATTATGATGTTTCTCACTTGTAATTTGCTTTCATTTGAAGATACATTTGCTCCTTCATTGACCCTATTGTGCAGGTTATTAGATATGGTGATACTGACTCTCCTAGCCTTGGAGAGATTTATGAGACCTTTGATAGCATGCTTGGGCAAGTCAAGCAAGCTATTAAAAACAAGGAACCTACTTTGGAGTTCTATGAGGAGCATATTAAGCTCATTGTGATGAAAAGGTGGAACACTATGAACACCCCACTTCATATAGCAGCCTATGCAGTCAATCCTAAATGGTATGCACCAACGCCTGGGAGAGTGCCTCCATCTGCTGATGAGGAGGTGAGTGTAATTTATGTTTGTTTGTAATTTGTAAATTATGTTTGTAATTTGAATTTCTGATTTCTAAATTCTAACTTCTAAATTTTAAATTTTTTGTTTGTTCAATATAGGTGAAGGAGGGCATCTTCAACGCCCTTTCAAAAATGTATAATGTAGAGGATGGTGCAAAAATTCGGGGGCAATGGCTTGACTTTTCCAATCTTCGTGGTCCAACTTTTGGTAGACCAGAGGTGAGGACTGATAGAGCTACATTAGCTCAAAAGGACCCAATTGGATGGTGGACATGGCATGGTAGAGATGCACCTGAGCTGAAAGCTCTTGCCGTTCGTCTTCTTTCACAAGTTGCGAGTTCCTCTTTTGCAGAGAGGAATTGGTCTACATATAGCTTTATCCAATCAGTCAAGAGGAACAGGCTTACCTCTAGACGGTCGGAAAAGCTTGTGGCTGTTCACAGTGTATTGCGACTACAGGAGCGGCAGAGTCTTGAGTATCGGCAGACTCCAGCACTACGTTGGGATGTTAATCCCGAGGATGCATTGCAGATTGATGAGGATGACACACCTCCAGGGCTGCTTGGTGTTCCACTGGATGATGACCCTTTGCCTACCCCTGCCAGTGATTCAGACTCTGATTTTGATTTAGATATAGATTTAGATTCCTAGAGGACAGCCATATATTTGGCTTTGCAGATACTCAGATACATTATTGCTTTTGATTATTATGGAGTTGGATACTTTATGTCAAAATGATAATTTGATTTCATCCATGATACATTGATACTTGGAGCCTTCGGGCATTTTTGCTATATGTATGTGATATTCGGATATAATCATATATGTATTTGTATTATGATCATATTGTCATTTCAATCTTGAATCCTTGATAGCTAAGTTTTCAATTTCCATGTATGTTTATGACTCTATGGTGAGAGGTTTATCAATGTTCATTGTTATCATTATGATATTCATATATGAATTTTGTCTCTATATATAAAAATTCCCTATGTTTTTAGTCGCCATCCCCTAAGGTCCCGTCCCCTAAATTTTGGCTTCAACTCGTACCCGTACCGGAAACACGTCCCCGTCCCCTAAAATGTCCCCGTACCGGAAACTCCGTGGAACAAAGATTAATATTATTAAAGTATAATTACAAGAATAGTTAATATAAAACAATTAGTAACTATAAGAAATTATAATTCTAATAAGATTACCAATTAAATAAGTTACTTCTAAATTTATTACAGTTATAAAAGTAGATTAAACTTTATAATTTAGAGTTAAAAAAAATCTAATATAATTATGAAAATTTTAATGATAGTTAATGTTAATTATTTTAGTTATAAATTATAATAACAAAGAGGATAATGCTAAGTTCAAAAAGGGTTATAAACTTATAAAGAGTACATTATACTTTATAATTCATAATTGTAATAAATTAAAACTATTAACTATAGTTCAAAATATCGTTATCGGCAACTTATCGGTGAGGGCAAAAAAAGAGATATCGACAAATATCGGAGATAAGTCAAGAACTTCTTGGGAAAATATCGGGAACTTAAAAAAGTGCTTAAATTTAATTAGAAATGCTTTTTTTTTGCAAAATTCAATAAGGAGATGCATCTAATGAGTCAGTAAATGAGTAAACAAATCAAACAAGCTGATCTAGATATATATATAAATGCAAATAGGATACAAAATCGCATCCTCGTATGGAATGTTGATGGCTCATAGCCATAGTCTAATAGTCTGAACTCTGAAGCAAACTAAAAATAGCAAATTGTCTTTGTAAATAGTAAAACTTTAAACAAATACAAGTGTCAAGTACAATATCAAAATAGTCTACATCTTCCTCTTCCCCTTCCTACTAGCTCTAGTAAAAACTACTAGAATGCGAGGGCCCGGAGGGGCTCTAGCCTTAGAAGTCTGTTATGGCTATGGTTGTGGCTATGGGTGTGATTCAACCTCCATCCTAGATGAAGATGGTGCTAACATTGGCAATGACTCGTCATCTGTATCCTCCTCACTCTCAGACTCAGTGCCCTGATCCTCCTCATGAATGTCATCCAATCCCGCTGTGATTTTGTCATCCTCCATAGCCTGCCTCTCCAAATCATAGATCTCATCCTCTGTAGACAATGGAGGCTACTCCTGTGATGTCCAATCAGAATAAGGATCTATGCCATCCAAATTGAGTGGACCGGTTGGTGCTAACTCTACCTTTCTTATGCGAAACTTAAGATTATATTGCACGAAGACAAGGTCATTGAGGTGTTTTTGTGCTAACTTGTTCCTCTTCTTTGTGTGAATGGCCTCAAATAATCTCCAATTATGCTCACAACTGGATGAGCTACAAGGCTGACATAAAATGCGAAGGGCAAGTTTTTGCAGATTTGGGACATTTCCACCCCAATTTCGCCACCAAGCATCAACAAGATAAATATTAAAGAGTTAGAGAGCAAGGCAAAAACATATTTTTGTAACTTAGTTTTTATCTACTTATCATGCATGTGAAAGACTCTAAAAATCCAAACATTGTACCTAGGGTTTAAGTGTTTCTTCCTCTTCTTGCCACGTATGAGGAGAATAGCTTGCCCATTGCATTCTGGTACACTTCCATCTCGGCCACAATGAGGTCTCTCAGCTCACCATCGGGTACCATTCTTTGCATGCAATCAGTGAAGCCCTCCATGACCTCTCCATTGGGATCCGCGTAGGATGGAGAGAAGCGAAAACGAGGGTTGAGGAAGTACCCCCGCTGCATGAATGGATTGGTGGAGCTAATTGTTCCACCTCCTGTCAATAATGTCCCATATGGGGTCAAATTTGAGGTTGTCCCCCTTGTAATTTTTAATAGCCTCTTTGGTCCTATCTATGGCCTTGTAAAGATACCCCATTGGGGTTTGATCCCCATCTACGAAGCGGAGAACTTTAACCAAGGGCTCTGTCACCTACAATTGAAAAGTAGAAAAAGATTATCATTAATCATTAGAGACTAGAGTTACAAATTAATAATGAAAGACTAGATTCTTGAATACAAAAAAAAAAATATTTAACTTTTGAAGTTTCCAAGTTACCTTCACAATTTCTATAGCAACATCAAAAAAGTTGTTGTCAAAGATGATGTATGCAACTCTCTCTCCATCAGGCTTCTTTGAATAAGTTGAGTCTAGCCATTCTTGAGTCACAAACATTTGCTTCAAAAGGTTCAAAGAAGTAATAACACTTTGCAACGTTAAGAAAATCGTTGCAAACCTTGTGACTGCAGGTCTAACCAACTCCTTCCCATGGGTGTATTCTCTCATCAACCGGAGAACCCAAAGGTGATTGTAGATATATTTTGTGATCTTTCTTGCATCCTCTACAATCAGTTTCACCCAATCCAATTTTCCTATGTCCTCTAAAAGAAGACCAAGGACATGCGCTGCACAAGGAGACCAAAAAAGTGTGCAATACTCCTCTTGGAGGATCCTACCCACTACCACATATGCCGTTGCATTGTCGATCATGATTTGCACCACATTATCAATCTCCACCTCAATCACAGTTTGCTCTAACATTAGAGCCAAAGTTTCAGCAATCTTTACCTTATCCGAGGCATCCAACAATTTCATAAAGACCACTTGATCCTTGCAAGAAACCAAAAAATTGATGATGGTACGGGTTTTTCCATTCGTCCATCCATCTGAAAGTATGGTGCAACCAAATTCTTTCCATTGTGCTCTTTGGTCTTCTACCACATCTCTGGCTCTAGAAACAGCATCTTTGAGCAACCTATAAGCACGACATAAAATTAACCTTAAGTACACAATTTTGATTAAAAAAAAACTTGCATTCAACAAAAATAAGTAAAAATGTAAAATTGTAAATTACTAAATAGTAAACTGTAAAACATTTAAAAATTAAAATTTAAAACAAGTGAACTAACCTCCCACTCAAGTCTGCAGGAGTAGGCGCCTTGTAGCCCTTTCTCGCCACGGTAATTCTTATCACAAAATTCAGCCAATAGGGACTTGCTACAACATTGAAGGGGATGTTGTTAAAAAACCAAAAATCGGCACATTGAATGTCAACTTGCCGATGCACATCATTGTTCCAGCCAGTACCCTCCAGTGATGGTTGCTCTAGGTGTGTTTCTGTGCACAAAAAAATTCTCTACAGAAGATGTGTGTGGCAGTGGTCTACTAGAACCAGCGGAAGTTGAGGGGATGGTAGGTTTGCGGATTCGTGGGCCACAAAGAGAGCCCACTATGCCCTCAAGTGCTTCTTCTTCGTCAAGGTTGGATGGGATACCTGGTCACAACCCACATTATTTCATTATGATCATTGTAAAGCAAAATCCAAAAATTTCAAACTAATAATGGTGATTAGAAAATAATAAATGATTCTTAAAAAGGAAATAGTGTGAGACTGTGAGTCTGTGAGATACCTTGCGATTCAGAAATGGCTGCCCTCATGGCGATTTTTGCCCTTTCCCTTTGTAACTTTTTCTCTCCTTGGGCAGCGAGCAAGGCATTCATCTGTCTTTTTATTTCATCTGTCGTTTTGTCACAAACCCGTGTGTCATGCTTTTTTATCCCAGCAAGGTGGCATTTCAAATGAGATATGCCTCCACTAATTAGTTTTTCACATTTTATGCATATCACGGTATTATATTCGGGTCCTTCAAAAGCATATGCCCATGCCTTGTCTCTAGCCCCTTAAAGCGCATGCCTACATATCCAGAAGGACATGCGTCTACTGAGGCACTGGCAGACCCTGCAGCTGACCTAGTTGTAGAGCTATCCCTATTTACCATTTCAATGATGAATCAACGGCAACCTACTCATGTCGCATACAAATTGAAAAGACAAATTTAGAAATTTAATAAACAAATTTTAAAACAAACTAAATTAGTTTAAAACTTTAAATAAGTTTAAACATAGCTGAAACTTGAAAGAATAAAACAAAAAAAAAGTGTTAGTTTATAAAATTTTTACAAAAATATGAAATTCTCGAGAGAACTATGAAAAACAATTGCCAAAATTGCTAAAAAATGGTGTTAGATCTTGTTCATTACACTCTAAAACGAGTTAGAATACATTGGAAATGGTATTATAAACTTTGTATAAACTTAGTTGCAACTAATACAAGACAAAATGATTTTTGAAAAAAAAGAAAAAGAATCTTGAAAACTTACTTGTGAATCCAAATCTGCTTGAAAAATCTCTTTGAATCCACTTCAAATCCACAAGAAATTGCTATCGAAGGCTTCAAATGACCTTCTTTCTCCTCCAAAACCTATCTATCCTCTCCAAACGTGCTCAGCCAAACAAAAAAAAATGATTTGCCCCCTTTTGTTAGGCGTCTGAATATAACTGGCACGCACGTTCAATAAGTTGCCAAGTTATCACAATAAGTTGGCGACCGTGATAACTTGGCAACTTATTGGCGATAAGATGGCAACTTATCGGCCAATATTTAAAACTTGTCGGCGCACAAACTTGACATATTTTATTGGCCGCCAAAAGATATCGCGATAAGTTTAAATATCGCAGATATATCTGCAATATTTTAAACTATGCTATTAACTATTACAGTTATATGGCGATAAGAAATATGACTATTTTAATCTAATAGTAATAAATTTATAATTATTGGAACACTCATCTATACTATTTCTAGTTAAGTAGATTGAACAAGTTAGAAAAATTAATAGTAATTAAGGTTAAAAATGGAAAACGATAGAATAGAAAAACAAAAATGAACCAAAATAAACTAATGGCAAAAAATACAAAAATAAATTGTAAAAATGTAACATAGAACTTCAATTCCAAAAGAGATTGAATAAACAATAAATAAAAATGTAAAGTTTTTATACTTATTTAAGATTTTAAAAAGGGTTGAAGACCTGGCTCGATCGGCGAGAGCTTTCTCTGGTAGACATAAGGTCATGAGGTCCAATCTCCCCCCAAACCACGTAGTACCAGAAGGCGTGTCACTACCAAATGCACTACAATTTACCAGGGAGGGGGGTGCCTACCCAATTCCTAAAGTCTAAAAACAGATTTCCAAAAATTTACTAAATATTTTATTCATTTTTTAGAAATAACTGTAAAAATTTTGAATAAACAATCACTAAAAATTTAGAGATTATTATACTTATTTAATATTTTTTAAAAATATTAAAAATTGTACTCAAATTTTTTATAGAATTTTTGCTCTATGTTATATTTTGCTCCTATCAACCTTTAGCTCCAGTTTATTTTTGTATTTCTTTCCATATAGTTATTGTGGTTCACATTTATTTTTCTTTTCTTTTTGTATTTCCTTCACATTGGGGGGATTTCCCTTTCTTGCCTTGAATACTAGATTTTTTCCTAATTAATTCAATTTACTCAATTATAAATTATAAATTAATAATTTCCACCACATTATAATAGTCATATTTCTTGCTACCACATAATTGTAACAATTAATAGTTATTATCTATTATTACAAATTACGAATTATAAAACATATTGTACTTTCATAACCCTTCAAAATTAAGAATTATCCTTATCATTATAATAATTAAATTTATTATCATACCCATTATTATAGTTTTCGTAATTATATAAGATAATATAATACTAGAGATTATATATTGTGAAGTTTAATCTACCTTCTAAACCATTATGAATTTATAATTAACTTTTTTAATTAGAAATCTATTTATAGTTATAAATTTTATAGTTACTGATCATTATTATCTTTGTGATTTGAATTTTTTATAATTTTATACTTATCATAACTACTATAAAGTTTAATCAATGTAAAAGATGCCAAGAGATATCATTCCAAAGGAACATATTCCACTTAAATCAGAACTCGAGTAAAAGAAATGTGCCTTGAGAATGATATCTCTGTCATGTCCCCTCCTTAGTGACATGTCATTTTTCAATGGATTTGCCTATCATGGACTCTCGTAGGCAGATGGTTTTGGTGAGAGTCATTCTGATGATTATTTGGGGATTGGATGGTCTTATTTGCTCTTGGAGAGATGGTGTTTATCATATTTTTATTATAATGTGTTATGTGGGGCCAAAATGTTATAATTTTGAGTTGAGTTGCACTTTTTATTTTATAAAGTTACTTTTTATATAAAAGTGCATTATAAAGGGATTTTATAAGAATATTTTATGGATACTTCTAGAAGTTCTAGTGGCTTCTTAGAAAAGTGAATAAATAGAGTGCTTGGCCTCTCATTTGGACATCCCATGACTTAAGTTTACACTACTTTTCTCTTTGAGCATTTGTGGCGCCATCTTGGTCTGCAGATTGTCATTTGATCTTTAGAAACGAAGTTTCTTAAGGATTTGCATAATGAGGAGGTGAAATATCCTTTGAAGGGTTGCACTTTGGAAGTGGTATTCAGACATTTCAAGTTGAGTTTATTTGGAGTCCTCAAACTTACTTGAGGGTTTGAGTTTTTTATTGCAAGGGAAAAAAAGCTAATCCGAAAAAGCAAGGCGAAAAATATCCGAAAAAGCAGTCCAAAAAAGCAAATCCGAAAAAGCAAAGCGAAAAAGCAGATCCGAAAAAGAAGAGCGAAAAAAGCAATCCGAAAAAGTTTTTGCTACAAGTCTAATTCAGTTTTCAGAATTTCAGGATAGGGTTTTGGAACCACATTTTTGCTCATATCTTCCTCATTACTCAGCATATCATTCTGGTTATTTTTGCATCAGATTTCTATCGTCGAGGAGATAAAGATAGGTGCATTTTGGAGTCCCAAAATACCATGATTTATTTTTAAGGAATTTTCAAAATTCCTAGACATTTTTGAAAATCTACAAGAAAGTACATTTTCAGATTTGGGGTGACTTTGACTTGGGTGTTGGCATCTACAGCACTGGTAAAAATTATCGCAACCATCTACAATCAGGTTCCTCACTTCTCATTTGGCATTTGGCATATTTTCTGAGAAATGTATGTTTTCAGCTGAGTACAAAATATAGCTTCAGCACTTTACTATTTTACATTGTACTTGTCTTTGTTTGCCATTTGGCATTATTGGTATCAAAGGAAGGCTAGGATTTTGCAAGTGAAAGGGCATTGTAATTTTCAGTCTATCTATATTGCAAACCTAGGGTTTGATAATCATATTATTGGCTGAAATATGTATGGCATTGTTGCAAATTGTTGATATATGAATAGTATATGGTTTTGAGCAATTTCCTACATCATTGATAGTGTTTTAGATGGTATTTGGTTGCTATCTATTATTCTGAAATTTTGGGACAACGAACTCATATACTCAAAAATAATTTTCTATCTACATTTTGCGTTACATTTTTGAGGGGTTTTTAGTGGCCTATTGGTAAGGGTAATTACAATCTCACAACATTATTTACATAGATTTTCTAAAGATAGGTATGCTAGTTGCATCCCCAAATTTTGGAAGTCGATAATTCATCAAAATGTGCCCTAACTATAAAATTGGCGATCTACCTAAGGACTCATTACTAGAATATGAAAGATAGACATAATATGCTTTGAGATAGTAGCTCAAAAGGCCTTGATTAATGTGTTCCTACCTCTAGCAATAATCGTTCACTTATTAGGAAGAAATCTTATTTTGGATTTTGTCCACCATCACTTTCCAAAGGCCTTATCTAAAGAGGCAAGTCTAGATATGTACTTGAAATATTGTTTTTGATAAAGGTAAAAAGTGAGTTTTTGAAAGAGGCCAAACCCTTTTACAGTAGAACAGCCAATCAACGAGAGAAATAATTTCCACGAGAGGTGGAACAAGCAAAATGAACCAAAGAATGGTAAGGTCAAAAACACACATACACACACTAGTTTTGACAAATCTACGATCAAAAATATCCTTAAAAACACACACACACACACACTGATTTTGGCAAATCTATCATCAAAAATGGTATTCACGACCTTCTCTACTTCAAGCTTCCTCCAATAAGGACTCTCCAACCATCTTTCACTCACGAACATCCATTTCAGGTTGGGCAATGTAGCTAATACGCTCTACAAGGTGAGGAAAGTAGTGGCAAAGCATGTGACACCTAATCACATAAGATCCTTACCATCAGTTTGCTCTCTTGTAAGTTTCAGGACCCATGTGCAGTTGTAGATGTACTTTGTAAAATTCTTATCTTCAACCACATCCTTCACCAAGCTTAGTTTCCCTATGTCCTCAAGGAGCAAGTCAACAGAATGGGCAACAAGGGCTCCACAATAATGCCGGATGCCTAGCTTGTAGAAGTTTGTCAATTGCCACATATGCAACAGCATTATTGGTCATAATCTGAATGACATTATGCACTCACCACCTCATCCAACATGTTGCACAAGGTCTCTACATTTATTACTTTGTTGGAGGCATCAACTGATTTTAAAAATACCAACTGCCCCCATGAAGCAACTAAAAGTTGATAAATGTCTTATTCCTGCCATCCATCCACCCATCATATGATATTACACACATCCATAGCTATAGACGAAGCAAGGGAGAAAACTCCTAAAATATTTTAGGCTTGTCTCTCCTCTCCAAAGAAGCAAGCATATACATTAACGTGTGGGAATGAACAAAATCTGCCAATGTGACTGCAAAGATCAACATGTCAAGGTACTACCAGCAAGGGAACATATTATGCTACTCCTAGTAGAATCCCAAATCTTTTAAGGTTGATTTCTCAAGTCCATAGAATTTTTTAAAAATTACAGTTGAATCCATGAATGACAAACGTCAGCCAGTGAGACTGCATAGTACAGGCCATTACGATAATACCAGCAAGGTGGCATATTATGAATACCACCGGTCGAAAAAAAAATAGTATGATTAAACTTATAATGTCGTTTCTTGTAAATAATATAGACAAGATATTTCCTGAATTTACAAAAAAAAAAAGATTGTGCGTACAAGTATCCACCTTTGAAATACAAATTAGAAGGTTCTAAAGCATTATATCCATAAGGGAAAAAACTGTAAACAGGCTGTATATTAAATTCTTTCTAAAATCTAAAAGGCAATGGAAAAGAGAACAAAGCATGCATATGTGTCTTAAGGATAAAGCCTCCATGTTTGCAGACTTAGCACAAAATATTACACCATTCATATTTAGAAGAGTGTTTGTTCATGTTTATTTAGCAGAAAAAATTTCATGGGTGTTCAATAAAAAAATATATTTCATATAAGTTATCTGCACATTTTGAATATAAAAATGAATTTATCCATTATCGGTGGAAAATCAAAAAGCCAAAGTTTTAAAAAAAAACTACCCCACAAGACAATCAATTGCCCTCGCATACTTTGCTATCATCTTGACTTTGCCTTAGTGACCCACAAGATTCCAAACCAGATTAAAGATATTTTTAGGCCAGACACATGATTGTTTATTTTCTATTCAAAACAATCTAAAAAGTGTTAAGCATACCTTTGTCAAAAAGAGCCTCTCTGCACGTTGCTGACAGGTACCACCTGTTTTCAACCCCAATGCTGCCAATGCCTGAAATAAGCAAAAAGATGCTTCATGTGCCTTTCTTCTCAGTTAAAAAATACATTATTGAAACATCATAGCCAAAGCAAGACGTTAATTCAATGGAATGAAGAATCCCAAGTTGTGCTCCAGAGTGCAGAACACATATTACAGACTGTAATGTACAGGGAATACATTTGAAGACTGCTGTCAAAAATCTAGGGAACAAGCATGGGAAAAAATAAGAGTATTTGCAATGAACATTTGTTCTAATGTAGCCATTACAATAAAATGAAATAATATTTTAATTGCTCGTGAAGGATTTCCCTCCAGAAAACCTTCCTGCAGAAGATTGGCAAAAGAATTCACATAGAAGCAAAATAAGATTAAAATAGACAAAATTTCAGGTGGATGATAATGTATGGCATTATACAGCTGATAGACCACAAAAATGAATTTGATGGGCACAAATCTGTGCAAAGAAATTTGAAAATGGAACCCACATCTGAAAAGTCTCCAAATTGAGGGAAGATGATGAGGAAACACATTATGCAAGAACAAATGAAAACATTCTGAGAAGATAATTCGAAGACAACAACCACCATGCTGGGTCGTAAACTTTGGTATCACCTTCAATTCTGCATTCCTTCCAAATTCAGAAGAAATTTCTACACTTCAAAACCACTAATGACAAGCTAATAGTTTTACCTTTCCTACAGAACACACATCCAACTACAAAAAAGAAGTTAGAACGGTATTTGGAGGTTGATCATAACCGATGCAATCACAACTTGCCAAATATATTTTGAGGAAAATCTCCAAAGCATAAAGCATTGTCAAATTAATAAATTATCAAACCAGAAATTGAAAGTCGAAGCATAGTAAAGTATACCGGGGAGAAAACCAATTATTAATGAATATGCAACAGATATTATGGCTAACATCTCCTTATCAAATATACTATAGCTCCACTCTGCACCCCTCAGCTTCCTGCTCTCAAATGCTATTGGGTGCTTATCCAGCATTAATACTTCACTGATGCCCTCTCCTAAAGCATCACACTCTACCTCAAATGGTCTAGTGGAATCTAGTATGACAAAAACGGGACATGAACTCATCAATCTCTTAAACTGCTCAAAACACTATTGTGCCTAATATGTCCAGTGGAAAACCCCTTCTTCATCAAGTTGGTAAGTGGTGTTGCCTGCTATGAGAACCCCTTGACGAAGCATTGGTAGAAACCAAAAAACTCGAAGAACCTTTTTAGCTGAGTGAGATTTCTTGGGTGGTGGCCAATCCATAATAGCTTGGATTTTATACGGATCAACTCTAACACCCTCTAAACTAATAATATGCCACAAATATAGCAACTTTGTCATACCAAACTCACATTTGAACTCCTTGGCGTACAAGGACTCCCTCTCCAATATACCCAAGACCTCCTCAACGTGACCCAAGTGCTCTGTAGTATCCCAGACTGATATTTTTCCTAGATACTTCTCAAATAAATCTCGGAAATATAAACAAACACATGCATGCAATATAATATTGATTTCACAGAGATAACCAGCAATACATTCCATTTAAATAACTTAGAAAATGTTATCGTATTATACAATAGCAATACGAAACAATGAAACTACAAATAATCCAATCTAAAATACAAAATGCAACAACAAGATTGGATGATCAAGAACCTGTAAATACAATGGCGAACTCTGATGTGAATCTGCCCCGGAGATGAACTGGGTTTCCGTCCAATCCACCGAGAAAGCCTGAAGGTTTCTGTCCTCAGGTTTCAGAACCGAAAACTGAAGCTTCCTGGATTCTCCAAGAGAAATAAATTCATAAACTAAGCATGAACAAAAGAGACTCCAAGCCTTCTTTTAAAGCTGCAGCTGTGACTCTTCAGTTTCCTATCTCTGTCTCTTCATATTCCCACTTTAAGTCACTTTAAATAAATATAACCGTTAAGTTATAAAGTGACATAATAAATAAAGGAATTTTCTGGCGTTAAAATGGACCAAACGAACTCGAAAGATGACGTGCGATAGCTTGCCAAAAAGCTCTCGACGAGACGCTTCAGAGCCAATAGTGAAATGCCAAGAAAACTGAACTCTGCCAACTTACTATAAATAGTTAGTACCCTGGAAACCCTGTGGAAATTGCTTCGATTGGCCTGAAACTGAAATCACCTAGGCCAAATTTCTCACTAATCCCTGCCAAGCCTCGATTAGCCCACCGGACCACTATGAAACGACTAACGACACAGCACGAAATAATGTGCCCAAAAAGGGGACATTACAAATCATCTCTTCTCGAAGATTGCTTGCCCTCAAGCAATCAATATCTGCATGCTATGACCATAATACCTGGACCCCGTACCAACTTCAAGAAAGTTGCTCCACCAATCTATCATGAAAAACTAAGACAAACAATATGCCCCGACCTGTGAAGCCATTCACATAGCAACAATACATCAACCAGTCTAATGCTGGGGTCCCAAATCACCCCATGTGTCTAATCAATCGAATCAATCTACCCTGTGCTACTATCATCTGTGAGAAAAACCTCAATCCAACTAAGAACCTCACTCCAACTGAAACCACAAGCACATCTACGATCAAATGAAGGGGGAAACCAAACATCATACCAATCAGCTCCCTAGATAATTACCAACCGCGAGAATGTCCCTCCTGGATCCCATAAACCAAAGGGCCCTCCATCTCCTCAACTGACTGAAATATCCTGTCGCTCCATGCCCATACTGAGTGAATCACCCAAAATGTCCAACTGCCATAACACTGCACCTCTGATCTGAAGCCTGAACCGGAAATTGTACTGAAGAGGCAAACTATCAAGACTGAAGGACAAGGCTTCCTCCTGCAAGAAGGGAAGCGTACCCAACCAATCACTCATCCCACACCTATGCAATAATCGGAAAAGGAAGTCCTCTGTAGGTGGGCTAAATGGAAAACAAAATGCATCCCATACAAAGTGGCCAACATGTGATGCACTAACCAACCCCATTGGAAATCCTAAACCAGCATTAGGATTCCATAGTTCTCTCTCTATACCCGGAGTCATACCATGCACACCATTGTGTGAGAAATTCACACCAAGCATAATCATCATACCAAGCTCAATAACCCCGTACTGAATAAACTCTACCCAATCGTCATCATCAGGCCCAAAATATGTGGTGATAGAATTACCATAAGCACTGGATGAATCTGTACGATAATGTAGTGGAGTCCCAGCTGTGTGAAGAGGGGAATGAATCAAGCGATGCTCACCAACACGAGACATCTCTCCATCAGCGAGGGATAGTGCAAGGGAAGGCATATCACCCATCATGCAATAAGACATAACTGCCCATCCCGAATTGCTGATGCAAAAACCAAACTGCTCAACAACTGAGCTCATCCCGCTACTCCAATCTAGTGACCAAGACTCATCCCTAGTAACTGAACTAGGGTCCCAAATCCTACAAGCAACCTCATCCTCATCCTAGAAGTAGGAAGTATCTTCCTCATCTAGCTCAAAAAGGGGATTATCAAACATCAAATCAGCACCCATCTCAAACAAGGAATTGTCGACCGCCTGAAAGTGGTCTAACTCATAATGAAACTCTGGGTGACCCAAAGATCTTTTGGGACAACTATCCAAGTCATAAGTTTGTTGTATGCTATCAAGCTCCTGGATCACCTCTTGAAAGAATTCAGACCTTTCCTTGTCGTCTTGTTCCCTGTACTGGCTAGAGGCAACAATCTGATTTCTTGCCTCCTGTAGAGCAATACGTGTGTGCTCCAATGTACCCTGAGTAACACTAAGCTCTCTACTGAGCTTATTAACCTCATTCTCTTTCTCCCTCAACTGCTCAGCATACTCTCTAGCAACCTGTAACAGGTAGTCACGATCTGAAAGTAAGCACAGATATTATGATTTCCAATCCTCAAATGCTGTTTTGATCCCCTGTAAATCTGCAACATGAGATCCGATCCTTATACCATCTTGTCCTTTATCCCTCTGAGCCTTCCTGTATAGATCATCAATAATCTGGTGAGTGCTATCATGGTGTACAAGAGCTGCAACAATGGCATCGTCACTAACTTTCAGCTAACTCTTCAAGGCAGGCTTCTCATCATTGTTATTCTGTGATGTGCTACCAAAGGGGTCATCCATATCAAAATTATGCATGAGTGAGGTGCTGCTAAAGAAATCACACGATTCCTCATTACATGAATCATTAAAGGTTTCCAACTGGTTATCACAGTCTTTAACCATGAATTTGTCAAACTCAACCACCAAGTCACCAAAGTAGAACTCTGAACACTCTTCACCATGCCCCAAGAGAGATGTATTCAAAACTATATTTTCATTAAACTATATTTTCATTATCACTTGGCTGCAATTTATCTTCTCCCTGATTAATATCACAAACATGTTCCTGTGACCAGCCCTTTTGGCATATAAAACAAATCTGCCCTGTTCTCGCTTGGTCCTTGCCTATACCGAAGATCCTGCAACCTGTAAGCCTAATGATACTTGTTCATCTTCAGTCAATAAGTTCTTGAATCTTTCAGCCTGAAGCTTAATCAATTCAGCTGAGAGCTCACCTACCACAGGTGAGTACTTTATTTCTCCTCTCCAGATTGCCAACAATTCTGATTGCAAATGTTTGCATATGTCATTGTCCTCATCTAAGATCAAGAATAGGATAGTCTTTATGCACGTCTTCACCTCATTTGGATGACGCTTCCTGAAATAACTTAGGAGGCACTGAAATAATTGTTGAATCATTCTATCACAACAAATTTTAGTACTTGCCATTAATTCCAAGATTCTTACCTGCTTACCAAAGGTAGAATCACTGTCATTTTTCAGTCCACCTAAACTGTCCACAATCAGTTGTAATACCTGTCTCCAAAGGTGATCAGTATAAGGAGTAATAGGGGCTATAATCCGGGTGATCTCACTGAGACATGAGGCAACTGCAAGCCTAAAGTCTTTATGTGGGTGATTCATAAACCTGCGTTGCACCAAGGCAACCATTGAGGGATGCATAGCCCAATTGAAAAGCCTGCAATCATATGGATCTATCCTAGATAGATATGAATTTATCTCATCTAATTTGGCAAGCATACCTCCCATAAATTTATGATCCTCCAATTGTCATCCAAGGCAACATAACTCATTTCCTATCTCAATTTCCTTCTAAATATCTCTTAGTTGCACACCGTAAAATGTGTCATTGAATTCTTTTGAGAATACTGGGCTTTCCAAGGTTTCCATTGTTCGAACTTTGTTTTCTGAATCTCTCCAAGTTTCATGCAAAGGACTGAATCAACTTCTGTAACATTCAAAATCTGAGACAGTTTTTAGCATAATTCAATATTTGAGATTATTTATCAAAATTGTGTTATTAATGTAACGATACTACCAGACCACCACTATAATAACCTATGTGAGTCTCAGCTATACATTTCCGACTGATTCTGTCTCAAGGAATTCAAAGTAGTTTATTGTGTTACCTTGCTTATTCTCACAACAACGTGTCCCTTCTTGTTCAATACATGAATGAGTCTTTCACCACTGTAGTATCCTATTCTATTATAACAGAAGGAGTCTACCAGATTTGTCCATTATTCTGAAGATTGAGAGTAACCTGATTTGTAGTTCGATAAATATGTTTTGATTGTTTGACACAAGTATATTGAAGAAAGGAGAACATTTACATGCTTAGATTTACTCCCACCTCTATTACTAGGAGCATTCGAACATTCATATATTTACCAAACAAGTTAGAAACAAAGATTTAATACATTTAGAGGACTGTATTTATTGATCACTAATGACAGTATAATCTCAACCTCAAAGCTTTCGTTTTAAACTACAAACATATAGTTCAATAAACTTCACAGTGCTAGGAGTCTAGGAAAAAAACAAATTTCTTGCACTTGTTTTGGATGTCTTCCAGTCAACGTATGCAACACCAGTATATTCAATAACGTGCATACAATCTTAGAATTGCAGAATGTAAACTCCATTCCTCTGATGCTCAACGCAATCTGCTAATGGTTGTGGGTGTTGAGCTGCGAAGCACGTGAGCCCGTCAATGTTGGCTTGAGTTTCGGACTCCACCGGGAAGTATGGTTGCGCGGATGCTGCTAGCAGCATTGCCTAGCTTGTGACCCGGTCTCACGGTTCACTCCCGCCCTGTCACTGCCCAATTGCATCCACCACACGGCTCTGCTGCATGTGCGTGGAGTAGCATTAATCAGTGTGGTGTTTAACAATCCACCCGCCCCTATATAACCACGCAAGGAAGTCTCGCCTGTTTTGTGCCTTGGACACGAACTTATCAACTCACGCGCGCTGCTTGTGGTGACTTCTACACCCCGCGTTGGTTGTTGTAACACTTTTTCCCCTTCTCTATGGTCTATTTCGTATATTGCGCTACGTGTGGAAGCTACGAGGTTGGCATGCAGACGTTACCACCTCCCTGCCAATACGAGCAACTGCAAGTAGAGGAGTTGCCGCTCCGGACTGGTTCCCTTGGCTGCCTCGGTCACCAATGACACAAGCACTGTCTTTGGTTGTCGCGTTGGGAAAGCTAACCGCGCGGTAATCTTCATTGTGCTCGCATTAACACGAACATGTACAGCAGAGAGGAGTCATGTCTCCCGCACCATTCAGCCTTATCAGTCCCTTACACTCCCCTCGGTCTAGTAGTATATATTTGCATGCGCGCGTGTCTAGTGGTGACTACAGACGTCTAATAGTCCAATCGCTAATGACAAACATGCCTAGGCCAAATATCCCATTGATCCTTGCCAAGCCTCGGTTAGCCCACCGAACCACGATGAAACGGCTAACGACACAACACGAAATAATATGCCCAAAAAGGGGACATTACATGCTCATCCCAAGTGCAGCTAAATATCAGTATATTGTTAAAGAAAATGAGGACAAAGTTCTTCAACTAATGCTAGAATATCCTACTCTACAAGACTAAAAAGTAACAGGTGCATTGGTTAAACCAAAAGACATAACCACAAACTCAATGTCCATAATGACATCGGAATGTTATCTTCTCCACATCCTCCTCCCTCATCCGAATTTGATGGTACCCAGATCTCAAAATAGTTTTGGAGAAGAAACATGCCCCATGTAGCTTGTCTATCAACTCATCAATGTGGGCAATGGGATACCTGTTTTTGATAGTCTTCTTGCTCAAACCATGGTAATTAATGCACATGTGAAGTGTCCCATCTTTTTTCTTGACTAAAACAACAGTCGATGCAAAAGGGCTCTTGTTGGGACTAATGTGACTTGTCTCAAGCAGCTCCTTAATAGTTTTCTATATCTCATCCTTAAGCCACTTAAGATGCCTATAGGGTGTAATAATAATGGGCTTGGCACCCTCCCCAACTCAGTAATATGTTTTATGCCCCTAGCTGGTACTATATCACTAAAAACCTTACTGTGTTTGGTCAAGAGTCCCTAGACATCTAAAGGATAAATCCTACTTTTGTTGCTCTACTGTTGTAGGCATCACCACAAACTTTGCTACCTACTCTACCTAATCATGTCTGATCAATCTCTCCATCCTCCTAAAAGAAACCACACGAGTGCTCCCATTGGACACCCCCCTCAACACATATTTCTTGACGTTCACCTCGAACTTCATTTCCATTCTCTGCAAATTGAGGTAAAACTCCTCAATCGCATGTAGCCACTTCATGCCTAGGATAGCATCCATCTCACCTTAGCCAATAACATAATAATCAGCCTACAACTCATAATCACTCAACCGCACAGTGAGGTTGAGAATCCTTTTGGTGCATGTGAGAATGAAACCATTAGCAACTCTTGTCCTAAACCCCTCAAACTCCTCTGTCTTGAGTCCACACATAGCCACGAGCCCTTCATCAATGAGATTTGTGTAGCACCTATATCAAGCAATGTAATCACTCACTATCCTCCCAAGACTCCTCTCATCCTGAATGAACCCTCTTTTTGAATGCTAGAGAGGTGCACCATAGGTTTATCATCCTCTTGCTCTTTCCCTGACTCCTCGGATGCACTTTCCACTTCGCTTTCACATGTTTTAGTACGCTGGTCTGAATTTTGGAATAGTATCATCCGTTGTATAGTACTCCATCTTGTTAGACTTCCCTTTCAAACAGCACTTATGACTAGGATCCCACAGCTCCTTGCACTTGAAATATAAATTTTTGCATTTCAATTCATTGAGTGTCTCATCATCAGTTTTATAGAAAGGTTTTCTTTGCTGGTCCAACCCCTTGTGAAAATGTTTCTTGTCCTTCTTGCTAGAAAAAGGCCTAAGACAAGAACTTGCTCTTTGGGGCAGCAAGTTCCATACTCCGAGCCTTCTTCATAGCCTCTAGCAAAGACTATGGATAAAAGGCCCTAACCCAACCACGTGAAGGCTCTATGAGCCCCTCTATGAAGATTACTACTAACCTCCTCTCAAAAATGTTGGGAACCATCACGGACAATCACTGAAAATCAACAATGAAGATCTCTAGTAACACATCCTGCTTAAGCTATGCAAGTTCTCCGAAATACATCTCTAGGTCCTTCCTATCAATGCGTTCAATGAGTTTGTTTGTGAACTCGTCGTAAGTGGTAATGAGATGATGACCTAACATCACTAGGTGATGATACCACCACTCATGTGCCACACCATCAAGGTGTAGTCTAGCGAACTTAATTGCACCCTCTTCAGGCATAAGCCTCAGTAACATATAATTGTCCAACTTTTGGACCAATCATCTCGCAATACACCTGACACTACCATCAAAATGTGGTAAGCTAAGCTTGCTCACAACCTACTATAAATCCCTCTGACCCTAGGGTGTTTTGTGCTCTATCTCTCTGTTCTTCCCTGATCTCCTCTTCCAATTTAGGAATTGCTCCAACAACATGTTTTTGATCTCAAGCAAAACAGTCATGTACTTTGCATAGTGAAACCTGATCTCGTCTGCAAATGATCCTTGTGCGTCTAGCGTCTTCTCCAGTGTGACTAAAGATGTCTCCCTATGAGTAAACGTAGGTTGTAAGGGTCTCAAAACTAAACCTGTAGAATGAGTACTCTCAACCCAAGTAGTATTCTAGCCCCCACCTTAAGTCCCATTGGACTCACCATTATGCATAGTCTACTGAGAGGTCTACTATGTAGCCACCTGTTGCTTCATCTACCCCAGCAACTGTGACATCATGTCCGTCATGGTATCAAATTTGCACTTTGCACGAGAATTCAGACTAAGAGAACCAATGCGCCCTTTGTCTTTCTCAACCATGGCACCTATTATGGTCTCACTGTCACTAGAAACGGTCTTCTTAATACCAAGAATTTATTGCTTCTGGTGGCTGCGTTATTATCTATGGAGGCTGCGATATTGCTTATGGTGGCTGCATTATTATCTGTGGAGGCTGCATTATGTATTGAGGCTGCGTTTTATATTATTTATTGAAGCGTCAACACTCCAGCAAATTGCGAGTTGTTTCTAGGAGTTGCATTACACTTTCCAGGCAACTACATTGGATTGTAAGGTGCTAGTTTGTATTGATTTTAATGTTTTAGTTATTGAAACTTTGCAAGCACTTGAGCTAGTTAATTTAGTGAACATTGGAGTTAGTGATCAATTGTTGTTTGGTACAATTTAATACTTGAGAAAATTTCCAAAAAAAATTGCAAAACAATTATACAAAAAAGAATTCAATTGCAGTTAAGAGCCAGCCAGGCTCCCTACAGTGGTATCAGAGCATTGATCTTGCCAGCCTGAAGATAATTTGGGTCCAATTATGGCAGACAGATTTGTACCTAGAATGCACTATACCCGCAGGGGTAGAGCTTCACCACCACTAAAGGGTAGTGAACAAGGTCCACAGATCGATCATACAGGTGACCGGAATATAAATAATATTGTAATGATGTGGACAGGGAGGCTAGAGATGCTTTCAGAAATTTAGCAAAAGGACAACATCATGTTGCAAATGTTTTGCAACAATTATCTGACACCTTACAGCGTATGACTTTATCTAGTGATCATGGCAGAGATAGGGGCACTAGGAGTGCATTAGTTAGCTCTCACAGGTCCACGATTGAGGATAGAGAGGATTTCAGAGATGATCCTACAGGCACTCGTGATAGGCCTTTACGTCCCACTTTCTTGAGGCCTGAGGTGGATACAGTCAGCGTTGAGACAGAGCCTGCGCCATTTGTTAATGACATGGTGGCTCACTATGTAGAATGGGATGCTTTACCTGAAGCCATCAAGAGAAATTTGAATTTTGGCAGATTCTTGACGCAGAATAGAGAGCATTCCAAAGGTAGACCGGGTCCTGACATGAGACAGAGGCCTAGACAGAGTGATCTTGAAAGGGCAACCAGCAAGTTGACTTTGATTCACTTTGATGGAAGTGGGAAAATGGCAGCTAGAGCTTGGGCCCACAAGCTAGACACATATTTGCCATTACGTCCTACATCTGAAAAGGACGCTATACGATTTGTTGTGTTGCACCTCGATGGCATAGCCCATGACTGGTGGTACCATGGGCTGGTTTCATTGCACCATGACCAGATTATGACTTACCAGGAGTTTGTGGACAGATTAGTTGAGAGATTTGACAGGAAGGACCCAGAGTCCTACTTCCGTGAGTTGGCACAACTCAAACAAACTGGTAGTTTGGAGGCCTTCATCAGTAAGTTCTAAAAGGTTTCAGTCATGGTGTATGATATTTCTAAAAGGAGGCATGTGATGTTGTTCGTGGAGGGGTTAGTTGAGCCTCTTAGGGGCTGGGTTAAGTCTTTTGACCCTTCATCTTTGCAAGCAGCCATGAAGAAAGCAAGAGTTTTGGAATTTTCAGCTCCACGTACTAGGTTTCCTCCTAAACAATCTAGTTCTTCATTTGACAACCAAGCTGTCCCAAAAAGAATAGATGGATCAGATTCCAAAAGACCTATGACAAGGCCACTTGATCAGGAAACACTTAATGACTTGAGAAGGAAAAGATTATGTTTCTATTGCAGGGGTCTTTATGATGAAAAACATAAATGTCCTTTGAAAAGCCTAAGGGGAGAAATAGGCTTATGGAGTGGCTTTTTGAGGATGACCATAGTTCTGATTTTGCAGGACAGCAAGCTGATAATGATGAAGAGAACTATGAAGAAGTGGCTAAAGAGAAAAAGGTTGATGATGATCCCAACCTTAAGGTTGTCTACCTCTCCAGCATGGAGAAAGAGGGATCATTCAAATTACAAGGACTCCTAACAGGGCAGCATGTTATTACTTTGTTGGATACAGGTGCTACTCATAATTTCATTAACTCTCAGTTGGTATCCAGAAGAGGCTTACGGACTGAAGGATTTGAAGGCATTAGAGTCAAGGTGGTTGATGGTTACACACTTAAGTGTGACAGGATGATTCCAGACCTTCCCTTGAGGTTAAATAATTATGACTTCAAGTCTGATTTTTATGTGGTTGACATGGGAGGGACAGAATTGGTTTTGGGTATGAGCTGGTTACACTCTATTGAGTCTTTTTATCTCAGCCTTAAGGATATGGAGATGAATTTTGAAGTGGATGGGAAAAAACATATTCTCAAGGCAATCAAAGAGGAAAATCTGAAGACTATCTCTCTTAGACGTATACAGCGTCTTATCAGTCATGATGCAGTTGAGTGGGCAGCAGAGTGTAGATTATTACCCACACTTGAGGAGAGAGCGAGTCCAGCTTATCATCCTGACATACAAGGTCTTAGAACTAGACACTCTAAAGTGTTTACTAATTTACCTCATGGTAGGCCACCTGACAGAGGCATTGAGCACACCATTGAGTTAGAGGAGGGCACTAAGCCCATTATGATCACTCCTTACCAGCATCCCAAGCAATTGAAAGATGAGATTGATAAAACTATTCAGGAGCTGCTATCTATGGGACATAATAGACCGAGTAAGTCTCCCTTTGCTTCATCAATTGTTTTGGTGAAGAAAAAAGATGGTACACTCAGGATGTGTATTGATTATAGGATGCTGAATCGAAAGACAATTAAAAACAGGTATCCTATTCCACGCATCGATGAGCTGATTGATGAGTTGCATGGTGCAGCTTTCTTCTCTAAGATAGATTTGAGGTCCGGTTACCACCAGATTAGAGTGCGGGAGGACATAACGAAGACAGCATTCCAATGCCATTGTGGACACTTTGAATTTTTAGTCATGCCATTTGGGTTGACTAATGCTCCAGTTACTTTTCAGTCCACCATGAACAGGGTCTTCCACAGCCAGTTGAGAAGGTTTGTTTTGGTCTTCTTCGATGACATACTGGTATATAGCAGGACATGGGAGGACCATCTAGTTCATTTGGATACAGTGTTTGATATTTTGGATAGGGCTTCCTTGTATGCCAAGGAGTCCAAGTGTGCCTTGGGGATGACCGAGTTGTTGTACCTTGGTCATATTATCAGTGCAGAGGGAGTTCGCATGGACCCTAATAAGGTTCATGCTATTCTAGATTGGCCTACTCCAGGGAGTTTGACACTGCTCAGAGAATTTATTGGTCTGTGTGCCTTCCACCGCAGATTTGTTGCATGATTCTCTCATCACGCAACTCCCCTTACAAATTTGACCCGTAAGGGTGCTTTTGAGTGGACCTCTTAGGCACAGGAGTGCTTTGAGAAGTTCAAGCAGATTATGACATCATGCCCGGTTATAGCGATGCCATATTTCTCTAGACCGTTTGATTTGCATTGTGATGCTTCTAGTGAGGGCATTGGTGCTATACTTTCCCAGGATCGCCATCCCATTGTTTTTGAGAACAGAAAGCTCAAAGGTCCTGAGAGAGCTTTTAGTGTTTACGAAAAGGAAATGTTAGCCATAATGCATGCTTTGGCTAAGTTCAGGCAGTATCTGGTTGGTAGTAAGTTTTGTATTAATATTGATCACAATAGCCTAAAGTATTTCCTTGGACAGCATGATCTAAATGAGAGACAGCAGAAGTGGATCAGCAAGCTTCAGTCTTATGATTTTGATATTTCTTATATCAAGGGGACTTAGAATGTGGTTGTTGATGCACTTTCTCAGAGGCCACATTTGTGTGCTATAACACAGAAAGAAAGAAAAAGAAAGAAATAATTTTAACCTCCGCGAGGCTAAAGATAGCCTATGGGACAGACTGTCTCACACGCAGCAATTTTCATTTATGCCCTTTTCTTGTGAAGCTTGATGATGAGTGCCCCCAACTGTTCAATCGTCCCCTCCTTGAAAAGATCAAACCACGAACTCACGGTCAAAAAAGTATTCAAACTGTCCCTACTGTCCTTGAAGGCGTCACATTCAAGAATGAAGTGTTTTTCTGTTTCTACCTTATCGGAAGTGCAGTAAACTGAGGATTGGAGACACTTGATATACTAGTGTTTTTCTGTCCTTGAAGGCATCAAATAACTGAGGATTGGAGACACTTGATCATTGTTGAATATGCTAGAAATCAATGGGCAACTGATTTTATTGATGGGACTTTACAGGACAGTAGATATACTCTTGTGAATGAGTTGATCATTTACAAGGAGAGAGTGTTTCTGGTTCCAGGATCGAGTGTCAAACAGGTGGGGTTGAGAGCTTTCCATGATTCTCCCTTAGCTAGACACCCGGAGTTTTTCAAAACCTATAGGCAGGTGCAGGAGCGTTTCACATGGAAAGGCCTGAAGCATGATGTGCAGCAGTATGTTAGAGAGTGTTCTGTTTGCCAACAAAACAAATAGGAGCACGCATATCCAGCTAGGTTACTACAGCCACTTCCCATTCATGAGCGGAAGTGGGGATGCATTTCTATGGATTTCATCGTGGTCTTGCCTAAAGCCCAAGGCAGAGATTGCATCTATGTGGTAGTTGACCGTCTCACGAAATATGCCCATTTCTTTCCAATCACTAGTGCATTTTCAGCCACTCAAGTTGCAGAGTTGTTTTTTCGGAAGGTTTTCAGATTGCATTGTTTACCCTGGAATATCGTGAGTGACCGCGATAGCCGTTTTATGAGTCACTTCTGGCAAGAGTTATCCAGGTTATGTGGCACAGAGTTGACTCCTAGTACTAGTTACTACCCACAGACTGATGGTCAGACTGAGATTGTTAATAAATGGGTGGAGGGTTATCTTCGAAATTATGTGTCCGCTCAGCAAAGGGCTTGGGTGAAGTGGATATACTTATGTGAGTATTGCTACAATTCCACTCACCATATGTCTATTTGTATGACTCCTTTCAGAGCTCTATATGGCTATGATCCTCCTAGTTTCTAAGATTTGATGTTCAGTGATAGTAGAGTTCCCAGTGCAGGTGATTTGTTGCGGGACAATCAGGATATTATGGGAACATTGAGGGATAATATACAAAGAGCTTAGAATCAGCAAAAGCAGTATGTTGATCAGAGGAGGGTTGCCCACTCTTTCCAAGTAGGGGATATGGTATATTTGATGTTGCAGCCCTATAGGTAGCCATCCATTCAAAAGAGCAGAGCTGAGAAGCTCAAACCTCGATATTATGGACCTTACTGTGTCAGGCGGGTTGGTGAGGTTGCTTATGAGCTTGATTTGCCAGAGGACAACAAGGTGCATAATGTATATCATGTTTCGCGCCCCAAGACAGCGTTGGGCAGGCATGTAGTCCCATCTGATGTTTTACCCCCATTGGATGATGAGGGGAAGCTGGAGTTGATTCCTGAGGCTATTCTGGATACTAGAGAGACATTTGTGCAAGAGAGTCATCAGGGAGTTTTTGTTGAAGTGGCATGGGTTACCAGTTGAGGATGCCACTTGGGAGTAAGAGGATATACTACAGCACCCTGGTTTGTGATTGCTTGAGGACAAGCAATCTTGTGAAGGGAGGATTGTGATGTCCCTGTTTTAGCAGGAGTCAGGAGGATGTTTTGGTCAGTTCATCATCGCGACCCTCGTGAGCTGACAGTTGGTTTAGAGGGTCTATGTGATAGATTTGCTATTTATAGTAAGTCTATTTTTGGCTTGGTTGCTATTTTTGGCAAGGCACAGGATGCTGAGTGTCAGGAGCATTCAATTAAATCATTTGCATATGGAGTTATTAATTAAGCTTGGCTTAATTAATAACTTATGAGATTTAATGTTTTAAATTGATGGTGTGTTGTTGAAGCCTCATTAGTGAAATGAGTGAACTTGAAGCCTTGAGACTTGTGTGTTGAAGAAGCCTTCTTTATTGTTTTATTAAAGGCCTTGAGGATTTTCGAGAGGCATCATATCATTATTATCTCATGTTTATGCAAACTTGTCAAGAAATTGAATTTGGGGAAGAAGAGTATTGAGGGTTTGGTCTTGAATTTTGAAGAAATGAATTTTTCTTCAGAATCTTTGCACACTTTGAGTTGGATTCCAATTGCCAACGAATTGTGTGGTTATTTGCTGCTAGCGTAATGATCTTAGGAAGTCCGTACGGCTGGAGACAAGAATCGCACATGACTGTGGTAGCTCGGAATTGGATGTAGCAATCAAATACGGTTTGGTGAGGCAGCCGTACTTCAACCTTGGCTTCATATTTGTGGTGTAAGGAAGTTCTCCTTGCAAGAGAACTCCAATTAATTGCTGGCATCCTTTTCTAAGGGCTGCGATTTATTTTCATGGTGGCTGCATCTCAAATTAGTGGTTGTAAGACACTCAAAGGTTCCAGCATTATCCAAGGTGCCAAATACTTTAAATATATATATATTGTTTCAGAATAATTGCAAGTATTTAAATTGAATAAATCAGTCGCTTCTTGAGGAAGCAGTATTCATTTGCTGTTGATATTGATTTCATAAATTGAAAAAAATCACAAAAAAATCACATATGTTCAAAAACAAAAAAAATTGCAAAACAAATATACAAAAAATAAGTTTCCAGCATAGAGCCAGTCAGGCTCTTTACACAAACAGGGTCAATTATGAAGAAACACATGCAGTGACAAATCTGTTTACCAACACGCAGTTAAGTAAAACATGGTCTGTTTTCAAATTTTAAATTAAATTGTTTTAAAACTAGATTTAATGAGATTTTTTTTTGTTGACATTTCTTTTGATTGCAGCAATATGCACTTGTTATGTGATGATGTATTGAAGGTCTCTCTCTTGCTAAGAGGGAGTGTTGAAGTATGTAGCTACAATAGAGACTTCATACCTATGATTGTCTGCGGTCAAGCTCTCAGAATTCTTCTCTGTGTGCTATGCTCCTTACTTTCTGTCAAGCTAAGGAAATGGAAGACTTTTCGTAATGGAAGATTTTTCATGTGATCCTTTATTTCTGTTCATGCATATGCATATGTGGCATCGTGCGTATGTGGCAGTATATGTGGCATCGTGCATATTTGGCATCATGCGTGTGTAGCTGTGTTACCTTCCTCATGTTGTCGAGACTCTTCATGTGGCATCGGTTCCAATATTGCTCATTAACGGCTCTCATTATTGTTGTTGATTCATATTATATTGTGGTGGATTTATTATTGTTGTCGTTTCATATTATTATGTGTCAATGAATTTTGTAACGGAAAAGAATTGTCATGAGCAGAAGTTTACTCTTCTCATGTATCGACCTTTCATTGTGGCATGTATTATTATGTTTTGGCGATGCTTTACGAAGCTCTGCGAAGGTAGAATGTGCTCTCAGTTTTAGCGTGTTCTGTAAGGAGATTCGTCAGTGTCTTTAGTCTTGCAGATTATATATTCTCTGCTCTGTATATGAGCGTGATGCTGGAGACTGTTCTGTGTTATGTATTTAGCCCAAGACAACTCATACTTGTGTATCGTGTTCTTTTGCTTATCCTCTGTTGTTTATTTTGCTCCTGATCATTGTGTGCTCATTTGAGCAATCTCAATGATTCATTTGTTTAAGTTAAATCTCAGGCTTATTGACTGTCAGGTTGAAGACGCCAATAAGAAACAAGAATTTTTGTAATGGCTTTGAATTCTAAATAAAGGCATCGATTTTGTAGGCTGGGTTGTTTCCCTCAGGGAGGAGGGTTTTTCCCAGGATACTTGCTGTGTTATCTGTTGCTTTGAATTTTTGTATTTCATTTGTTGCATACATATATTCTGGTTCAAAATTCAACAATATTTTTAACAGATCTTGCTTAAGAAGGTGATTGGAAACAAAGCAAAAATTTAGAAAACCTTCCAAGTTGCAACCCTTGGGAGATCAATTGCATGTCAATCTTCCTCCTATGCACATTTCAGCATTTTGCAGTCAAAGATAAGTGATAACAAGATCGTTACAACATATGATAATGAAAAAACACACCTCCAAAGAGGCTACATCATAAGAACCTGAGACTCTTCAACGCCTAGCCATATAATTGTTATGAAAATGGTAAGATGTCTTAAAAAAAAAACCTTCGGTCCTGCTGTATTGATTTGGGTGTCTTGAATTTTCATTGGCTTCATACTAAACTCTTCTTTTATGTTAGTTGCGTTACCTGTCAATGAGGTGGGGAAACTAAAAAATTACCAACATGAAAATACAATATTTGAAAAACAAAAAGAAAGTGACTATAAAAAGGCCTCTAGTTGTTAGCATAGGGTGCAGTCTTATTCGTAAATGAAGATCTTATTTTGATGATGAATGTTCAATTTTATTGTTTTGCTCTTTCATTTTATTCATTTTCTTCTCTCTCGAGAAAAATGAGGCTTCATCTTTGTAATGTCCCCTTTTTCATGAACGTCAACTTTCAAAGGATTAGCCTATTTCTTGACCCTCATAGGCTAATGGAGTTGTAAAGAGGGTCTAGTTGGCAAACCCAGAGGCTATTTTCCCACTCCAGTGGTCAGGGATGTTCAGGATTGCTCTTCGTTTGAGTCAAATTGGCACACTTACTATTTATAGTAAGTGTTTATTTCAAGAAAATCAGGATTTCTATCTTTATCAAGGCGCCTGAACAGCTTGGTGGGAGTGTTGAGATTGGGTATCGTTGACTGGAGCAGTTATTCAGAGACTTACTCTTTATAGTAAGTCAATGTTGAGGAGTTTCTATATCTGGCAGGGGTACCCAAACTCATGGTATGTTCAGTGATTGACTCATTCATCAGTTGGCTCGGTTTGAGGGACTTACTATTTATAGTAAGTCAATTATGCCCATGTTGCTATTTTTGGCAGCGCACCTAGACTTGGTATTAG
Organism: Chamaecyparis obtusa; assembly: GCA_027943335.1. Lineage (NCBI taxonomy): Eukaryota > Viridiplantae > Streptophyta > Pinopsida > Cupressales > Cupressaceae > Chamaecyparis > Chamaecyparis obtusa. The sequence goes on along the minus strand of BSBK01003711.1, from coordinate 1,272,890 downwards.
CAGACTTCATCAGTTGATTAAGTGGGAATAAGTTTATTGGCTCAACATCAAGGTATTAATTATTAATAAAGGATACTTTATTAAAAATTAATTATAATAAAGTTATGATATAAAGTTATTAATTAAGTGGGGCCAATTGACTGTATAAGTGCATTAAATAAATGTCATAATGAGGGGGCCTATTTATTTATTAATTCCCTAAGTCAACGTGGGACATTGAAAAGGCATCATTAATGGTTATTAATCATATTATGAGAGTTGACACTAAAGTTGAAGGAGTTAATTAATTTATTATAAAGTCAACTTTGCATCAAAAGCAAATGCCTTTAAGTAATTAATGAATCTTATTCTTGAAGCCTCATGGATTGATTTGTTATAAAGGAATTATAAAAGCTAAAAAGGGGAAATGGATTCATTATGTTGATAAATGAATTTGCTTTGCTTTGAGAAGTCTCAAGAGTTTGTCCAAGGGTTTCAGCATTTGCTTGAGGAATTGTGAATTCTTCAGGTTCCAGACACTTTGAGTTGGTGAAAGATCCAATGAAATTGTGCATTTTGGCTTCATCCAGGAGCCGATTGGTGATAAATGCTTTGAATTTGGTGAAGTGTGGTATAGGTTTCAATAGATATTAAGTAGAGGTGATAGATAGTAAACGGCAGATTGAATCACAGCCTTTGGTCAAAGTATTTGCAGTGTTTTATAGCAGCCGTCCCAGATATTGCAGCCACATGAGCTTCAGACTTGACATTGAACGCATGGTGAGTGTGATGTATTGTTTCATTTCAGATATTGGCACCTTGGAATATCCTTGCATTGTGCAGAGATTGTGATCATTTTTTAGTCAAATTTCAGAGCTGCGACTTTATATTAGGTTCTCATAATTGTTGTTAAATCATTTGGAATTAAAGATAAAAATTTGTAACTTTCATGTCCATTAAAATAACATTAGATTTCAATGCTACTATCATTTGTTAATCTGATATATTTGCCAATCTAATTATATGTAAGTCTGAAATCAAATGGTTGTATGAAGGCATGATATAAATATTGCCATGGTTCGTCTACTAAGTTTGTAACAGTTAACCATTAAAGCCAAGTTTACAACAGAGGAATTTCTCGTGTCAAGAGGTGGTACACCAAGTATTTGACAAATTGTCTCTGTGGTATAAGTGATTGCTTCAGCTTGTTATGACCATACAAGTGTTTGACAGGATTTATATGCATAGTATTTGTGATCTGTGTGGTGTTTTGTGACACAAGAACTCAGAAATTTTGAAGAGATTTTACTTGCCAACTGTTTGGCGAAATTCCTCCAAGACATATCGAGTATTTAAGGATAGAATCAGCAGGGGTTCTTACAATCTTTTCCATATGAGGCTTCATCTTTTCCATAGAACTTCATTCAATACATAATGGTTTTCTAGTTACTTCATATAAATTAATTATAAATACAGGTAAGCAATCTATTGAGTAATTTTGAATAACAGGATAGGCAACCAACACAATGGTAAAACTCAAGATGAGATGGCAGATAAGCAACCTGTTTCAATCTTTCCGGACCCAGCTCGGCCAGTTCATCAACAGAATTATAATAATCCAAATCGATGGACTCTTGTAGTATTGAAGGCTCTCCATTTCCTAATCCCTTATCCTCCCATCCATGCACGGTACCAGCTGCCCAACGTTCCTCAAATTCGTCATCAACCTGTCAAATAAATTCCAGTAACTTCATTATAAATAGCCACTAATTAATTGTCTGATAGACTTTGAAGTAAACAATTACCACATCTGCAATTTCCTTAGTGACCTCAGTAAACATATAAAAAAGAAACTGAACAAAGCATAGCTGTCCATTCTAAACAGTAGACTGTAGAAGACAGTATATCACACAAACCTTCAAGAATATTTTGTCCAGATCTTGCAAAGGTTGTGTTCGCTGGAAAAAAGATATGAAGTAGTCTAACAAATGTGTTAGATACTCCTTGTATTGTCTGCAACACACAGAGGTAAGGTAATAGTAACGAAAGGATTTCTATCAAAGATTGCTGTAAATAAAGGGCAATTAGCAGCATTCTGAAAGACAAAACTCCATGGTTCAGACAATAATTAATGTCTTCATAAAATTGAACAGTCAAGCCACACCTTGTCAATTTGTGATTGCGAGCAATACTGTGTGTTTTTGGAAACTCTTCGAGAAATGCAGAATAATCAATCAATTGTCCAAACTTGGAATTAACATATTCATTGTAAAGCTCATGCATGTCAAGGTATCGACCAAATGCTTCCTGCCATCAATTGGAAAAGAAGCAATCATGAGAAATTGTAAACAAATTCTAAACACCACACTATATAACTGGATGAATGAAGATAAATTTGCCCAAAAAAAATAATTTTAACATAAATTTGCAGATTCTTTCTTGCAATTTATTACTTTAACAGATTTAGTCACAAATTTTTTATATTATAAACTTTTAAAATCTATTAGAAATATGAAATTTATTCTAAATTCAATAAATAAATTTTAAAATATTCAAATATAAATTGATCAAGAATTCTCAATTTCTAAGGTCTGATTTTTCTAATTTCTACCCAAATTTCTCCTTTTAGCACACTTCAATTCTGATTTTGTTTGTCCTTTCAACCCAGATTTCTTGTTTTGCAAGTTGAAATTCTGATTTTCCTTGTTTCCAAGCCCTGATCGATTCCTTTTGCAAGTTCTGATTTTGAACAAAATCAGAGATATCCCTTGGAATTTCATCAAGATCGCCCTTGTAATTGAGAGATTGCTGCCCTTTTGTCTAGTAATTCGCTGCCTTACATCATTTTAATGAAATCCATTTTCATATTACCAACTCCAATCAATCTATTCTTTGCATTGAGCGCCCTTTCATGTCAAGTACGGAGATTTTGGGATGTTGGGAATGAAATTCTCAAGTTTGTAATAATTCCACCCAAGAGCCTATATGGCGGAGATTTGGAGAAGTTGGGAATAAAATTCCCAAGCCTTGGAGAGTTCCGCCTAAGTGTTAGTGTCTCATTCATCTTCTTCAGTTGCAAATTTGATCAACTTCTTGCATTCCAAAAATCTTTATGTAAGGTTACATCTTCCATTTCACATCTCAACGTTATCGCATTTCATATTGGAGAGGTGGCGGAGGTTTTGGGATGTTGGGAATGAGATTCCCAAGTCTGAAGAAATTCCGCCCAAAACCTCCACATGGCAGAGATTTTGAGAAGTTGGGAATGAAATTCCAAAGTCATGAAAATTTCTGCCCTATATTGGGGTGCTCATACATTGTTTTCCTCTCATAATCTTGCTCAACCTTGCCATTCTCCTTTCATTTCAAGTCCACATAAGGGATTCCAATCTAGTTTTCACCTTGAAATGCATTAAATCTCTATTGAGTACATGGTGGAAATCCCAAGATCTCGGGATTTCCAACCTCATTTTGAACCTGATTTCCTCTTCATTTGTTCACAAACTTGGTTTTTCCCTTTCATTTTCATCAAACTTATCCCTTCAAGCATCCTTTTCCACTGAAAACTTCATCAAAATCTTGTTTATGGTAGGGCGGAGATTTCAGATCTTTGGGATTTTGCAAGGGCGGAATTCCCAAGATCTTGGGAACCCCGAACCATATCTTGCATGTCTGTTTCACCATTCTAAGTCCATGCTCATATTTGGAATGCTCTCAAAGTTCACTCATTTATGAATTTCAATCTGATTTTGCAATCCAAGTCAGCTGAAAGGGGATTCAATTCATTTCCATTTTCAGATTTCATTATTTTTCTCCTAGTGTTTGGTTGATTTCATCCTCTTCCCCTCAATTTCGCTCTTCTTCATCCATTTGGCACAACTTCCTACGGCGGAGATTTGGAGAAGTTGGGAATGAAATTCCCAAGCCTTGAGAAATTCCGCCCAAGGGCCTTCATGGTGGAGTTTTTGAGTTCTTGGGATTTTTCTTGGGCAGAAATCCCAGGGTCTTGGGATTTCCAACCTGATTTGCATGTTGAAACTCTCAATTTGTTCACTTCAATTTCTTCAACTTGGAGGGTGAAATGATTTATATAAAATATAACATTTAAGTATAAGTTATATTTTATAGAAATACTGTCAGGATGTTTGAGAGTAGTTTCAGGTTCATAGAAGTTATAATAAAGATTTTAGATTTTGGGAGTTTCTAAAAAATTCTAGACTTAGCCAAATTTCAGGAATCAGTGCACCTCCATCAATGTTATCTCCCACAACCTTTCTTGACTTTCTAAGATGAAATTGAAACTAGAACAAGAATTTTCAAAAGATTCTAACTCGTTTCATCACAAATTCCTTGATTTCAACTCCACGTCCTTGACTAGCTTGGCCAACTCACTCATATCCCTGACTGGCTTGACTACCCAGTGAGCCAAAGTTGCCCAAACTCGTCTCTCAAACTTGGAGACTTGAAAATTGCTACCAACTAAGACCATCTAAGACCACTACTCCTACTGCCAAAGCAAAAAGAGGTGGTCCCCATTTGCAATGGGGCAATGGTGTGAACACCTCACAACAATACCCTCGGCTACTCTAGCAGGTTGGGACGAAAACACTAACTTGTTTTGATCATCCTTCCTATTCAGATTTGTTTCGCTGTAAGAGCCCTACTGGCTCTAACCCCAGGACGTTGTGTTGATGATATTATTGTTTTTTTTATGACAAAAAACCCAATCGCTGGAAACAATTCCTCTATGAAAACTCAAATTTTAAATTGCTCTATGTGATATTCCCTATTTATTAATATATAGATAAATAAATAAATAAAATATATTGATTAATGTATTGATCATCAACCTTATTATTGAATAAATAATTACAATAAATTATACATATATAATTGGTTAAATGAATATTTAATAATTAATAAACAATATTTATAAACCAGTAAATTATACAAATACACATTAATTATTAACAATACTCATAAATAAATTAATGCAATAATATTATAATACTACAAAGTTAAAAGTATATTAATGAATAAATTAGCATAATAATAATATTATAACACTATACCCAATATTAATATGAATCGTTGAGGACGAAGACCTATAAGCTTGAACGGCAAAGGGATACGATTAATAATCTGCAAACAATACAAACGATCAATAATTATTGAGTATGTCTTGTGTCGTTAACGTAATGTACCGACGTGTCTTGCCACGCAAGAAATAACAAGGTCACAAAGGGTCTTGTCGGCTCACACGGGAAGGACGTCATCGAGTGCTAAGAAGATGCATCCCTTGCTGAGGAGAAACTATTAGTCATTGACGCAAGGTAGAGGCATCGCAGCAGAGAGCAAAATACATATTCAGTAATAGCACAATACGTATTCAGACGATTCAGTAATATTAATTACTCACGGTATAAATTAGGGTTCTGCAACAACAGGACCGTATATGTACAGCAACAGCAGGTATGCAATATTAAGCATCCTACGTTATATTAAGCATTGGCTATCATTGATGAATTAAGGAAAATATGTCTCTACACACAAATATTTAATTAATAGTTTATATATATATATATATATAATTAATCAAGTACAGAATTATCACCTTGCTAGATTAAGAGGAGGAATACAAGAATGACTCCAAGGAGGGGCTTGTCTAAATCCAACCAATAGCTTTCTGTCCCAAGATAGGGAAGGGGTCAACGTCCCAAAACCCTAAGGGCCTAGTTCCAAGATGAGTTGCGGGCTTGAACCTGTAAACCTTGCGGGAGCCTATTGGAGTGGTCTCTAGGCACCTTGGACGTATTCCCAAATCCGTCTTTCTTATGTTAGTCAAGGTAATAAGATGGAAACTAATATTATTAATTACATGTAGGTATCTTGGTATAAATAGACATTTTTCTTTGGTATGATTAAATAGATGAAATCATAAATTTGTTCATAAGTACAATTACTAGTTTATGACCATTTGAGCCATCAATTAACAAGGGTCATTACACTCTACTTGCAATTCAACACCCAGCGTTTATTCATAAAATAACACTTTGCATGAGAAGTATAACATTTATTGCTTAAGTATAACCTGGTGATTAATGCAGGAAGTTGTCAAAGCCTTGGATTACAATATTGAATTAAATCCCTTCAACTCGAACCCCTCAATGTTGGAGCTTGGTGATTAGCATTACTCTTGATGCAAATCGGCCTATTTCTCTAGTGGCACTCTTTAATATTTATTAATCCCTGCGGCTAGTATATAGCGGACAGAAGCTTTGAATTGATCAATGCAAACCATAAGTTTGGCTGTGATTTGTCTTGCAAACTGCACTGCAAATTCCACACACCATTCGCATTCAATCTAGAGTTGATACCAATTTATTAAACCCCCAAAATCAAACTCTATCTAGAGCACAATCAATGGCCCTGAGATAAGCCACCTGCAAGCACAATTCATTGGCTCAAAACACCAATTCAAAGTGCATAGATCTGTATAGAATTTACAATTCTATCAGATGAAACTGTTCAGCAAACCCTTGGCTCACCAGAACACAAATTCTCCAATAATCACATGCATAGAATGATCCTCAAATTCACATTGCTTTCTTTTTTATCATCTCAAACCTAGTTCAATCAGTAGCTTGAAAGAGACTCTCCTCATAACTTAGACGCCCAAGCATAATTCAAAGTTTTGAGTTATAATAACTTATTACTCTTCCCTCCACTTTCATGTGAGAAATAACGTCATTTAATAACATTAAATGCACATCTTCACTTTATAATATAAGCTCTTAATATAATCATTTATTTAGGACTTAATTAAAGATTGCAAATTAATAAATAGCTTATAAATTCTCTCCATTGGATAATCCAAATCTTGATACCCTCTAACTGAGCCAGATGGTCAAATGCCCTGCCTAAAATAGCACAGGCCAAAAAATTTACTTACTATAAATAGTAAGTCCCAAACTAGGAGCTTTGTCGATGTCCCCACAACTCCATACTGCTACCAAACTGTTCAGGTACCCTTCTAAATACTGTAACCCTGACTTCCCCAAAATAGTCACTTAATTTAAATAGTAAGTGTGCCAATCTGGCTCAAACAAAGAGCAACCCTGAACATCACTGACCTCCGGAGTGGGAATTTGCCTCTGGCACTGCCAACTGAGACCCTCTATCCATCTGATTAGCTACGAGGGTCATATAATGGACTAATCCCACAAACTCTGGTGCTCACGAAAATGGGGACATTACATTCTCCTCACCCTAATGACAATGATTATTGGTCCATATGTGATCTACAGATGGTCACTAGAGATTTGCATTCATACTACCTGGCTGCAGAACAGTCATTTGCTACCTGGAGCATATGCAGTTGCCATTAAATCGCAAGGAGTGAGGGCAAAATTCTTTGTGGGTGGCTGGTTGTTATTCCTTGGAGGCCGGGCAACTATGGCAGCCATCAAACAGGCATTTTTTCCCACCAATCTGACACGCATACCACTGTCTTGCATCAATCCTAAGAGGAGCACTACTATTCCAGATCAAGGTTTGCAGGGAACAACTCCATGGAGGGTTTGGCAGAGTTTATTTGGAGGTCCTGATAATTGACAGCAGCATCATTCCAACCACACTGAAGCTGATCCTGGCACCTGTAGCTAGATGCTCGGATTAGAAGTGTAACCTAACTCAAATTGTAACTTGTGGACAACCATTTTTCCTCCAGAGAGAGCTAAATAACTCGCAACTGGAAAAGGATACAGTGATCTGCCATCATTTCATTCTTATCTGCTATTTGAGCAAGGGCAGAGGTAAAAACAGCAGATCTGAGCATTGTTATTCCATTTGCAGACCTTATGACTGCCGCAGAAGGGCTGGACAGCACTAAACCATGCGCATGTAAGAGGGCCAGTGCCCCATTTGGTTTTTTTCTACCATTTACTGATGTATTACAATAGCCCTTGAGGGCCCTATTGAATTGAATTGCTCTAATTTAATACTGTTTTTAGATCTGTTGTCTCTATGTTAACAAGTGCCTAGGGCTTTTAACAGTAAATTCACTGCTATACCTAGAGTAAAACAGAAGCAGAAACCATAGGAACATTTCAGTTGCCAACATCAAATTTCTAGGAGTCCTTAATTTCTCTGTTGCCACTCTACATCTTAAATATTCTGGTATTCCTTAGATGGCAAAGTATTAGCTTCTTGGATATAAGAAAAAAATAAAGGTCAGGCAAGTGTCAAGCTTAAGTTATATAAACATTGATTGTTGACTTTAATAACTCATCTGCAATTTATAAAATGTCATTTCCAAGCAACGCCAAACTACATTTGTTATTGGCTTATAATTAAACTGAGTCATACAATACTTCTGAGAGGCTTCAACGCAAAATTATTTAACAAGTAACATCAGCCTAACTGTAACTCTCACACAACTTGCGTGCTAAAAACTTGTCTGGGATGAGGAACTGACAAAAGACATGCAATTTATAAATTAGGCTCTAGCAGACAAATCTGTCTGGCAAGTAACAGCATGGATCCAGCAGTTTTATGAAGAACTACCTTCACATAATTCATCTCTCGAACACCCCACTTGATCAGATTTTCACCATTCCTCTTTCACCTTTCAGGAACAACCATTCAAGTTGTTAACAAGTTATAGAAATGTGTAAAGATCACAAGGCTGTCTTGTATGATGATTCTTGACTTTTATCATCCTTTGGATCAAACTGTAGATTCGCTGCTAGTTGAGAAAAATAACTTTAGAAAGTTTTTATCTCATACAAGGTAGACTGCCGAAAGGGTGCTCACATGGTTAAAGCAAGTTACCTTAACTGAATTTCAATCTATTTTAGGGTTTTAAGTTTTAACATTTTTTTTCCATTCTTTGTTTTTCAAACTGAAAAGGTATTTGTGGGATTACTTTTCTACAATCTCTTCAGTTACTGTTCCAAAAAGCAATAAATATATGCCATGAGCTAATGCTTGCATTGTACACCCACTTCTCTTTCTATCTCTGAGGGATCGGACAAACCCAGCTAATATTGTTTCCCTAGATCAAAATGTATATAGTTGGCTTGATGTTGTGGTACAAGGTGAATAAATTCTATCTTTATAGTCTAAATTTATATTTTCAGGATTTAGGGCATTGCTTTAGAGTAAACTTTGAGAAATAAACCAATGTTCTAACTTCTGTCCCAGCAAACATGCCAAGAAACTACAGAATTAAGACACAAAATGACATAACATAGTAGAATCTAAGAAAACTACAATTACTTACCTGCAATGATAATTAAACAAGTTGAGTAATTATAACTATACATGCAAGCACCAATGGAATCAATGAGAATAAAATGAAAAAGTGACAACATAGATACCTCCCCACTGAAATCAATCTGGGGTTCCTCCTTCAGTAACTCTTCAGGATCATCCAACATTTCAACAATGTGAGCAGTTGGATGCCGTCTATGATATTCACGGATCTGCACTTTAAGTTTTAAGATATTAGCAAGACTTGCACACATACTCACAACGAATGGTAGTTAAAACTTAATATCATGTAGCTGTAATCATTTTTGGAGATCTTCTGAACAATTCAAATATTTAGAGCTAGTAAACCTTAAATTTGAATTCTAACTGAAGACTTGAAGAGAGAATTAATAATCATCTATCTCAATCGAGCATCTTCTTAAGAAATTGAGCAGGAGGATAGATCATTCTGATTCAAATCCCAAGTAGGGCGGACATCATAGGTATCCAGATGGAGAAAAAATAAATTAGATGCAAAAGGCAACTCAAACGCAACAAGTTCTACCATCTTAACTTCAATGAAATCCCTAGAATTATGAAATAACTGTCATTTCTATAAACATTTTCAATCACAAATAAAAATGAGCGTTTATACTTTGGGATAAACGAGAACATGCCTGCATCTTTTTAGCCAATAAAACCGACAACATGCCAAACACTCGTAGACAATGTAAATGACAACATCCCTACCTCTTTTAGACGGTCATAAAATGCACTGAAGACATTCTGACCGCTCGCACCTTGACCTCCAAGAGCTGCAATTTCATCCTTCCTGGCGTGATCTTTGTCTTCGTATATTTCAATCTGTTGAAACGCCACCATTCCACTAAAGATAACTCAAGAACAGGAAACTAAAAGTTTCTCGAGAATTTTGTCATTAAATGAGTAAGAGAGGTAGATACTGACCATTTTTTGTGTTGTAGACATAACAGCATCAACCATATTGCTCACACGATGATTCTGATACAAGCGGTCCTTGTTTGTGGCAGGTTCTCTCTGAAAGTCCTTCACGATTAACCTCTCCAAACGCTCCACCTCCTCATGAGCACCCCTTGTCACATCCAAGAGCGTCGACGACATGCTCGTAAGGGATTTAGGATTTCAGAACAGCTCACAATAAGCTTCGTATGTAAAAACCCTGAAAAACAGACATGAAACATATATAATCATAATGGAAGTTGTAACCTATCTCACGGTGTTCACCAAAAATCCGAGGAAATTTAAAAAAATTAAAAATCGTAATGCCTATTTCGCCCTAGAATTCGTAGGAAAGAGGCTTGGTGTTTTCTAATTAATTATTCTACGAGTCTCTGTTCTACGAGAATTTGCAGCGCACAGATGTTTACAGTTCACTGTTGAGTTCGTTGGCCACTGTCACGTACTGAAGCTCGGTGCTTGAAGCAGACGACTGCAAGCAGCTGTCGTCCTATCTATTTATGGCTGACGAAGAGAAACTAATGTATAGCCGTTGCCTCCCGACTGTCTATCTGCTGAAGCGACATTGAAAATAATCTTTCAACCATGTAAACGTGTATCAGTAGAAAACTATCAAACATTTTATAATATTTTGTGGTCATTGTAAACATGCCATGAAAGGGCATACATGTTTGTAAAAGGTAATTTAAGGGTCATTTGATATGTTTGTAAGGTTATTGTCAAGTTTTGAGGTCATACAATAATGCAAGATTGTATTAAAAATTGTAAATGGGAAGTTGAAAGGTCTTAGAGATACTTTTATGGTCCCATATATCAAAGAGCTTATATAAAACAATGTAAATTTGAACCAATGCATAATGGAAAGGAAATGAACATTTGAAAATTTTTGAAGCACTTTCTACTTGTTGTTTTGATTGGTTTTTAGTTTTTTGTGTTGGTTCTAAGCCTTGTACGGTCATGTATAGCTTGGAAACCCTGTAAATTTGTAATGGTTAGACAATATGATGAATAACCTTTCTTGTGCTTTTGGTTTGGAGTGATTTAACTCAGGTTTGAGAATATTATGGAAGTTTTGGTAAAAGTGATTTTTTGCAGATTTGAGACTGCTTAAGAACAGTCCTATTGAAACGTGTGGTATTAACGCATCTAGAAGAGTTAAAACCTCTAAGTGGATTTATTGGAAAGATATATGATTTATATTTCTTTTCCTTTTGGTTTGAGTCGTTTTCATTTAGATTTGTGAAAGATGTGACATTTTTAGTGAAGACTAGTTTTAAACTCTCTTTAATAGAGTGACATGCAAATATTTGTGCTTATATTAATCATTTAATGGTTGGAAAGATTTATGAGTCACATATTATGAAAGTATATGCATAAGGGGTTCATGTTAAATTTTTTGGGTATCGTTTGAGTTTTTTTTGTGAAAGTTATATGATGCCCTAGTTGGATCTGAAAAATGAAGCTTCTGTTTTATGACAGTAAAATGGGTCTCGGGATAGAGACCGTATATTTTGTTCTAACTATTGGATTTTCTTAGGTTTTGGATATGTTTTTTTAATCCTATTTTTCTATAGTTTCACTGGAGGGATTGATTAAATATTTCCTAGAACAAAAGTTACAAATCTCTAAGTGCTGATTGCAGAAAAACAAAATTGCTTGATCATGTTGAATGGTGTTTGAGTTGTGGAGAAAGCTGATTGAAATGCCTCTAATATATCATTATTAGGTTGAAATATTGTATGGATCAACAAGGTTCTTGAAAATGTGAGTGGTTGCCAAATTTTCTCCGCATCAGATTGGTATTAGAGCCAACAAAAGGTTTGGGATAATAAGGTGGATGTTTTCATGTGCTAATGCATTGTGGTTGCAGGTGCGTGTCCATCAAGCTACAAGTTGGTGTTAGTTTTGTATGGATAGACATGAGAGGTCCATCATGACCATTATCCAGTGGGGATGAGGCTGGGTAGAAGGTGCATGGCACAAAGGAAGTGAGGCATCTTCCATAATCCACTATTGGGTGAGATGGATGGTCCAAGGTTTGCCAAGAGACTAGGGTGAGAGGCACAGAGGAGAACTCCTAGGTGAGGCATGCAACATGTTGGTGATGTATAGCAGAAAATGAAGGATGGACTAATTATTGTAAGAACTTGAATGCAGCACTTAAACGGTTCTTAATACCTAAGTTTCCAAGAGACTTGGAAAACTTTCAAGCTTGGCAGTATGGTGCAGTTGCACCAAGGCATAAGAGCACAGTCAGGAGGTCAATGTGTAATGAAAAAGATTTGATGTCAAACAAATAATTGTTGATCATTTTATAATATTTTGTGGTCATTATAAACATGCCATGAAAGGGCATACATATTTGTAAAAGGTAGTTTAAGGGTCATTTGATATGTTTGTAAGGTTTTTATCAAGTTTTGAGGTCATGCAATAATGCAAGATTGCATTAATAGTTGTAAATGGGAAGTTGAAAGTCTTAGAGGTGGTTTTATGGTCTCATCTACCAAGGAGTCTATATAAACCAATGTAAACTCGAACCAAGGCATAATGGAAAGGAAATGCACATTTGAAAACTTTTGGAGCACTTTCTACTTGCTATTTTGATTGGTTTTTAGGTTTTTTGTGTTGGTTCCTAGCCTTGTACAAACATGTACAACCTAGAAACCCTATAAATTTGTAATGGTTAGATAGTATGATGAATAATGTTTCTTTTGCTTTTGGTTTGGAGTGATTTAACTCAGTTTTGAGAAAGTTATGGAAGTTTTTGGTAAAAGTGGTTGTTTGCAGATTTGAGACTGCCTGAGAATAATCCTGTTGAAATGCATGGTATGAATGCATCTAGAAGAGTTAAAACCTCTAAGTGGATTTATTGGAAAGATATATGATTTATATCTCTTTTTCTTTTGGTTTGAGTCATTTTCATGTAGATTTGTCAAAGATGTGACATTTTTAGTGCACTAGTTTTAAACCCTCTTCAATGGAGTGGCATGCAAAGATTTGTGCTTATATTAATCATTTAATGGTTGGAAAGATTTATGAGTCGCATATTATGAAAGTTGATGCATAAGGGGTTAATGTTAAATTGGTTTGGTATCATTTGAGTTTTTTTTGTGAAAGTTATATGATGCCCTAGTCAGATCTGGAAAATGAACCTTTTGTTTTATGACAGTAAAATGAGTTTCGGGACAGAGACCATATCTTTTGTTCTAACCGTTGGATTTCCTTGGGTTTTGGATATGTTTTTTTTATCCCATTTTTCTATAGCTTCACTAGAGGGATTGATCAAATATTTCCTAGAACAAAAGTTACAGATCTCTGAGTGTTGATCACAAAAAAACAAAATTGCTTGATCATGTTGAATGGTGTTTGAGTTGTGGAGAAAGCTGATTGAAATGTCTCTAATATATTATTCTTAGGTTGAAATATTGTATGGATCAACAAGGTTCTTGAAAATGTGAGTGGTTGCCAAATTTTCTCTGCATCAGATTGGTATCAGAGCCAACAAAAAGTTTGGGATAAGAAGGTGGATGTTTTGGTGTGCTAATGCATTGTGGTTGCAGGTGCTTGTCCATAAGGCTGCAGGTTGGTGTTAGTTTTGTATGGACATACATGAGAGGTCTATCATGACCATTATCCAATGGGGATGAGGCTGGGTAGAAGGTGCATGGCACAAAGAAAGTGAGGTATCTTCCAGAATCTACTATTGGGTGAGATGGATGGTCCAAGGTTTGCCAAGAGACTAGGGTGAGAGGCATAGAGGAGAACTCATAGGTGAGGCATGCAACATGTTGGTGATGTATAGCAGAAAATGAAGGATGGACTAATTATTATAAGCACTTGAATGTAGCACTTAAACAGTTCTTAATACCTAAGTTTCCAAGAGACTTGGAAAACTTTCAAGTTTGGCAGTATGGTGCAGATGCACCAAGGCATAGGAGCACAATCAGGAGGTCAATGTGTAATGAAAAAGATTTGATGTCAAACAATAATTGTTGATCATTTTATAATATTTTTTGGTCATTGTAAACATTACATGAAAGGGCATACATGTTTGTAAAAGGTAGTTTAAGGGTCATTTGATATGTTTGTAAGGTTTTTATCAAATTTTGAGGTCGTGCAATAATGCAAGATTGCATTAATAGTTGTAAATGGGAAGCTGAAAGGTCTCGGAGGTAGTTTTATGGTCCCATCTACCAAGGAGTCTATATAAACCAATGTAAATTCGAACCAAGGAATAATGGAAAGGAAATGAACATTTGAAAACTTTTGGAGCACTTTCTACTTGTTGTTTTGATTGGTTTTTAGGTTTTTTGTCTTGGTTCCAGGCCTTGTACAGACATGTATGACCTGTATACCCTATAAATTTTTAATGGTTATATAGTATGATGAATAATGTTTCTTGTTATTTTGGTTTGGAGTGATTTAACTCAGTTTTCAGAAAGTTATGAAAGTTTTGGTAAAAGTGGTTGTTTGCAGATTTGAGACTACCTAAGAACAGTCTTGTTGAAATGTGTGGTATGAACGCATCTAGAAGAGTTAAAACATCTAAGTGGATTTATTGGAAAGATATATGATTTATCTTTCTTTTCCTTTTAGTTTGAGTTGTTTTCATGCATATTTGTGAAAGATATGACATTTTTAGTGAAGAATGGTTTTAAACCCTCTTCAATGGAGTGACATGCAAAGATTTGTGCTTATATTAATCATTTAATGGTTGGAAAGATTTATGGGTCACATATTATGAAATTAGATGCATAAGGGGTCAATGTTAAATTTTTTTGGTATCATTTGAGTTTCTTTTGTGAAAGTTATATGATGCCCTAGCCGAATCTAGAAAATGAACCTTCTGTTTTATGACAGTAAAATAGGTCTCGGGACAAAGACCATAGCTTTTGTTTTAACCATTGGATTTCCTTGGGTTTTGGATATGTTTTTTTTATCCTATTTTTCTATAGTTTCACCAGAGGGATTGATCAAATATTTCTTAGAACAAAAGTTATAGATCTATGAGTGTTGGTTGCAGAAAAACAAAACTGCTTGATCATGTTGAATGGTGTTTGAGTTGTAGAGAAAGCTGATTGAAATGCCTCTAATATATTATTCTTAGGTTGAAATATTGTATGGATCAACAAGGTTCTTTAAAATTTGAGTGGTTTCCAAATTTTCTCCGTATCATAATTTTACCAAATATTTATCCAATCTTGCATACCAAGTTCTAGGTTCTTGTTTTAGTCCATATGAGGTTTTGTTCAGTTTACATACCATGTCTCATTCTTGAGTCAAATGAAAACCATCTAGATGCTCAATGTAGACTTCTTCTTCCAATTATCCATTTATAAATGTTGACTTCATATCCATCTTATACACTTTGAATTTCTTATAAGCTACATAGGCCAAAAACATTCTTACTGCTTCAATTATTGCAACAAGTGCAAATGTTTCTTCATAATCAATACCTTCTTTTTGTGAGTATCCTTTACATACCAATCTTGTTTTGTTTATTACAAATTCACCTTTTTCATTCATCTTGTTTCTAAAAACCCATTTAGTTCCTATAACATTTTTATCCTTAGGTCTAGGGACCAATTCCCAAGTATTGTTCTTTTCAATATGATCTAATTCTTCCTTCATTTCTTGAATCCAATTGTTATCTTTACAAGCTTCATCAGTAGTCTTAGGTTCAATTTGAGAAATCGGACATAGTTCTTCTTGTACCTTATTTCTTGTCATAACTCCCTTTTCTTTTCTCCCAATAATATGTTCAACAGGATGATTCCTTATCAAATTCTTATTAGGTGTTACTATCTTAATTCTTTCTTCACTTATAGGTTCTGGTCTTGGTTCTTCTCTTGATTCCTCAACATAAATCTCATTCTGCAAATCATTGTCAGTTTCATAAAGCAACTCCACATTTTCTTGATCAATTTTAGGATATACTTCTTCATCTGAATCATAATCAAGTATTCTTTCCTGAATTCTAAACTTTTCATCCACTTTAACATTTCTGCTCTCAACAATAGTCTTAGTTCTCTTATTAAAACATCTATAAGCTTTAATTTTCAATGAATAACCAAGAAACATACCTTCATCACTTCTTAGGTCAAACTTACCAATGTCATCATCTCTCTTAATATAACACTTACTTCTAAAAATTCTAAAATATTTTACTGATGGTGCATGTCCAAACCATAATTCATAAGGAGTTTTGTCTGTATCTACTCTGATCTATACTCTATTCATTGTATACACTATTGTATTCACTGCTTCTCTCCAGAATGTCTTCGCTACATCATTATCAAACAACATAGTTCTTGTTGCCTGAGTTACTGATCTGTTTCTTCTTTCAACAATACCATTTTACTCAAGTGTTCTAGGGGCTAAAAGTTGTCTCTTAATGCCATTCACTTCACAAAAAGTATTAAATTCTCCACTCTATCAAATCTTAAACATTTAATCTTCATTCCCGATTCATTCTCAACTCTGTTCTTAAGCAATCTAAACTTATCAAATGCTTCTGATTTTTCTTTAAGAAATGCTACCCATGTCATTCTAGTAAAATCATCAACAAGAATCATAAAATACCTTTCACCATAAAATCCTCTAGTCCTTGTGGGACCACTTATATTTGTATGAACAATCTCTAATTTTGCTGATGTGGTGAACTTCTTACTGGGAAAAGAGCTTTTTTTCTACTTTTCCATAACACATTCTTTGCATACCATGTTAGTAGGTTTCACAATTTCAGGCAAATCTCTTACTATAAATGTGGTACTTGCTTTCACAATGTTATCAAAGTTCATGTGACAAAACCTTTTGTGCCATAACCAACTGTCATCAATTTTAGCAATCAAACATGCCATCTTAGTAGGATTCAACTAAAATATGTTACCTCTAGTTCTTGCTCGTGTTCCAATCATCTTACCATTCTTATCCTTGATCACACAAGTCTTCTCAGTAAACCAAAATTGATATACCTTGTCAACTAATTGTCCAACACTTAAAAGATTATGTTTCAATCCATCCACAAAGTAAACATCATCAGTGTTAGTCTTTCCATCAAGAGTAATAGATCATATTCCTTTTATTTGTCAAGGTGCATTGTTTCCAACTCTAACAATTCCTCTATCATAACTGTTAAACTTTATAAAAAATTTCATATCGCTAATCATATGATGTGAACTACCACTATCTACGATCCAATCGATTTTCTTTTCAACTTGAGATATTGAAGCTTTTTCTTCTTTAACTTTAGTTTTAGATTTTTCTTCTTTTATTGCAACAAATCCTATGTCATCAATTTCGTTATCACTTTCACTTAAGAACTTCTCAATGATAGCTTCAAATTCTTCATTATTACCATAATAGCATTCTTTAGGTCTTCTAGGCTTAAAGTTCATCTTATATTTCTTCAGTCTCTTAGGACACTTAGATGCAAAATGACCATATTCTTGATATGTCCAACATTTAAAGATTTTCTTACCTTTGGTTCTCTTTTTACAAGCAAGGCAATTCCTTGTTCAATCTTTCTATCTTCTTTAGTCTTAGATCTGCTACTATTGGCATAATCTCCATTGACACTTACACTTCTTGACAAAGTAGGGTGAACACTAAGTGCACTGAATCCAGTTTCAATTATAGGAAAATCTCCAAATTGTCTCAAACCTATCTCTGATGCTTCTAATCTTCCAAAAAGAGTCTCTCTGGTGAATTTCTCAGTACAAGGTATGACTTCTTCAATCATCTGCGTTGTCTACTTAAACATTGGGGTCAGAGTTTTCAAGATCTTCAATATGATTTCATCTTCATTCTTATTTCCTTCACAAGCTTTGATACCTACAACAATCTCTGCTATTCCACCAATATAACTTCTAACAAATTCATCTTCCATCATCTTTTCTTCTTGAAGTAAACATATCCAATTTTTTAATCTGATTCTCTTAGCATGTTTATCACCTTCAAAAGTAGATTCCAAAGCTAACCAAATTTCATGAGATGTCTTTAGAGTTTTTACCTGACTGTATTCATTCTCAAGAAGACCTGACAAAAGTGATTCTTTGGCAAGTATGTTACACATAAATATATCTCTTTCTTTCTCAGTGCAGTCTTCAATTTTCTCTTCTTCAATGATAGTCTTTTCATTCTTTCTAATCAACTAATATCCTGGTCCTAAACATAGCATATGTGTCTTCATCTTTTCTTTCCATCTGTCATAGTTAACTCCATCAAACTTAGGACTTTCTTTTTTGAAATAACTTGTCATAGATCTCCTTAAGCTGTTAAACTTTTCCTTTAAGGACATGTCACTCAGATACTAATTTTTAGAAAGTAAAGTCTACCAAGATAACTAAGGCGGGGGGGGGGGGGCGGTGAATCAATTATCTGATAAAAACAACTTTTATTAACCTTATTGAATTTGAAACATGTAATCAACATAAACAACAACCACATAAAGATAATCATACATAATGACAACAATTTTTTTAATTAGGGAACCTCTTGATCAAAGAGTAAACCCCAGTGGGGATGGTACCCACAAAATATGTACTAATATGAAAATTCCTTGTAAGAGGATGGACTCTGCGAGGAGTCTTATGAATTACATTCAGTACATACCAGTCCCTGTTAGGAGACTTCGAATCCCTGTGAGATGATTCTAACCCTGTTAGGAGTTAAGGAAGGCAAAAGGACCCACTTTCCAAACAACTTCAAGGGCAAGATCATTGTACACACTATCCAACTGATCTTTGTATTATCCGAATAGAATAATACCAATAATTACTGATCTCAACAACTTATCTTCTCTCCTCTAACTATGCCAAAACCACACCAAATGCTTCACTAGATCTGCTAACTTCACATCAATCACTATTTCACCTTCGCATCATATACTTCTCAATTCACACATATATCCTCTATTCTCAATTAAGGAAAATAATTCTTCCTTTATACCATGCACAATATTTCACAATTGAGTCCACCAATTAAGCTTAACCAATTACAAAATTTACAAAACATTACATGTTACATAATATTTCCATAACCACATAAAATTGTCGGTTCACAAACTTAATAAATCTTCATCCATGCGACCTCTGACTATGCTGTCTTATCTAGGTCACCTCTCCAATGTCTTCAACCTCTATATAACTTTGCATGTCTAGATTATATCCCTATTTGGAGATACAATCCGATTATTACAAGCTGCTTCTCAGGAATACTAACAGAATACAGTTTCTACTAGATTACTCATAACTGACACAAATAATTAAATTTATGTACGTGATCTTAACCATGATATTAGGACACCATAAGGAACATGTCCTCAACTCCACATAACTTTATCTGGAATTCTCCATGTGTGCTAATTCAAACACTATCTGCTTCTCTGCTAATCTCCAGTATAATCAGTACATTGACATCAATGACAAACACAGTCATAAATGCAACATGCAACTTCTAAAAAACTACTAGAATACTCCCCCATAGGACATATTCAACATTAATGCTTAACAATAATCCCTCAGCTTAGGTATAAATCTATTTCTATGTTGCTCCATAAACTTTACTATATGCTTTGGTGTCAGTTTAGGCATAATTTGTGCTAGAGTACCTTCTCTAATCTATCTCTCAGTCACAATTAATCCCTCCGCTTAGGTATAAATCTATTTCTATGTTGCTCCATAAACTTTACTATCTGCATTGGTGTTAGTTCAGGCATAATCTGTGCTAGAGTGCCTTCTCTAATTTGTCTCTCAAACGTAATTAATCCCTCATCTTAGGTATAAATCTATTTCTACATTGCTCCATAAACTTTACTATCTTCTTTGGTGTTAGTTCAAGCATAATCTGTGCTAGAGTGCCTTCTCTAATCTGTCTCTCAGTCACAATGGTATACTGCCATTTCACATCAATTTACTTAACAACTCATGACAAATCATATTACCTATCAAGAAAGGTGTCATATTAAATGTACATAATATTTATAACATAGCTTCTTCAATCTTTTTTTAATCCACTTTGCTTAATTTTTCATATTTGATTAATTTGAATCTAGCTAAACCTGTTATGTTCTTGATGTTCTAGCAGATTTCATCCACACTAGTTGGATGTCTATGTTTTTCCATCTTTAATTTGTTGTTGTCATCTGTATCAGTCATCTCTTCATCATCATCATCCTTTTGTAGCACTAGTTTCCTTCTCAGCTTCTTCTTAGGATTGCTCAACACAACTTTTATTTGTACTTGTTTTTGTTTCCCTAAGCTCTCCCCTTCAATGATCTTTACTAGTGTTCTCTTTAGTGGCTTAGTAGCTATGGCAGTTAAAGCTACCCTTGTTCTAATTCTTAATGTTGTAGGAGCAGTGGGCTTTTGTTTTTGGTTCTTTTTGTTGGGCTCGACAACCATTATCTCTTTGCCCTTCTTTTGAGTTTCTACTTCCTCCTCTTCACTCTCTTTAGACTCACTTAACTGGTCCTCACCCTGACCTTGTGTAATCTCTAAAGGTGCATTCTCCTCTTCTCCTTGGCCTAGCATTTTCTCAAGGTTTTTAACTAGTTTCATACTTTTTATCTCTAGGGTTGCAGACTTTAGGCCCATTGTAATTTTAGACTTTGCTTCTTCATAATTTCCAAAAGGTTTAGCTTTGCTATCAATCTCTTCTGCAAGTTAAGCAGTTATGACTGTTGATGTCTCACCTATATTAACTCCATAGGGAAATAGACTCAACCATGCTACCCTAGGTATAACAACTTGAACATAAGTATTGTCAGTATCCACTAGAAAATATATATCATCATAGAATTTCTCTACTAGGTATACAATAATTCTACTTCTCTTTCTCATCTTCTTCTTAAACTCAACAAAATAAGTCTCCATCACACCCTCAAAATTATCTCCTAATTGTTGAATGAGATCACTAATTTGTAGTGTCACGGGTCAGTTCTGACTCCATACTATATCTCCTATTGTAGGAAAAGTGATTTGCACATAGAGAAATATTCAAACTATTAGGGAACCAAACTTACACATTGAGTTCTTAGCTTTCCTAATTGATGTGAGGTTCTGGACAAGTTATGTCACCTGCATCTTAACAAGATCATAAGTATGATCTCTCTTCAAAATTTTCTATGTCTGGTCTACTTCAATGCAGGGAACACTATCCATCCCACTTGACTGATAAAAGTTGTGAGCAATAACCCTAACTATAAAATTAATCTCAGGATATGTGATCATAGAGATAGTAATTACTCTCTCGTTCCATACTGCCAGTGTGTTTTCCTAGATCATTTCTTTACTCTGGCACCTCATTGTCTTCTTCCCGGTAAGATTAGGGTAACCAGTGACTCAGTGAATTATTTCCTTAGTGATCTTCACCGACCCATTCTCCAACCACAATTGCATGGCATTTACTTTGTTTAAAATGATCTTAATCCATTCCATCTTGAATTTGCAAGGGAAATCTAGGGCACACACTAATCCTTTCTCAACATCATTTTGATGCTTCGCCTTCAACACTCTATTTATACACAATCTATTGTAAGCCTCCCTCAGCTCGTAGTCTCTGATTTTACTAATCTTGTAAATGAAGCATGCACACACATCGTGTATCATTGAGACTTTAGGTGGAATCAATGACAATTTGGATACTTGAAATTCAATATATGAAGCAAACATCTCGACGCTCCAATTTACATAAATTGTAAGAGGAGAAACGACTATGGTAGTGTCAATAATTATACTTAACTTATTGTATATATTATTTGTAAGTATAGTATTAAAAATAATAATATTATAGTAATTATATATAACAAGAAAATATATTTTTAATATATAAAGCTTATTATATTTAGTATATGTTTTTTGTTAGTTGAAATAGTAATAGTTATATTATTATATTCAATATGTTATAAAATATTTATTAAAAATATATGATATTGTATAGTACGAAAAGGGAAGTAGTGTAAAGGGGTAGATTACTCATTTTCAAATTGCACATTCAGAAGAAAGATGTCCTTGTAGGTTTAGGACCTAAGCACTGGATGTGTCAATAATCCTTCACAAATAATGTAATATGAAATGAGGAGATTGAATAAGAGGGAAAATGATAGGAATATGTAGAATGGTAGGCTAAATAAGCCAATGTAGACAAATTTAGAAAATGTAGCCTAATGGAGAGCAACAAAAAATCTAAAATAACTTGAAACAAAAAGCATATATTAGAACTAACATGTGGTATAAATATGAGTTGTAAATGCAAGGAACAAAACAACATGGACATTTTGTTCCAAAGAAAATAACATTTTTAATATTTTGTTCCTTGTGTTTTTGGGCTGAAACTTTCACAGATGCTCTATCTGATCCCGATCTTCCCATAATAGTTTTGATAGTTGTGCCACCTATTCTTGCACATAGGAAAACAAGATAAAGGTTGTGGAAAGGGGTTACCTTGGTCAAACCCTTATTTAGGAATCAACCTTGAAATATAAAGGAAATTGCATAAAGGAATGTATGTAAATATAAAGGTAAATGCTTGATCTACCATTACAAATGAGTACACCTTCATAAATGGATGTAGAAATTACTGATATTCATGTAGATTTTTGAATGTTGCTTAAATTGTAGGTGTTGACCTTGGAATAAAGAAAGGAATCAAGGATGTCTTCCCAAATGCATGGATTTATGAATGCCACTCCTAGATCTTCAATGTTTGCATGCTTGTCAATCACTTGCTATCAAAGAAGAATGCTCATGGATAGATAGAAGATCTTATAGCTTTATTGTGAAATCCTCTACTTGCCCATTGTGGGAGAGAAGCTTGGTACAATAGAGAAGATTGCCTTCAAATTACCATGGATGCTTGAAGAAATGCTAGATCTTGAACTTGAATGCTCTTGAGAATTTGCAATAAGCTTGCAAATCATGATTGAGCCTTATTGCTTGTGATTGATGGATGGATGCCAAAATGAAGAGAGACAGGGTGTTTATATTCCTCTCAAACACTTTGGGATTCAAAATTGATCCAGGCCAACCACGCGACCTAATTTCCCACCAAAACACTAACAAGGCTTCTGTTCAAATTCGGGCCACATTATGCAGGAACACAACTTCTAGGAAATTGTGTTACTAGAAGAAAGTGCTGAAATTTGGACTGAGTGTCAAGATGATGAGGTAGATGTGGGATTAAATGGGAATAGGTAGCTAGGATCAAGTGAAACAAACATTAAATCTCAAAATCACCAAAATGGGGCCTAATAGAGCATCCAATTATGCGAGTTAACTTTTTAGGATGATATAGATAATACTTAAAATATATAATATTTATACTAGAGGCATTCTCATATATTTAAAATAATCTCATGGTAATGTTTCTAATTTTATATCATAAATTATTAAATAAAAATATAATACAATATATAATGAATACATAATATATATCTTATATAATATACATTAAATTGTATAATATATTGTACTTGTTATATTCTATAAATAAAACTTTTAAATAGAACTATAAAATTATTGAAATTGATAAAAATATTTGTTGTATACAATATATAACTATCTAAATTAAATTATAATTAATATATAATACATATATATTATATAATACAAATTAGATATATAAAGAAAGAACAATAAAGAGAGGGGGGAGATATGACAAAAAATTACCCTCTTATCTCTCCATCTACCTATCTCTCTTCCTTTCTCTCCCCTCTCTCTATCTCCCCTCTATCTCTCCTCATCTCTCCCTCCTTTGGTCCCTTCCCATCCTCTCTATTTATCTCTACCTTTCTCTCCTTTTATCTTCCCACATACCCCCTCTCTCCCCATATATCTCCTTTTAACCTCTCTCTCTCTCTCTCTCTCTCTCTCCATATATCTCTCTCTTCTTTATAACTCCCTCTCTATTCCCCCATCTCTTTGTATCTTTATCTCTCCTCCTACCCCTCTCTATCTCTATCTCAGTCTCAGTCTCGATCTCCATCTCCATCTCCATCTCCATCGCTACCCCTACCCCTATCCCTATCCCTATCCCTATCCCTATCCCTATCCCTATCCCTATCCCTATCCCTACCTCTACCTCTACCTCTACCTCTACCTCTACCTCTATCTCTATCTCTATCTTTCCATCTCTCTATTCCTATATCTCTTCACGTCTCTGGCTCCATATATCATTCCACATCGAGCTGTATTTATCTTTTTATCTCTCTTTGTCTCACATCCCCCCCCCCCTCTCTCCCTATTGCAAACATAACATGAACATGTTGGTAATGGAGCTTGAATAACTTATTGTCTCAAAGGTTTTGTTTCAATCATGTCTAGATCCTTGTAAGTGGATGCATAATCTATTTCAAACTTATTCATTAAGCCCTTTGTGGTGCAAACAACATCATTTTCTAAATACCCTACCAATTGACCTGATGTATTTGCATAATCCATGCAACTGATAGGGCATTTTTCTTCTTCTAGTTGACCTTCCAAACCTGTTCCACGTACCCATTACACATCAAGGTGCAATTGGTAGTATCTGTATCTCTCCATCTCTCTATTCCTATATCTCTTCACGTCTCTGGCTCCATATATCATTCCACATCGAGCTGTCTTTATCTTTTTATCTTTCTTCGTCTCACATTCCCCCCCTCCCTCATAATCTATTTATCTTTTCCAATCCCCCCCCTCTCTCGCTATTGCAAACATAACATGAACATGTTGGTAATGAAGCTTGAATATCTTCTTGACTCAAAGGTTTTGTTTCAATCATGTTTAGATCCTTTTAAGTGGATGCATAATCTATTTCAAACTTATTCATTAAGCCCTTTGTGGTGCAAACAACATCATTTTCTAAATGCCCTACCAATTGACCTAATGTATTTGCACAATCCATGTAACTGATAGGGCATTTTTTTCTTCTTCTAATTGACCTTCCAAACCCATTCCACATACCCATTACACATCAAGGTACAATTGTTAGTACTTAGAAATGGAAAGACTCATTCCATGACACGAATGCAAGACAAATCATTGTACTCTTTTATGTACAGGTGCTACTACCTAGTTTTAGTATGATTATACCTAGTTTTAGTATGATTATATGGAAAATGAAAAAAATATCATTTGATTATATCAGAATTTCATTTTATATGTATGTAATTATGAACATTTAATTTATTGTAAAAATTAGTAAGAAAATGTGAACTTTTACTACTTGAAACTCGAGGTTTAAATAATAAATTCATTGAAAAAACTGACTTAAAATATTTAAAATCATTAGACATTGAATTCTGGAATTTTTAAATAAATGAAACTAGAATGCACAACTAATAGATCATCTTCCTTCTATTTAAATATACCTAATCATAATGTTTCCTTTATGATTAAATACATTTAACCAAAATGATTATTTCATAATATAAATCCACAAAAAGATATATTAAAAGTTTAGTTAATTAAATATTAATTATAAAACAGAGGGGAAATAGTTACAAAATGGATTTGATTCTCTCCTTTTCCGAAACGCAGTCACGTTTCTTACTTCTCAATTTCTGTTCCGTCTTTCTTATGAAATCCTATAAATATCCTGCAAATAGATAGGCAAACGAACATTGAAATCTCTGCTATGCTGTTATTACAGAACACGTTTATGTCACTTCTCTTACGGCATTTTTTTGTAGGGTTTCGTTTCTCAAAGTGAAGAAAGAAAAAAAGAAACATGTCGGGAATATCTCGGTCGCAGAGCGTGCCCACAAGAAATGCGCTTCCGCCGCGGGAGCTTCTCGATGATTTATGCAGGTTAATTGTTTTCGAACGCTTATTCTTGTCAATTGTCTGAAAACGAGAAGTATCTGCAAAGGTTCTGCTAAATTTTCAGAAAGAAGGGTCAGTCTCATGGACTAATAAATTTTCTAGTTAGGGTGCTTTTGGCTATGCGCTAAACAAAACCTTAAATTAGAATCTGCACGCTTTTCGCTGTTTTTGTTATTTAGGGCGAATCTTGATTACAGAAAATTTAATTTCAAGAAAATTGTGGTGTGTAACGCTCAATTATGTTAATTTTTGCTCTCCGTAGTTTTACTTGCGATTATTTCAAAGTATTTTGCAGCAGTGTTATAATATTTCCTTAAAGTAGGGTCAAAATTACCAGAATTGTGTTCTTCAGATAGCATGGATTTTCATAGCTAGTTATGAATTATAGCTTTTCTTCTGTACAGAAATGTAACCTAGTTTCAGTACTTTATATATTACGAAAACTTACCTAATTTCTGCAGCATTTGGAGAAGATTTATTTAAAATCAATTAAATTTGGGTGCAACGGCACGGCTAAACTAGGGATGGGGCTCAATTTCCAGTTAGAGTGGATTTACACAGCTGGTTACTGAAAATTAAATTCAAACATTTCGTTAGAGATGAGCTAACGAGAGGATGCTGCCAATGCATTTTTAAATTAGAATCCCCCTAAAAAAAAAACCAAAAATGGAAAAACATGTTTTTTGGGACGAGTACATCCCTCCACTAGTCACCTAAGTGTCGAGGGCATTTTTGGGGACTTTTGGGGGACATTGGGACGTCCTTGTGTTGTACATCCTAGAGATGCCTAGAGGAGTCCTGGGAGACTCCTGAATGTCCTAGAGATGCCAAGGCGTCTCCTATGATGAAAAGCTGCAAATCAAAACACTCACAAAAACTTAGAAATAGGCATCTAAGCCTCAATCTAACTCACTTCAAAGTTTCAACAACACAGTCAAATGCTTGCAACAACAAGCTGTGTGGATGAAAAAAATTGCAAGTAGAGACAGTAGGGTTAAGGAATAGTGAGAGGAAGAGGAAGAGCAAGAGGAAGATTGACAACAATCCAACTTTGAACCAAATGATCTAAAGAATTATTCAAGCATCAAGGTAGGCTTATTTCATGGCTTTTTTAACTTTTTTCCATTTCTCAATTTAGTAACTGATAGTCATTTGTAATTATAGTTGACAAACTTAGTGATTAATTTATAGATTTACAATTGATATTGTTGCAAATTTAAATTTAAATTCATTATTTTAGCTTTACAATTTAATAAGGATCAAATTTTAAATCTTTTAACTTTACAACAACAATATTTTATTTGTTAGATATTCAGTTTTTGTCAAATTAGGATTTTAACTTTTGTGTATCCTCTCTTTTGTGCTTTTTGTGGCCCGAAGTAAGAAAAACTAAAGTGAAGTCCTTGTATGACAAAGGTTGAGAACAGGATTCCTTTTTGTATATGCTCTACTTTTGCATTTTGTGCAACTGGAATTAAGAAAAGCAAAGAAAAATCATTGTGTCTTTATCCTTGCATTATACTTGATTTGAATTTGAATTTTAAATTCTAAACTTATAAATTTTATATCATTTCATGCAATCTCACTATGATTTTTCACTACATGAGCTTCAAGAGGTTGAAGAACTAGATCCAATTATGCACTTGTTTAAAGCACAATAGCAAAAAGGGATGAAGCAATTAGATCCATTGGGAGTGCAAACACTAGTTGCCTTTATAAAATGCTGTAGTAATATGCTAAGGGTTTCTTCGAACCTAACTCCCCTTTAAAACAATTGGCCACTAAGTTACAAACAAACCCTGGGGCATTTGGGGGCACTAGGTTGTGGAAGTGCCATTTTTGTAAGCTTAAACTTTAGGGCAGCATTGTTACGATTAATGTCTACCTTCTTCATATTTGAGGCAGAGGTTAAGTGTGTGAAAAGGTGACACAAACCCTCAAATATAGGGTTGATAAGTAAATTATGGGGTGGCAGTGAATAAAATGCACCTCCATTTGGGTCTTTTCCATCAAGGGGGAGGGGCCACTAGAGTTCTTTTACTACTTGCAAAGGCCACATGCACATATTCTAATTTTTGCTAGTTCAAGGCAAAAGAGTCTAAGGCGAAATATAGGGTGACTAACAATGCTCCCAATTATAGCAATTTATTCAATGTGCAATTGAAGAAGTATAAGGTAGATGATGCCATTTGCAAATTCTTCTTTGCCGATGGTAGTTCATTCCATATGGCTTGCTTTCTTTATTATAAGGAGTTTGTAGCAAAGATAATAAGGGCATGACCATCATATGTACTACAAAGGAAACTGAATTGAGGACAACCACCTTGTATAAGAACTCTTTCAATATACATTTCAATGGAGAAAAGAATGAATCTGAGGTCGCAAGTGGATGCAACATAGTATGGGTTGGTGGATAACCATTAGGCGTTGTCCACTCATTAACATCTTGGTTACATGTACAAAGGGCCTTAGTTTCCTAGGCAATTGATTGTTCAGGGCATTACAAGGATGTTGATTCTTAGTTTTAGATCCTTAAGGATGCTATAGAGGAGATTGGGCCACCACAAATGTGGTGCAAGTAGTGATAAATGCAATCCACGTGTGCAAAGTTGTAGGGAAGTTAATTGAGGTGGCATACAAACATATTTGGTGGACTTATTGTTGTCTGCATGCCATGAATAATGCACTTAGAGACATAGGAAAACTGGCTGGATTAAAACAATTGTTAGTGATGTGCAAATGTTTATCTACAACTACCACACTTCACATGCTCTCTTCAAAATATTTTTCAAGAAGGAATTCTTGAAACCTATAGGCTTTGTCATGTCCACGACAGTTAGCACTGAATAACAAATAAAATTAAGGAGGCCCAACAATCCACAATCTATTTGAATTCATTACACTCTTGATACAATTAGTAAGATACGTATTTAGTGTATGAATGATATTAAGTAACGATTTGTCATGCCCCCTCCTCAAAAGAAAGGAGTAAATTAAATATGCATCAAGCCATCATGCAATAATTAAAACCCAATGATACATAAAGCAACAATCTTATTCAATAAAAGGAATAAGGTAACTAAGTCCACAATTAACTAAAAGTTCAAGCAGTGATTAATAAATAATTCAAGGCATTCTTAAGGCTGCCTCTAGGTCGGGCTTCATAGAATTCTTGATTCTCGGCTTGAGGGATATAAGATCCACTCTAAGCAACCGGGCTATCGGCACGTCTTCCCATAGAGCACTGCCCATAAGAATCTCTTGGAGGCAATAAATGCTCTCCAAGCCTACGCATATGCATATGATTGGTATTAGTATATATACTCCTACGTGAGATTATAACAATCTTGAGACTAGGGAAACTATAACAATTTCCTCTAGCCCCCTCCAGATATAGGAATCCATCTCTAATGAATATAAGATTCATTCTATATGGTATCCATATCATCATCTTTAGTGAACATATAAATGTACAAACATTAAATGTTGATTATAAAATCATATTTTTAAATTTATCTATAAAAGAGATTCAGAATTGCCCAAGAATAAATTAAATAAGAATTCACATAATATATATGTATATCTTAATTCTATATATATATAAATTAGTATCTATATAAATGAAAATGAAAATTTTCATATATATATATATATATCAATAAATAATTTTATTCTTATTAAACGACATTCTGAAATAATAAATTTCTTGCTGAAAGTTTTTTACTCTTTATTAACTGCGATCTGTTTTTAGTTCCTCTTCTTTTATCTATCCAATACAAATGTCTCCCTTGAATGATCAGATAAATATATAATATTTTTCCTTCATTATAAATGGCTGGTTTATAAAATGTTTTTCCCAGTAACTTTCCCTTATCCTTTTAAAAAAAGAAAAATATATAATTTCTTATCTTTAAGTTGCTAATGATTCCACTTTATTCCCTTGTGAATATATTGACGTCTTTACTCCTTTTTGACTATGTACCATTGTATGTCTCCAGAATTATTTATTTCTCCTTCTCTGGTTAAAAGAACTATATATATATTTTTTTCGACTCTTAGGCGGATGCAGCTTTTCATTTTTAATAATAACGTTATTAATAACATTATTAATGTTATAAGATTAAATTAATAATATTCTTAATTATGTAAGGATAAATATTAATAATTATAAATTGTATTCAATACAACCATTATAATGATTTATAAATTGTATATATATTATATCAATCATGGGTTCATGACAGATATACATATTATTGAAGGTTTGTTATTACTATCTATATTATTAATATTAAGAATTTATATATTTTCAATATTATATTATTAATATTAAAAATTTATATTATATTATTAATATTTAAGAATTGATCAATATTATTTTATCAATATTAATAATTGATCATGGTATATTATATATTATTTTTAATAAAATTTATAATTATAATATTATTGTATTCATTTAATATATAATATTATTTATTTATTAATAATAAGTTTTAATTATTATATTCATTTACAACATTATAATTATAATATTATTATATTCATTTACAACATTATATTATATATATGAATAATATGATTAATTTTAATGATAATTATATTTATTATTTTTGTTTGCCTATTAACTTATTATAATTTATTATTAATTTCTGGTCAAGGAAGGGGACATTACAAACAACTAGATGGTTTTGTGTTTCATGGGAAGGAATTTCATGTATGTAGATTAAAAAAGGCCTTGTATGGCCTTAAGCAAGCGCCATGTGCATGGTATGAAAGGATTGATCAATACTTAATGAGCTTGGGATTCTCCAAGAATGATGCAAATCCAAATTTTTACTTCAAGGTAGTTGATGGTAAAGCTTAAATTTTAGTCCTTTATGTTGATTTATTTCTTACTGGGGCAGATAATCTCATTGTCAAATGTAAGAAAGATTTAGCTTTTGAGTTTGAGATGAATGATCTCGGTCTTATGCATTACTTTCTAGGACTAGAAGTGTGGCAAAGGCCTAATGAGATTATTCTTAGTCAAGGTAAATACTCTATAGACATTTTGAAGAGATTTGGTATGTTGGATTGCAAGTCCATGTCAACACTTATGAAAACAAATTTGAAGAAATTGAATGATTGTGCATCCAGTTTAGATTTAGTAGATCCCACCATGTATAGACAATTGATTGGATTGTTGATGTATCTAGTCAATACTAGACTAGATATTTGTTATGTTGTAAATAGTCTCAGTCAGTTCATGTGTGAGCCTAGACAAATTCATTTTGTTGCAGCAAAGCATATCTTGAGATATTTGCGTGGTACAGTGGGATATGGTTTGAGATATACTTCTTGTGAAGATCTGAAATTGCAAGGTTACTTTGATTCTGATTAGGCCGGGAGTATAACCGACAGGAAGAGTACTTTTGGTTGTTGTTTCAGCTTAGGATCTACCATGATTTGTTGGTGTAGCAGAAAACAATCATGTGTGGCTCAAAGTACTGCAAAAGCTGAATATATTGCAACTTGTGTGGCAGCTCAAGAAGCATTGTGGCTTCGAAAGCTTCTTGCATGATTGTTTGGGCAGACTTTGGAACTAACTGTGATTCATTGTGACAATTAGAGTTGTGTGAAGCTTTTTGTTAATCCAATATTTCATGATAGAACAAAACATGTGGAGATTAAATATCATTATTTAAGAGATATGGTGCAAAGGAAAGCAACTCGACTCAAGTATATTTGTATTGATGAGCAAACAATTGACATTCTCACCAAGGTGAAGTTTACATATTTTTAAGATAAGCTTGGTATTGTGGAAAATGTTGCTCTTGCTGAGAGAGAGTCTCAACATCAGTGATTTTTACTGCTTGCTATAATGCATATTTCTTTGAGATGGAGAAATGTGTGGTGAAAGCCCTTGTAATGCATATTTCTCTGAGACAGAAATATGAGGTGAAAGCCCTTGTTGGCCTTTGAGACAAAGGTATTACTCTTTCCACTCATGGGAGTAGCCATAGTGGATGTCATGTTGAGAGACTCCATGACAACATCATGTTGAGCGACTCCGTGATGTGAGCTTGTGTTTATGTTTATTTTAGACATGGGAGTAGCCATGGTGAACATCATGTTGAGTGACTTCATGATGCTATCACGTTGAGAGATTCCGTGATAAAATTTTGGTTTTCTCACAAATGGGTGTAGCCATTGTGATGGTCATGTTGAGAGACTCCACGACCTAAGAATTTGCAAAAGGTATCTCCTTTGCTAAGAGGAAGTGTTGAAGATTGGTAGTTGCAGGAGCTATCTGTTACACCTACAATAATAACAGCTTGTTGGTTCCCCACTCTATGTGTCGTATGTGACATTATTTGTGTCGGTTGCTTCTTAGGTGTTCATTTTTATGCCATCGATTTCTACCTCTTATGTTCTAAACATCTAAGGTATTGGAAAGACAATTGGTTCATAAGCCAATCGATGGTGACATTGAAAGGTCACGACAGAGCAAATGAAGAGTTGGTCGGTTTTAGAAGTGGAAGCATCACTGCCTCTTGTAACGGCAGTATCTACACTTGACACACAAGACTTCTTGATCTCCCATCTTTTGTTTTGGACCGTATGCATTCCTTGGCATTCAACGATTTTGTCCAAAGTGTTGAGGCGTTGAATATGGTATTGTTCGGACATTCTGTGTCTAAAGTGGGCGATCTTTAGTGTCTATTGTGCATGATTATCAGTGTGTGTGTAACTATCGTGCATAATGCTGAGTTTAGCATGAGTATTCAGTAGGTGATCATTGTGTGGTATATCATGAGTATTCTGGTTTTAGTTTATCGTCATTATTCAGTGTGATCAGTATTGTGTGAATCAAAGTTCGATGACTCAGACTCGCCCATGACGCGGCAAGGTCGACTCGACCCGTGACTCGGCAACAACTTGGCTATGACTTGGCAAAATGAAAAAAACAGAGATTTTTTTACGATTTAAAATTTGTTTCACACACCCATTATTGAATAAAGCTTAAAGACACTATAACATCATCAAATAGAATCTAATTTGATCACATACATAAACATACATCCATCACATAAGTACAAACATAAATTGTAGCTGAAGGAAATAGAAAACATAGATATGCAGAATTATAAAATATAAATATTGTCAAATGTATATAAAATCTATGAAATCCATGACATCAAATGTTTCCAAACATAAATGTAAAGTTGTAAACAACAAAAACAAGTCTATGGCTCAGGCTCTAGGTCAGCCTCATCCTCAAAGTAGTCTGTCTGCCTCCTACAAATGCCTCTGAGGTACGTCCTGGATGATTGACAAGCCATAGTCTCTGCCTATGAGGTGCCACTCTGATCAACATCAGCTACATGGACAATTGATCGTGCTCTATCCTCCTCCTCTGCCATAGCCACAACCTCAGCCTCTCTGTCTGCATGGTCAACCCACTCACGGTCGTCCTCAGTGAAGATAGGATCGGTAGACTCAGTGAGCTACTCGGACTCTGGATCGATCTCTGCTAGAGTGACCGGAGAGGAGTCAGTGTCCAAAATCTGTTTGGTCCTAAGATGGAGGTTGTAATGAACGAAGACAAGATCATTCAACCTCTCCATAGACAATCTATTACGCCTCTTCAAGTGGATGTGCTTGAACATGGACCAATTGTGCTCACATCCAGAAGCGCTGCATGGCTGACTCAAAATACAAATGACAACTTTTTGAAAGTTTGGGGTTGTATGCCCAACATTTGCCACCATCTATCTGAAATAAGGAAAAGAAAAAAATCAGTCTCATTTCCAACTTTAAGGATAGATTATAAAATCAAAATGCATAAACCATAAACTTAAGAATCTTAAGTTTAACATATATTTCTACCTTGCTGCAATGTTGTCCTAGCCTCTTTGCACATCTTGCTTGCAAAAATCACCCCTTGTTGATTATTATATGCATCTATCTCTTGCACTGTAGATGTGCTACAGGTAGACATCTTTTGCATCATTGTATATAGGCCACTAAGAACCTCCTCATCCGCCTTGAAGTTATCAAGGAAACAAAATGACGGATTGAGGAAATAAGCTGCTGCATGGATGGGCCTATGAAGCTGGTTTTGCCATCTCCTATCAATGATCTCCCAAATGGGGCCATACTTATCCTCAATTCCTGCATACCTGGATCTAATGGCCTTCTTGGTCCTATCCATGCCCTCATATATGTAGCCCATGGGGGGCTTCTCCCCATCAACAACTCGTAGGAGAACTACGAGGGGCTTAGTGACTTGCATATAATGTTAAAAAAAATAGTTAAGTGACAAGTGTGCATTAAAAATTAAAAATAAAAAAAATTGCAAAGTTGCAAACAAAACAAAAATATTTTTACCTCCATGATCTCTGCACAAGGGGTCCAAAAACTTGGCTCATCAAAAATACAATCTGCTACATCCCTACCCATAGTGGTCGTAGCATAGGATGAGGCAGTCCACTCCTCACCAACAAACATGCGTCTCAAAGCTGCCTTTGATTTCAACAAGGATTTTAGTGTGAGGAAATTTGAGGCAAATCTAGTGATACCAGGACGAGCCAACTCCCTTTGCCCCGTGTATTTCCTCATCATGCTAAGGACCAATGCATGATTGTAGATAAACTTGCAAATATTTTTGGCCTTATCAACACATGGTTTGACCCATTCAAGCTTGCCAATATCCTCTAACACGAGGTCAGGGCAATGGGCTGCACATGGAGACCAAATTTTTTTCGAGTGCCTCTCCATCAAAAGTTTACCTGTAGCAATTTAAAATTAATTAGAAATTTAGAAGTGTTAAGAAAATCTTAAATAAATTCATAGATGCCTCTCCATCAAAACTTAAAAAGTTATAAGTTTACCTGCAACAACATAACTTGCTGCATTATCCGTCACCACCTGCACCACATTTTCTTCCCCCACCTCAAGTATAACTTTCTCAATAGCCGCACATAAGTATGTGACATTCTTCACATGTGAGGAAGCATCAATAGACTTCAAGAACATGGTGGTTCCTGAATATAAAGAAAAATAATTATCAATTATCATGGATCAATCAAAATCAAAATTAAATTATTCAATGCATTTGGGGAAGTAGAATTCAATGAATAATCACCTCCATAGGAAACAAGAAAATTTAGGAGTGTCCTATTCCTCCTATCCATCCAACCATCTATCATGATGGTGCAACCATTTTGGCTCCAAGATTGTTTGTGGTTCTCTAGCTCAAGTTTCATATCATTAACCATTTCTAACAAGAGGGGGCCACTTAATTCAGCATAGTAGGGGCTTTAAAGCCCGCTCCACAAATGGTTACAGAATCTATCATGCCTTGCCAATAAGGAGACTTGTCACAAATAGATTATGATTAATCTTTAGACAAAGCATAGTTCAACTTCAAACTATAAATTTTAAAATTTAATTTTAAACTTAAAGGAATCAAATAAAAGAGAATTACCTGGCTGCAAGAAATGGAATGTTGCGAAAGTACCAAAACTTGCAAATTTGTTTTCGTGCAGCATCATGGACCTCCTTGTTTCAACCCATGCTCTCAAGTGAGGGCTGTGCACCAAGAGTAGTGCGTGGCACAAAATAACTATCCAACTTTGATTTTCAGACTCTAGGGCCAAGGGTAATAGTGCCACTAGAAGGAGCAGCAGTAGAAGCACTAGCACTAGGACAAAAGGGAGGCATGGAAGAACCCTCTCGAACACAGCCTGCAGATGTGGATGCGGGTGTGGATGAATGAGAGCCAATAACATTTATCTCTTCCTGTTGCCTCTTTTTAGTTTCCTTTTCTTCTGCATGTTTTTCTAACTGGACATAATAGAAATGAATTGCCTCGGGAGTTGCCAATAAACATGGGTCAACATCATTGCCAGGTATGTCGACAATATGGTATTTAAGCCTATTGATGCCACCATGAAAAATTTCTTTACAAAACATGCATTTTGTTTGGTTTCTTTGTCTACTAGGAAACTCTTTTGTATATTTCCAAGATGGACACTTTTGAGGCATTGGGAAGAATTAATGTTTTCAAAACTTGAAGGCGGCTGCAATAAAATTATAAAACTTAAAAAAAAATAAAAAAAAA
This sequence comes from Chamaecyparis obtusa, assembly GCA_027943335.1. Lineage (NCBI taxonomy): Eukaryota > Viridiplantae > Streptophyta > Pinopsida > Cupressales > Cupressaceae > Chamaecyparis > Chamaecyparis obtusa. Next base: position 1,236,752 of record BSBK01003711.1, on the reverse strand, counting down.
TGGAGAACCATAAACATACAAAAAAAAATCAACAAAATCTAGAAAATTTAACACTTACCTCTTTCAAATGAGTTGAGAAGTCTTGGAACAATTGCTATGAGCTCCTTGATGCTCTCAATGCAAACCTATGCTTCCCCAATGCTATTTTTTGAACTCCTTGATGCTCTTCTTCCCGTCTGGTTGCAAACCTATGGCCTCTATTTTTTCTTTCTCTCTCTCACATTTCCTCTCTTCTTCTCATAAAAAACAACTAGAATGCCTTTTAGAGCAAATATGAAAGCATTTGTGCAATTTTTTTATAAAAAAAGTCAATGTTTTTTCAAAGCCTAGTAGGGCCTGCCACGACACAGGTCATGGGGCACGGACCCGATGGGTTATGGCATGACCCGTTGACTTGATGAGTCACGCAAGTCATGATCCATGACCCATCGGGTCATCCTGGTGGGTCATGAAAACCTGGCTAGGTGTGCTCGGCCCGCGGGTCATCAAAACCTGCGTGACCCGTGACGGGTTATGGAACTATGGTGTGAATACATTTCATTCTTCTTTGTGTTAAGGATATCTTAGTCAATATTATTGTGAAGAGAAAGTAGTGTAGCGTTCATTAAGGGTGTCCAGTCTTAAGTATTTTGAGCATTGTATCCAGACCATCATTTTAATTCAATAAAAGTTTGTTTTTGGTGTGCCTGGGTTTTTCTCCCTCGAGAAGGATGGTTTTCCCAGGGTAACATTGGTGTCTTTGTATTCATTTTATGATCTGATGTTTTTTAATATATATTTCTGGTTCAAAATTTAAGACAAGATCCCTAAAAGATTTTTTGACATCTCTTTACAATTTTATATGACTATAACTTGTTTTGTTCTACAACTCAATCAGCCAAGAGTTTCACAACCTTATTTGCTTCTTGGTAAATGTACTTTAGAGAGATGTTGTAATCTGTCTTACATTGGGGTGATGTTATCTATCCATTTACTCCATTTCCAATTCGTAGATCTTCTACTAGACCACTACAAATTGCATTGATGCAGACCATAAAGTCTTCTTCCACATAATTGACCTTATTTACTTTTGTTCATACAGTTATAATCTTTCTAAGAGAGCCTCAAACTCTACCTCATTTTTTGTTCCAAATGGTAATTTCTTTGATAGTGCCCAAATGACAATTCTTGTCTCACCCCTTATGGTGCAACTTGCACCTAAGGCCTTGGTATAGCCTTGCAAAATCCCATCAAAATTCATTTTTAATCTTGCACTTGGAGGGCCTTGTTCAAGTGTGTGTGTGTGTGTGTGTTGTATGTATGGATGCATGTATTTATGTATTATCAGTGATATTTGCTGCATCTTTGTTCTATCTACCCTAATGCCTAAAGTAGTATCAAAATCTATAAATATGTATGTATATATACATTATTTTTATCAGTAGCATTTTCTAAATTCTATAAATATGTATGTATATATACATTATTTTTATATCATAGAAATGAGACTCGGACTCGGCAAGGCTGACCTGACTTGGGACTCGGCAGAACTCGCCAAATTACCAATTTCTAGTGAGTCTCGCCTAAAGCGAGTTCTTAGAGAGTCCGGAGTCCCTAGGACACGGCTAGGGTCACTCAGCTCGGGACTCGCTGGAACTATAGTATATATACATGTGTGTGTGTATTATCCAGTAGCTTTTGCTGATTTTTTTTCCACTTATTCTGAAGTAGGTTTAAAATTAAGCTTGGCTAAATTTAATTGTGTGTGTGTGTGCAGGTGTATAATCAGTAGCTTTTGCTAATTTTTGTTCAACTTACCGTAAAGTAGGAACAAAATTAAGCTTGGTTCAATTTAATTGTGTCTATATATACATTGAATTAGTAGCATTTGCTAAATCTTTGTTCGATTTCCCCTGAAGTAAGATCAAAATTGTGTTTCACCTTCTTAACAATTCTGCTCATTTATTAACTTTCAAGCAGGGTATGTAGAAAGTGTGCTGTTTATTTTCTTACCAAAGTAGGTTTTAAATTAGTGAGGGATGGCAATTTTTCAGTTGCTGAGTGCTAAAGAAGATATCATTAAATTTATTGAAACAAAGTGTTTTTCACAGAAGCTTCTTTAAATTTTCACTCAAGTACTTACCTATCTCTTAGGTGGGTTGGAGACTCTTAGTTGGCTATGATAAATTAAATTTCAAGAAGTTTGTTTATATGACAGAACTATGTGAAATTTCAAATATTGTATTTCAGCAGGTTTGCAGAGGTTCTATAAAACATTTCTAAAGGAGGTCAATTTATGATATTTATTAAGTACTCTTTCCTCTGTTTTGTTCTTATTAGTAAACTTTGCAGTTCTGTTAATTTTTCACTATGTTAGGGTTAAAAATAGAGATCTGTTTTTTATCAGCACTGGCAGAGCACTTTTTTCTGCTTTGTTTGAAGCAGCTCACTTATAGTGGATTATAGGCTTTGCACTATTATGAAGCTACTAACAGTGTACTATATGTAATGCAGTCGGTTTGTTTTGAATTGTCCTAAAGAAGACCTACAGTCGTTTGAAAGGATTCTATTTCTTATAGAATGCGCACATTGGTTTTATGAGGACAATGCAATGGAGCAAAATCTATCCTTAAAGTCCCTAAGCCTAAGGGAATTCACATCTTTAAGTATCCTTTGAGTAGATGTTTGTTGGTTTATCATTGCAGTTGATATGTCTAGATGATGTTTTGCACTTATTTTTTTGCATATTTGTGTTCTGTTGAAGTGAAATTGACATTGGTTCACATTCTCCTCCTAAATAATTTTGAAGATGAGTTTTTTCAAATCTTTATTAAAATAGTTTATGAAAAGACTCAATATATTGTTTTTGCATCACAAATACATACAGTGATATAATGATAGAAAAGTAAGGCAGCATAGTTGTTTGAGTGTGCGTAATAACATGCAAATGGTTATGCCTAAGCCAGAAGCATGTATCTGTTGTATTGTTATTGTTTGTATCATTGGGCACACACTCACACATATAGGGTTACCATACAATGTAATTTTACAGATTTTCCAGTAATGCTATTGCTAACAAGTTGTTGTGGTTCCTATTGCTAACAAGTTGTTGTTCTTTTAGAGTGGAATACAAGTTGTTATGGTTCCTATTGCGAACAAGTTGTTATTGTTCTTCTAGCAAAATTTCCACCCATATGGAAGGGTTTTGTATGCCTCACAAAGTTGGGCCGTTTTCATCCTCTGCCCCTTTTTTTATTCCTAAAACTTTATGATTTTGAGTGAATTTTGGTGACATTTGGTGCATTAACAATGTAAAAGCACCTATTTTGCTTAAATAAATGATGGGTTAAGCCAAAATCTAGAGAAAGGCAAGTTCAGAAAGAACAATCCTCCATTGTATCCATATTTGTCCTTAGAGTGTTGCACAAAGCTTGTTCATATTGTTTATTATTGAAAATAGTGGACTTCTGTTTAGTTTCAAATGATTGGTTGGAAGGAAATTGGGTTGTAGCTCTCTTGTAGCACATTGTGAGAAATCATTACTGCAACAACAGAGGTTCTACTTTAATAGACACGTGCCTATTTGAGTTTATGATATGGGTATTATGATATAATAGTCTTAATAATACATGTGCTGTAGTTGTGCATGTAATGACTATTTTTATCAAACTGAATATTAATTTAATGTTATTTTTTAAACAGTATTTCCTAGGATTTACTGGCTTTTACAAGTTTAAGTTTATGCTTGCATCATGTATTTGTAGACATTTATATGGAAGACTGTGTGCAGTGATAATTCTGGACAAATATGCTTCACTACTTATCTACCGAGTTTCTGAATGTGTATACTTTGTTATGTTATGTACTTTGGTGGGAGATGATTTGATTTGGATTATGAGCACATTGTTTATTTTTTGTGTTATAATTGATATTTATGTAAGTGCAACACATTTCTTTAACTCCTCAAGTGTTTCAGAGCTGTGCTGCATTGAGACCCTATATAGCACATATAGATGACATATACAAGGATTTCACTTCCTATAAAGTTCGTGTGCCAGTAACTGGTGCAATAATTTTGGATGAGTCATATGAGCGGGTATGTATAGCGCTTTCAATTTTAGGGAGGCATTAAATAAGACACTATTTTCTAATTTTGTGTTTCGTCAAAAGTTTATTTTTCCTGTTAGGTATGCTATATGTTATGCAATTTTTGGAGATCTTTCTTGTAAATATTTATGAAAACTGTTTTCATTTTGCATTAGATGCAATTGTTCATCTTAGGAACTGCATTTGCTTTTCAAGGGACATTTACTTTTTTGTCTGTTTATATTTATATTTATTAAAGTTTAATTGTTAATGTTGAAGTGTTCCTTGAAATTAAAGACAAATGAGACTAGCTTTAAATGTAAAAGATCTCACATTATGTGAATGGTGGAGGCTTGCGCATGGAAGAAAAAATAAACATAAGAGGAAATTGACCACTATAAAGCTTCTCAACAACCAAGAGAATCAACACGAGAGATGATATTTCACTAGGAGTGAATAATAATGAATGAGATAATACTAGTGTAACACCGACACTCGGGTACGTCGGCACACCGAGACACTAGGACAAGTTTCTGGGACGGGGGTATTAGAATATTTAGAATGTTTCTTTTAATGCTCAAGATAGCTTCCCGTATTATAGTAGTCTCTTTTTAGATACTTGCTATTTTGTAAATATCCGGTGTTGTATATATGAGCGTGTTGCTCATTGTACATATATACATTAAATCTATCTGCTCCTGTATCAAGCATTTTATGGTATCAGAGCGAGGCTGAATAGCTTGTTTGAGAAATTTATAATTTCCTTTTTGAAATTATCTTGTTCAAATTTCTTCCAAACTATTTAGAGATCGTGGGAACTGTTCTCACATTAGAAATTGCAAGGTCTGATCGAAAGTTTGTGGATAAATCGGCAGTGTTGTTTTTCTGCTCGTTCTGCTCGCGATTCTGCTCATTTTCACGACCTGTCTCTGCTCGTGATTTTTCTCTGCTGTGATCTCCCTTCCAGCGTGATTTCTTTGTTCGTTCTTTGTTCTTTAGTCACGTTTTTTTTAAACAAGAGCCGTTTTGGTCTTCAGTCACATTTTTTTCTTCAAACCAGAGCCGTTCTGTGCTTCAGTCACGTTTTTCTTCAAACCAAAGCCATTTTAACTAGAGCTGTTCTTCAATCACATTTTTTTGTTCCTCAGTCACGTTTTTGGCTCTTGGTCCTAGGGCAGTTTTAACCAGAGCCGTTTTTACTGCGAAACCCTAATTTTCGGGATCAAATTTTTTTTTGAATACATATTCTTGGTGGGTTTTTCGAGATCTTATCTGGGTCTTCGTTGGTTTTTTCTGGGTACCTTGTTTTCTGTGCCTCAATTTTCGAGCCAGCAGATTTGAAATTCGACTTCAAATTCCTTGTGGGTTTTTTGTTAGCTTTTCTGGGTACTTGTCGGATTTTTCTGGGTCAGCCAGAAATTTGTCTTGAAATCTGTGCCTATTAAACTTCATCCTTGAAGTCTGTACTTGATTCTGCTTAACACTGTTCAAGTTTTTTAATCTTTCTGTGTTCTTGGAAATGGCATCTTTGACCAACCTGATGTTGGAAAACAGTCAATGGTTTAATGGCAGCAATTATAACACTTGGAAGTAGCGAATGTTGACCATCTTCGAGTACCGTCGTCTGGATGCGCTTGTTCTAGGCACAGAGTCTCGTCTGAGCTCCGTCCAAGCAGATCAGGATAAGTTCGATGATCGGAATCGAGAAGTTGTTATGCTTCTCAAGCTCTCTATCATCGATGATCAGTTGCCTTAGATTCCCTCTGGCAAGTCTGCTGCAGACATTTGGAAATATTTGAAGGAGTTGCATGAGACATTCGACAAGAGTCGCGCGTTCTTTTTGAAGAACCAGTTGTTCTTCATTATGATGGATGAACGTATGTCCTTACAGGAGCATCTCACGAAGATTAAGGACATTCGCGATCAGCTTGATGCTATCGGTCAGAAGATGGAGGAAGAAGATATGGTAGTTATTACTCTGAAAAGTCTACTAACATCTTATGAGCACTTCATAGAAACTCTCAACATTACTTCAACTAATGTTGACTTGAAATTCCCAGAGTTGTGCACCAAACTCCTACAGCAGGATCGCTGGAAGCAGCAGTTTGGTAGCCGTGCTTCCTCGTCTCCTTCAGAACAAGCCTTTGCAGCTAAATTTCAACCATCTCAGTCCTCACCACAGGGAGGTTTCCATCAACCTTCAGGCAACCCTCAGCAAAAGAATGTGCAGTGTTACTATTGTTGCAAGTACGACCATATGAAGAAAGATTGCTGTCAGCGAATTGCTTCTGAACAAAGGAAACAAGGCGGGACATCTCAGTAGGCGAATGTTGCTGAACAGTCTGAAGGAGTCTGTTTTTTACGCTTTTATGGCTAAATGCCCCTCAGATCTAGCTAGGTCTTCTGCTTGGTATATCGATTCTGGTGCTTCACGTCACTTTTCTCATCGACGTGACTGGTTTACAGATTTCTCTTCGTACAATGACTCAATTGTGTTTGGTGGAGGTGAGGAATACAAAATTGTTGGCCGAGGAAATGTTTTGATATAGTCTGGTGGGAGGAAGCTCATCTTCCTCAATGTGTGCTATGTTCCTGGTATGGAACTCAATCTACTTTCTGTGAGTCAGATCATGAGGAATTCCCCTTAGTTGGATGTGGTGTTTAGTACTTACAAATGTTCTATTATTGATCGAGAGACTTGTCTTACTATTGCTACTGGTCTAGAAGATCATGGCCTATATCGGCTTACTGACACTGGTGATTCTCCTGAGATAGCTATGGCAGCTCGTACTTCATCTCTCAGCATTTTGTGGCATCAACGATATGGACATCTCAACATCTAGTACCTGTCTCAGCTATCCCGGGAGGGACTTGTTTCTGGCCTACCTGATATTCAGACACAACATCTTGGAGTGTGCGACACTTGTCAAGCTAGTAAACAACATCGGACTCCGTTCAATGATGGAGATTCTTGGCGTGCATCTAAGGTACTTCATTTACTTCATGCTGATATTTGCGGTCCTATGAATACTTCTTCAATTATTGGTTGCAAATACTTTCTGCTCATTGTTGATGATTTTAGTAGAAAGATGTGGGTCTACTTTCTTAGACAAAAATCAGATGTATTAAGTACCTTTCAAAAGTTTAAATCTTTGGTTGAAAAAGAGTCCGACTGTAGTATCATTTCTCTTAGAACAGATAACGGTTGAGAATTTTGTTCCATTGTTTTCTCCGACTTCTGTGCTACCCATGGCATCAAATGCCGGTTCACTACACCTCACACTCCTCAGCAAAACAGTGTTGTTGAGTGTCGCAATCGTACGATTGTTGACATGGCTCATTCTATGTTACAACACATAACTGTTCCTCATAAGTATTGGGCAGAAGCAGTGTTTACTGCTGTCTACCTCCTCAATCGTTCTCCTACTCAGGCTGTTAAAGGAAAGACTCCAGAAGAGGTTTGGTTTGGTCGTAAGCCCAGGATCAGTCACCTAAAGATTTTTGGCTCTCTTACTTATGTCTGGATTCCTGACGCTAAGCGCTTGAAGTTGGATTCTAAGAATCAGAGACTCATGATGACAGGGTACAGTGACAATCATAAGGCCTACAGACTGATAGATGTTGACACTGATCGTCTTATCTTCAGTCGTGATGTTGTTTTTGATGAAACTCGAGGACCTTTCCTTTCCTCCTCTGAGCAGTGTTCTGAGGATCAGCCTCACAGTGTTCCTCTTCCTCTCGCTTCACCTAATGGGCGGGATGATGCAGATGATCCCCGCCATGAGGCTTCTGTTGCTGATCCTATTGAGGCTCCGGAACATAATCCTCTTCCTGCTACTGTTGCTGCTCCTGAGCCTCTTCCAGCCCCTCCAGACATTGGCTCCTCCACTCTCTGGCCTAAATGGTGGGTTAAAACTATTAGTGATCTCAAGGATGATGAGCTCATTGAGGGTAGATCTTCCATAAATAAGAGCAAACAACAACCTATAGTTAATTTTGCTCTTATGGCTAACATTCATAGTGTCTATGAGCCCCATACCTATTCTGAGGCTAACGGTATTCCTGAGTGTGAACAGGCTATGGAAGCAGAGTTCCAAAGTCTTCAGAAAAATCACACTTGGGCCCTTTTTGATCTTCTTTCAGGGAAGAAGCCCATTAGTTGCAAATGGGTGTACAAGGTGAAATACAAAGCTGATGGAACCTTAGACAAGTATAAAGCTCGTCTTGTTGCTTGTGGGTTTTCACAGAAAGAAGGCATTGACTATGAGGAGACCTTTGCTCCTACAACCAAAATGAGTACTGTACGGCTTGTCCTTGCCTTAGCAGCTCAGTTTGGTTGGAAAGTCCATTAGATGGATGTTAAGAGTGCCTTTCTGAATGGTGATTTGTAGGAAGTGGTCTACATGACGCAACCTCCTGGATTTAAGGTTGCTAGTTAGGAACACAAAGTCTGTAAACTTGTCAAAGCTCTCTATGGTCTGAAACAAGCCCCTCGGGCCTGGTACATGAAGATTGATGGAAACTTAATCGATCAGGGTTTTCAGCGGAGTCCATTGGATTCAAATTTGTATATCAAACATGTAGGTGAGGATATATTGTTTATAGTTGCCTATGTGGGTGATCTGATCATTACTAGCAGTTCAGAACATTTGATCACTGAAATCAAATAGGATTTATGTTGCACCTTTGATATGACAGATTTGGGACTCTTGCACTATTGCCTCGGAATTGAGGTTTGGCAGATTGAGCACAGTATCTTCCTTTCTCAGTCCAAGTATGCCAGAAATCTTGTGGACAAGTTCAGAATGCAGGATTGCGAACTTGCCTCTACCCCTATGGTGTTTACCTGCTGGGGTAAACTTAGTATTGCATAGACATAGTACAGGAAATATAATAAACACAAAATGTATCATAGAATAATAAATACTTTCATTAATCATTCCATACTGGCAAGTACATTTACATCGTAATGATCATACCATCATATCTCCCATGTCCAACCTCCGAGAGAGTATATAAAGTACTCGAAGGGCCACGACCGAAACATCGTGACGTAACTGTCTAACCTCTCGGTCGCTAACGACCGAGAGTAACATAATACTTTACTAATATAATAACCTGTACATACAATTATCCCGACAACATCATCCCCCCCCAAAAAAAACAAGTCGTCTCCGACGACTTACAACAAAAGGGAGATGAAATACACCACATAGAAGAAGAAAATCACTGAGAAGGGGCAGAGGGGCGTCCCTGAAAAGATGAAGTGCCACCCTCCCCATCAATGCTGCGTCCAGTAGGTCTTTTCCGTCACATCCCATTCCTCCCGTGCTTGCACCAAACTTGTCTCCAAAACATACTGTTCAGCTATAGCCTCCGCTAACACCATACTATCTCCCTAGCCAATCTGACCTTGATAGCCACCCGGGTTGCCTTCTCTACTTCCAACTCTTGGGTACGCTGAGCCAAGTGTCACTCTACTGCCTCCAACTGGGTGGTCAGCTCCTCCCGAGCTCTCTGTGCATCCACCAAGACAGTCTCACATCTAGCCAACACCTACTCTAAGTGCCTCAAAGCGTAGTACTACTCTCCAAAGGCTTTCTCTAGTGCTCTCTCCACCTTTCACATATTGCCTGTAGCAGCTCCGATCTCATCAACAGGTCACACTCTCCAAGGGCTGATAACTGAACCGACTGGGGGTCTAGGGGGCAACGCCCCCAGCGGGGTCGAGGGGCAGCGCCCCCGCGGGGTCCTTCCCTTCGGTACCATTCGTTCTTCATTGCTTGCTTATGCCCTTTGGTACTTTGTTTCTTCACTGCTTGCTTATGCCCTTCCCTTTGGTACCATTTGTTCTTCACTGTGAATTGTTTTGTTTTGTCGTCGTTTTTTTTTTAAGAACCTTCTCCTCTTTGCTGCCAGTCCTTCCTTACCGTCAAGAACTAAATTCTTCTGTACTCTTTTTGATTTCCAGACTTATTCCTTGCCGTACGAAATGCTACATTCCTTGGACGGTATTCCTGTTACACCTTTTAGTGTCGTACGCTTGCTCTTGTTTCGCCTTCCAACTTTTAATTTGCCAGAGAAGGCCGTACGGTTCAGCTTTTATTACTTGCGAGCTTCTCTTAAAATTGTCGTACGTTGTTTCCTATGTATTCTTCCTTCGACCGTACGGTTGTAACTTTGCAATTCATATAGCCTCTGCACGGTCTTCACCTAAATATGAAACCTGCCGTACAGTCTTTATTAATGAAATGGCCATACGAACATCTCCCTCCTTTTCCTTTCCTCTATTTGGCTGTACGGTGCCTTTTTTGCTTTGCTTGTGATGTCCGTATGGTTAAATACTCATTCCCTTCGAACTTTGAAAGTTGCCACTTAATACTCATTAAAACTATTACCGTACGGTCTTTTTTGCTTGACCTATGCCTTTGTCAAATCGCCTTCAAACTTATAAACTTGCCGTACGGTTATCATTTTGGACTTATACTAACCGTACAGTACCTTTTCTAAGCTACCTTCGTTTCTCCAAGTTGCCGTACGGTTTCATAAATATGTCTTTGGCTTTTCTTTTTCAACCTTGCCATACGGACCCTGTTGCTTGATCTGTGCCTTCACTTTTTAAAATCACCCATGCATACCTCCATCTGATATTTTATGTCTTCGCCCATACTTTACGTCTTCGTTTAATACTTATGTCTTTGTTTATTTTGTATCTTCGTTTAATACTTTATGTCTTCGAACCTTATGTCTTCGTCCATACGGTGCTTTTTATGTGCTTGCTTGCCTTCGCTCCCAAGTTGCCGTACTGCCGTACGGCCTTTATTGCTTCGTTTCAAATTTTTTTATTTTTTTAATTATTTTGTTTTAATTTTTATTTTTTTCATCAATTGCTAGGCGGCTGCTTGTGCGCCTCCGACCTGTGATGATACGCTTTTAGTTTCGAACCATTCACAACATCCACAATTTCCTTTCCGAAGACTTCTCTGGTCGCCCGTACGGATGACTCTACCTGCCTGACTGCTCGAGTCCCTCTCGATTGTTCTGTCCCTCCTCTCCAATCCATCCTCTCCGGGGAAGGTTTCAATTTGGTCCCGTTGTTGGCATCATGTATTAGTTTGTCGAAAGTACACAGAGTGTGCAGCCGTTCCCTCTCCCTGTCGCCGAGTCTCTTTCCAATGGCAATCCAAAGGCTTGGAACCATAAATTCTACCAGGACCACGATCTCTTGCCCATACATCAGAAGAAGAAGGAGAATCAAGAGTTTGAAGGCTATAGTCTTCCACACAGGATTCCAGTCGTCTCCCGTGGCGATGGTTTTCGGATTTCTCTCATCCGTCTCCGTACCCAGATTCAAAGGTTTCACTGTCGGTTCTTCATACTTCATAGCCTCCTTGTTTTTAAACTGATGTGCGGGTACGTTGTCCATTGTAGCTTCTCCTACCTTATACTCCCCATACTCTGGAGGATATTTATCTGGCTCCTCTTCGTTGACGCTTAATATGTTACAGGAGGGTGAGAACATCTCATAGTCCTCCTGCTGCCAATGGAACAATCCATTTAGTGAATCTGTGTCATCCTTCGAGTTTTAGTATCCCTTCGGCATCCGGATCCATCCCCTCTTTGCCTTCGTCTCGTGGGTCATTCTCCCCTTTGGATTCGGATCTCGAGGAAGACGCAAGTTCCTCGCTCACCAACTGGGTTCGGAGATCAATAGTAAATTTCTTGCCTTCGCTCTCCATCGAGAGTGTATTTCGTTTCCAGTTGTGGTTTGCCTTCGCTGCCACCAGCCATCCTCTTTCGAGTATGGCATCATACCCTTTTTGTTTCAACGGAATGACCACAAAGTCGAGCACAAATGGTTGTGCACCCACGGTGACTTGTGTTATCAACATGCCGAGGGGTTTAATCCCGTGCTGGTCGGCACTTAGCAGATTAAACCTAGGTGGCCACAGAGTGGGCTTCCCTAGCTTTTTCCATGTGTCCTCTGGAAGGACATTTACCCCGGATCCGCCGTCTACTATAGTATCCATTAGGATGGTGCCCAGGATGCCCATCTCCACCACGGTTGGATGTCTTCCATTGTTGACGGCAAGCAGCATTGGATTTGTTGCCGAGCTTCTTGGTATGGAAGCGTCCATGTGTCTCGGTTTGGGTTTATTAACCTTTGTACCCAATAGCACTGTCCCCAATTGAGGCATGGTGTATAGGAGGTCCTCCAGCTTGACAGACACCTCCAGTTGAAGCATCTGCCGTACAATGTTCCTCTCCGCGTCTGTGCAGTAGGGTCTGGATGATTCGTGTCTCTCCCCGTTGGGCTTTCATCGCCCTTTCTATTTCCTCCTTTGCCTCCGCCATTCTCTGCTTCTCCGTTCGGGGATGGGGGTAGCGGGCTTCCTTCGCTTGCCCTCGAGTAAGAGCAAGTATAGCTTCTTTAATCCGTGTGTTGCCTTCGATATCAATCAGATTGGCCCCTACGCCAGACTTCGGACAATTAGCATCTTCATGGTCCCCAGGGCCGCACCACCGACATAGCTACTGAGGGGCATCATTATTGTTACACTCGCTTGCGTAATGACCCCATTGGTTGCATGCCCTACATTGGATCATGGGCGTCCCTTCGCGTCATATTGGACCTTGTTACGGGTGGAATTATTATTGTTCCCTCCACCTCGCCGGTTGCCACGGTAACCTCCTGAAGATGCATTATTGTTTGGTTCCGTCCCCCCTGATGTGGATGGTTGTTCGTGTATAGAGCACTTGCTGGTTACGCGCCTTCAGATTGTATGGGCATTCCTTCGTAGAATGTCCCATAATTTGGCAGATGTCACAGAATGCCTTCTTGGGATAGGCACCCTTCGTGTGGCCGCTCTCCTTACAATCCGTGCACCACAGTTCATCATCTTTGCTTGTTGTCCCCTTCATTGTCTTAAACTCTTTTAACATCCGTTCTATATCCTTTTGAAGGGCCGTGACTTTCTTCTTCGGCTTCTCGTCGCTGCCACTCTCCTCTTCGGACGTATCGTCTTCGGATGACGAAGATCTATTCTTCTTTTTTTTGGCCGTCTTATCTTCGCTTTCCAGGTCCATGGCCCGATTGTATGCATCATTGTAGGATGTCGGAGGCACAATTTTCATCTTCCGTTGTAGCTTAGGATTCAAGCCCTCGACAAACCACCTCTTCTTTAGGTCGTCAACCGGTTGGCTTTCCATCTTTCCGACTAATTCCTTTAGCTGGCGGCCATACGCTCGTACGGTCTCCCTCTTCCCTTGCTTTGTTCCATAAATCTCTAAGACTATCTCATTATCGTCTCGTAGTAGCCGGAATTCCTTCTCGAATCCCCCCTTCAGGTCATCCCATGTGGTTATTTTCGTTCTATCCAGATCCGCGTACCAGTCAATGGCCACGCCTCTCAGTGTGGCGGGGAACTGCCTCATCCATTCATTCTGGTCAGTCACCTCGTTGGCTGCCCAGATGGTTTCACACGTACGGCAATGCTGTACTGGATCGTCCTTTCCATCATCGTGGAATTTTGGCAACTTTTCCTTATGTGTTGCCATGGTTGGTCGGGCTGATTTTGGTTGTTGCGTGCGTGGTGGATTTTGTGCTCCTGCACTGCTTGTGCTAGAACCGGCGCCCACGTTCCCTTGGCCAATTACTAATGGTACTTGTATCTGTGTAGCGGGTGGAATTGTATTGTGTGGAGTCGTTGGCTCCAATGGCGGGTTCACCTGCGCGTCCCGTGTGTCTTCGGTCGTACCTTCTCGTGTGCCTTCAGTCGTACCTTCCCGTGTGCCTTCGGCTGTGCTTCCCTGTGTGCCTTCGGCAATGGGCTCACCTTCGTAGTTCCCTTCCTCCGCACGCCACGTGCAGTTCAAGTCTTCAAACTGGTCTCGCTCTTCCTGAAGCAAGACTTGTTTAAGTCGTGTTTCTTCGAGTAGTTCTTCTCTACTCCGCACTCTCCGATGTTCTGGCGAGATGAACGATTCCCAGTCGGCCCCTGCACCTTCTGTACCACTTCCGGGGTTCCCTTCGGGCAACCCTCCGGCAAGCTGGTCTTTGGCAAGTTGCCTCAGCCTACACCGACGTTCACGCTGTTGCGCGGAGATCAAAGCCTTCTGTGCGGCTTCCCCTTCGTCATCTCGTGCCTTTTTATTTCTATCTTTATTTAAGACATTGGGCATAAATCCTTTCCTCACTTCTCTTCCCGAGTACGTCTAGGCAACGGCGCCAGATGTTTACCTGCTGGGGTAAACTTAGTATTGCACAGACATAGTACAGGAAATATAATAAACACAGAATGTATCATAGAATAATAAATACTTTCATTAATCATTCCATACTGGCAAGTATATTTACATCGTAATGATCATACCATCATATCTCCCATGTCCAACCTCCGAGAGAGTATATAAAGTACCCGAAGGGCCACGACCGAAACGTCGTGACGTAACTGTCTAACCTCTCGGTCGCTAACGACCAAGAGTAACATAATACTTTACTAATATAATAACCTGTACATACAATTATCCCGACAACATATGGAACCCGGGCTATTTTGTAAATATCCGGTGTTGTATATATGAGCGTGTTGCTCATTGTACATATATACATTAAATCTATTTGCTCCTGTATCAAGCATTTTAGGGGGGACAAAGGGTCTCAATTTCGGGATGGCAAGGGGATAGTGGCGGGGGGTGGGGGAGGGAGGATGTTGTATACTATACATATAGAACTTGAAATGCTAGTTATGAAATGATGTTTCAGTGTAACATACCAAATTGAAACGCTTGAACATAGCAAAATTGCAACAAAACTATAACCATTGAACATTCACCATAGTAACATAGTAACATAGTAACATAGTACATACCCAATAGTAACATTCAAAAATCAAAATTCAAATAGAAATTCAAGTACCTGTCTCGGCGTCGACATGGTTGCGGAATGGCAAAGGTGGGGGTATTTGGGTACTCCAAGTACCCGATGCGGGGACGTCCCGGGGCCGGGTACTTCGAGGTTTGGGGGGGGGGGGTGCCAATCCCTGGGTTTCACTGGATAATACACAATTTACATACAACCTCAAATATAAATGGAAGTGTGAAGAGGTATGGGAACAACTACCTTAAGCCAAACTAATAATGTAAAATGCCGGTAGCTTAAGTCAACTTAAGCTTACATCAACACCACCCATTAAGTGCAACTTAGGGAGATTATTATGCAATATGAGATACAAGATGGGTCCCGACAGCAAGGCCATGTTAGGTACTCATGCACAACTACAATGTAATGGAATGAACTCTCTCACAAACAAAGAAAAGTAGAAAAACCTTGTGTGAGAAAACTCCCCTATGAAAAAGAGAAAATTTAAAATGCTTAAAAAAAACAAGGACTTCAAGATCGCACAAGGACAACTTCCGTCACCCCTAACATCGATCACAACAAAAGATAGCGAGTAAATGCCAAGGGTTTAGTGAGCCACTTCAAGATCGCACAAGGACAACTTCCGTCACCCCTAACATCGATCACAACAAAAGATAGCGAGTAAATGCCAAGGGTTTAGTGAAGATGTCTGCAACCTGTGGCTCCTTAAAAAATACTCCAAAGAAAGAACACCATCCTGAATGAGCTGCTGAATGAAGTGCACGTGGATCTCAATATGCTTAATATGCTGATGCTCCACTGGGTTGCAAAAAATACGAATGACACTCTGATTGTCACACTGAAGAGTAATGGGATGATCAGAAGGCTAGCTAAAACTGCTTCTCGATACTCAGCCTGTCTGTTAGTTAACAGACTTGGCTTCTCACAAATTTCATAAAAATGATTCCATTTGCCTAAATGAGAAACATAGACTAACTAACAGTTGGGTAAACAACAAATTTTGTTTTTCTCTGAATTTTTATGTGGTACAGGTTCCAGTCATGATAAATTATTTTTTATATTTTTGAATGTATAAACTTTGGTATGCTTTTAACCTGAAAGCGGAAAGGTAACTAATACTTGTTCATCACCATGTAACAAGCACAAATGGTTTAAATAAATTGAAAAATCAGAACTATTTTGGATATATAACATGAACAAGCATTCATTTTCTCTCAACACAAAGATTGATAACTTGCGAGACTTCCCAATAGAGTAACCATTACCAATTTATTACATAGGTTGGTAATTGGCAATAACAAAGTGACCATTACTAAAGATTTCATGTATGCTGATAAAGAATATTTCACACAACTTTAGCACATAGATGAAACATTTATGAAAGAAACATTCAACTTTTGCGCACAAACAAAGGAAGATATTAGGAAACACCAGCAAAATATCTTTCTTCTATTTCATTATCAGAATTTTCTCAAGATATTGCATCACAGTACCATCTCAATG
Source organism: Chamaecyparis obtusa (assembly GCA_027943335.1). Taxonomy (NCBI): domain Eukaryota; kingdom Viridiplantae; phylum Streptophyta; class Pinopsida; order Cupressales; family Cupressaceae; genus Chamaecyparis; species Chamaecyparis obtusa. Next base: position 1,220,302 of record BSBK01003711.1, on the reverse strand, counting down.
AAAAATTCGCACCCTTAATAGTCCTAATACATATTTAAAATGATCAATTTTTAAAATAATCTTTAATTACCATGAAAATGCCTTAATTGATATATAAAGGGCCTCATTAATTGCTTGTACCATCGTACATCAACTATTAATGCTCCTTGTACCATTAGCAATGGCATCAGTGAATTGCGTTGTTTTTTTAACCTTGTTTATTGGCTCTTAATGTACTTTTGTGAACTTTGTTGGCTTTATGAGAGGTTGTGATAACTCTTTCATTGGGTGCCTTTGTTTTCTTTAAATCATCGAATTTTCATTTCATTTGTTGGTGATTTCTTTCTTTTTGAGAATTTTATCAGCAGTTTGATGGGTTTTGCGAACTTTGTTGGCAATACGAGAGGTTATGATAACTCTCCTATTTACCACCTCTTTTTCCTTATGGAAACTCAAAGCTTTTCTCCTTATCAACAGTTTTGTCGCTTTTGCAAACTTTGTTAGCAATTTGATGGGTTTTGCAAACTCTACCTTCTACTGACAATGTTCATTTCTCCGAACTTTAAATTCCTTAGTGATTCCCTTCTTTTTGAGAACTTTATTGGTAGTTTGATGGGTTTTGCTAACCTCTTCTTTTGTTACTTTACTTCCTATGAAGATTTTGAGCTTTTCTTATTGGCAATTTGGCCCCTTTTGCAAACTTTGTTGGTGGCATGATGAGTTTTGAGATCTCTACTTTCTACCGACATTGTTTGTTGCTTTCTGAACTTTGTCTTGAGCTTTATTGGTAAGGTGACCCTTTATGGTAACAATGTTGGAAGTTTGATTGGTTTTCAAAACTTCACAACTTAACAACAAAGTTGAAAATATGCTTGATAACAAAGACTTGCAGAAGTTGGGTAAGTTTGCAAAACTTTTGAAGTTATTGAGAGATTAAAGAAAGTCAACATACTCTCAAAACTTGGACTAATCCAACGCGTTTTTTAGAGTTTTGAACTTTCAAAGCTAGCATTTTGATACAAAATATTACAAAGTGAAAATATTGACAAAATGGAATGGTTTCAGCGAAAACCTGGGTGAGCAAAACCTACTGGGCTATCAACATGGTTATCAAAACTTAGGAAAGTTCTTATAAAGTTGAAAATTGTTAAGGAATGAAGTCTTTGTGAGAAAACCCAAAACTCAAGGGACTTCATTAAGATATTCAAATGTCTTGGAACATTATTTTTGTCAAATGGTTAAATATTTTAGGATCCTGTCAAAAACAAGGTAACCTTGGTGATGTTAATGCAATGGCCGTTTGCTTCTTGCAAGACCATGCAACGGGCCATAACCAAGGGGAAAAACAAAGCCAAAATTAGAATTCCTAGTGAAGCCCACAATTTGAGTAGCTTTTGATGTGTAGTGAATGCCAAATTGAGTAGTGCCCTAAATGTACCTCGAAATGTGTTTGGCTGCCTTCAAATGACTCTTATGGGGATCTTGAGAGAAATGGGAGACAAGACCAACTACAAAGGAAATATTAGGACGACTATCTGTCAAGTACAAAACACTGACTACCAATTGCCTATACAAAGTGACATCAATTGTTGGAGTGGTGCAACTGATAGACAACACAACACCGGATTGAAAAGGATTAGGTGTAGGCTTGCAATCAACCATTCTAAATCTCTGAAGCAAATCAAGAGCATAATTCTGTTGGAAGATAGAAATACCTGCAATTAGATTGATGAACCCGATGACCAAGGAAGCAATGTAACGGACCAAGGTTAGTCACATAAAAATGCTTCATTAAAGCTCTCTGAGTATCCTCAATCATGGCAAGAGAGCTCCTTGTGAGAATCAAATCATCCACATAATGAACAAGAATGAGAAGATCCCCTCCATGTCTCCGAATATAAACCATAGGATTGGAGTGACATCTAGTGAATTTGGAAGCCAGCTAGAAACTATCCATCTTCTCATACCAAGCTCTAGGGGCCTGGTTGAGAGCATACAATGAACGCCGAAGCCTGTAAACAAGTGAAGGGTCCTACACAAAGCCTACTGGCTGCGACCATGAAGGAAGGCAATCTTCACATCCATTTGATACAACGACAAACCCTTAGATGCAGCAATAGAAAGTACAAGATGAATGGGATCCATATTGGCCATAGTAGCAAAGGGTTCAGAATAGTCAAGGCCCTCAATGTGAGAAAACCCCTTAGCCACAAGACAAGCCTTGTTAATAGAACCATCAGGTGCAAACTTGGTATGATACACCCACTTGCACTGAACCAACTTTATTCCCTTAGGAAGAGGAACAAGATCTGAAGTATAACTCTTCATAAAAAATACTCCTCAACCATAGCATTATCCCACTCTAGAACACCATATGTGTGTGCGTGTGTGTGTACGTATACATATATATACACATAGAGATATACATACACAAAATATTTTGGGTTGAAGCAGTCAACACTATTGTTTGTTTACAGCATGAATTGGATCTCAAGTATTGCAGTAAGGAATAGGACACAATATGAAGTTTGCTATTAGAGAAAGCCTACAATGGCACATTTGAAAGTGTTTGGTTGTTCAGTTAATTTTTACATAAATGATGAAAAAAGAAAGAAAGTGGATGCAAAGTGTGAAGCATGCATATTTACAGGTTATGGTGTATAAAGCAAAGGCCTCAAATTTTATTCTCCACAAGGTAGGAAGAACATTATTTTAAGAGATGATATATTTGTTGTTGTAGAGATCATTTGAAGAAAGAAAAAGAAACAATAAGTCAAGGAAATATTTGAGATTGAGAAGAAAAAGTTGAAAGTTCAAAATAGACATCAAGTTTAAGCAAATTTGCTACACAAAATAAGAAGGTAATTCAAACTTATGCTCCAAATCAAATATTAGATCAGCAATTTGCAAAAAGTTAACTAGAAGTCAAGTTAGAGAATGGAATAGAGATGATGGATTGGTTAATTATGCATTCTCTTCAAATATTGAGGTGGAACCTACTAAGTTTGAAATAGTTGAAAAGAAAGAATAATTAAAGCAATGGAAAAAAGAGATTTAATTTTTTTTGGAGTTTGTAAAGCTACCAAAAGACAAATAAGTAATAAATTAAATGGGTTTACATGACAAAGTATAAGATTGATGGTATAATTTTCAAAAGGATATTCTGAAAGGTGTGGTCTAGATTATGAAGAGTGGTCTAGATTATGAAGAGGATTGAAATAATAATTAGCTATACAAGAAGAATGGAAAATACACCAATTAGATGAAAAATACACCAATTATATTTGATGTCAAGGGGGAGAATGCCAGAAAATTTCATATGAAAAAGGCACAACCTCAACAACCTAAACAAAATACCAATTAAAACATTAGAACACAAAAAACTAGTATGCCAATGTTGGTGGCAGTTAACAATAGGAGCAGCAATTAAATATAACATTAGGGAGATAAAAATATGATTGTTTTTGTTTTCAAAAAGCAAGGCTATGTTTAAACTGTTTTATTTTGTTGTTATAAGTAGAAACTAAGTTACCGATTCGGGTGCGGATGCGGGATGCGTGAAATTTTTTTTCCAGGGGATGCGGGTGCGTTTGGATATGTGTGTATATATATATTTAAAAATATATATATATATATATATATAAATATATATATAATATTAATATATGATATATCAATATGCAAAGAAGTGCAAGAATTATACAAAACTAAATCATTTGATAGTATGAATTTCAAAATTAGAATAATGATACTTCACCAATCAGCATTTATCAAGATTCAAGATATTTCATATTAGTTCAACAACTTCAACTTAAAATTTCATAGACACAAATATTCAAATTGAAACTTGCTAGTATCGTTCAAACTTCAATGTTTATCAATCAACTATCAAGGATTCAAGAGTCAAGACACAAGATGCACTAATTAGATTGAGAATCATAAGGATTCTCAAAAAAATCCACATTCTCATCATCTCCAACTGCTGCAAGTTCAAGATCATTTGAACCAAGAATGGTTCCACTTGTGCTAGATGCACTATGTGTTATGGTATCATCACCATCATCTATGATTGTAATGAGATCATGAAGCATTGCATCCAAGTTTGCACACTCAGGGGTTACATCCCAAAGCTTGGTTGACCCTTCCTTGTATTCATTTTGGTAACGTGACAAAAGACGCAAGTTGGTATGAATGTAGACCAAGTCCTCAGCTTTCTTTGAGCCCAACCGGTTGCGCTTCACTGAATGGATATAGGAGTATGTACTCCAATTCCGTTCAGCTGCAGAAGAACTTGCAACCTGGATAGTGTTCACAAAATTAAACATACAAATGAAAAACAATTTAAAGAATGTTAAACACTAAATTGTAGAATACAAGTGGTAAACAAAAAACAAAAAAAAACTTGTGACAGGATCTTGATTGCAAGAGGTTGCAATTGCTTGTATGGTTGACCATACATGTACCACCAAGTGATAGCTCCCAATTTATATTGGTCCTTTATTGCAAATGGAGAGTTTTTTGCACCTGAAGCAAACAAGCCAAATTTTAGCCTCACTGTGTCATGCATTTCCTCATCTGGGAAGAGTCTTGCAAAAGCTTTGTAGCACCCAATGGCAACTTCTTCATCCGCATATGGTGCAACTCTATTTGGCATAGAAAGTACTTTCTCACTATAGTACCTCAGAGATAAGGCATATGCGAGGAGGTGCAATGGGGTAGTCATCTTCTCCCAGCGATGATGAATGATTTTTTCCACCTTATTGCATAAGGCTTTACATTCTGTGGGGTCATTCTCATGTTGTTGTATGGAAACTTTTACCTTCTCAACTATGGTGTCCATGCCATCATACACATCGCCCAAGCAAGGTGTATCTGTATCGGCAAAGCGGAGCAGAGTTATAATAGGCTCCGTAAAATCCAATACAAATTGTACACGAGCCCACCAACTATCATCCAAGACCAAAGCCTTGACCTTTTGGGCTCTTTCTAAATTCGAAGCCTGCCATATACCCCATGGTTAGAAATAACCATTTGGCTTAATGCTGTTTGCACCTTCACAAGTCGTCTCATAACAATAGTATGAGATGCAAAACAGGTCTCAACAACCTAAGCATAAAGCAAGTTAACAATATGTCAATAAATATTAAGCAAAGTTATATACAATTTGATAATTGAACATTAACATAAATAAATGAAATTTACTAATTTAGTAATTACAATTTGAGTTTACCTTCAGCAGCTCCAATTTGGAGAATGATCTAAATATGGATTGTGACATGTGGTGGTTCGTTACAAACATTTGTATCTCCTCCCCATCTTGGTAAATTTGCTTCACCCAATCAATTGGAGTGCCAATTTGTTGCATGATCAAGTTTAGGGAGTGTACTGTGCGTGGTGTCCAAAAAATATGGTCATAGCAACCCTCAATCAAAGCACCTGCACCCCTACAATTTTTGGCATTGTCTGTAACCACCTGGACCACATTCTCACTACCCACCATCTCTATGGCCTCAATGAGAATTCTAGAAATGAATTGTGAATCCTTCACTTGCCCTTCACAATCAACAGCTCTCAAAAACATTGCCCCTTTGGGGGACATTGCAATCACATTAATCATGGTCGATTTCTTGCATCTTTCCATCCATCAGACACAATAGTTATACCAAAAGTTTTCCAAGCATGTTTCATTGGTTGAAGAGCTCTCTCTATACAAGCCCTCTTTTTGCAATAGAGTGGTACGCACCTTTTCATACCTGGGACTTACATAATCAGCTAGAGCTCTAAGTATGGCTTGCACCATTTCCTTCCAATATGGTGATCTTACCAAGTTGAAAGGAAGACCATTGGCATAGAGGCAACATGCAATGGCTTCATCAGCAAGCTCTCTTGCCTCCATTTTAAATGCGCTGTCCAAAGGGCCTCTTTTGCGGGTGGTAACCTCTACTTCTTCCTCTTCCTCTCCTGGTACAGGTACTTGCAAGAATGGATGTTTGGAGGATGCAACTGGTTCATTGGGTAATTGCATTTTCTTCTTTCTTGATAGAGGTTGATAATTTTTTTTTTTTGATCTTTTCACCAAATTATCAGCCTCTTCTTGTTCTCTTACAAATGAAGCTATTTGTGCATCAGACGTGCCCTTCCCAGTTGTGCCTTTGCATATTGAAAATCCTTTACTAGCAGGGCCCATAAAATGAAGTTTGACCCGATAATATGAGCTATTGAATGCTTTTCCTTTGTTACTTTGACAATAATTACACTTCCAAAGATACGAGCCACCTCCTAAAACCTGTGATAGTCTTGTTGTATGTCTCCATAAAGGAGATTCAACATCAATATTAAAATTATCGGTTCCTTGCCCTCCAACTGAACTTTGACTACCGGTGGTGGCCATTCTTGCACAATACAGTCTAGTTTCTTGCTATAATAAAAAAATAAATAGATTTAATTTAGAAAAAAAACTACGAACATCAAGCATACAAGTGCAAATAAAATGATACAAATAGATAGCTATCTTGTTTGTTTATTTCTTTTAAAATAAAAAAATTGAAAAAAACTTCAAAAAATTAAAAAAATCATCAAAATCTCAAAGAAATTCATTAAACAACTTGAGAATGGGACCAAATGCTTACCTAGAATGTTTAAAAATGCTTTGTTGAAGCTCTCCCTTCCTCTATGATCATTCCTCTTCGAAAATAACCAGCTTGCCTTAAAAATCCAGAAAATGGAGAGCAAATGAGAAAATATCCAGCTGCAAACAATATGGCATAAAGCATGGTCGAATGGCCTCTTTTAGGGCCGTTTTAGGGTTTAGGGCAAAAAAAAAAAAGTTAAAAACTTCTTATTTGCACATGCGTTATTGTTATTTTAAGTGAAATTTTTTTTAAAATGTGTTTTTTTTCCTTTTGGGCCCGCGGGTGCTCTCGGATGCGTCTGGGTGCCCTGTGGGTGCCACCGCAGGCGCCCGGATGCGGATGGATGCCTGCCACCCAGATGGCGCCTGTGGTGGCAGGCATCCATCCGCAACCGAGCGCCTGTGGTGGCACCCATAGGGCACCCGGACCAGCACCAGCACCAGCACCAGATCGCACCCGCTTCCGCATCCAGCCTCAGACCAGATGCACCGGTAACTTAGAGTAGAAAGGTTTGGTGATTGTTAGGATAGCATTGAGGGAGTAATACATCAAATATATTTTGATTGCAAGCTCAGTATGATGTTGAAGCAGAGTGGGAGATTGATTTGATTTAATTTAAAGATAAAATTATTCCCCCTCAAAAATGTTTGGCTGTAAGATGCTGTGGATGGAACTTACGTATTTACTTTTTTTGGTTTCTTGAGGTTGATGTCCCACCCTTGTTCCATATGAAATTTTCTAAGAGACTATGCATTGCATGACAAATGTTTTACATAGTATTCATGAGCTTGTAACAAATGACTATTCATAGCCAAAAATTTCCAACTAAAAATATAACTCGTTCCAATTGATCACTAACGCCTTTCCAATATTCTTTAAATCATAAGTTAAAAACTTAAATGATATTTCATCAACACTACAAGGACAGAAAACATCCATGAATAGAGATAGAATTTTTTCTTTAATATAGTTTATTAACAATTTCCATAAGAGCTTTTTTTTTTAATATAATTTATTAGCAATTTCCATACATCCCTTTTATAGTGCAATTTAACAACTGAACCCCATGCAGGAGAGCAAGGCAAATACATTGACATACAAAAGTAATCATGCAGTTTTACAACATGCAGAGCAGTGGTTGAAATGCTTCGTTGGTGAGGCTGCCACCAAGGCTCAAACCCCCACTGGGCCATTGTGCTTGCAAGCTTTGTGCCTACGCTGGGCCTTTGTGCTGACGGGTTTGAAGTTGTGGAGTGTTTGGCAGTTTAAAAAACTGCCTATTACAGACCAAAATAAAAACAATGTGTCTTTGTGATCAGGCCTTTGATGTACATTACAACTGTATAGAGGGAGAGCACCGTTGGTGTGATTTTTCTTCAATTATAGACCAATGGTCCCTTTCACACCTTCCTGCTGAAAGTGACCCTTCCCTTCATGAGGATAGAAAATAAAATGCTCTGCAATCATACCATTCCATCTGAGAACTAGTGTTAGTGCACAGACTTTATCACACAATCTGTCATACAACTTCAGAAAATCCTCTGGCTAGGTTAGATGATTCTGACTGGAATGCAACCTTTCAGACACCATGAATTGACAATGCAAGCAACATTTGAATTATTTGGGCCAAAGCTTTCTTAAATCAATATCACATTCCAATGTGGAGATGTGGGTCACTGTTCACCCACCTCTATCTCAGTCTTGTCAATATAAAAGTTTTTTGTTCGCCAATTACTAAATAGAAAGACAACAATGCTTATGCCATTTAATAGCTTAACTGTACATGTGTAAATCTCCCTATCATAAACTTGGCTAGATGGTATTAATTTAGCTAACTTTCTGTTTGATTTTGGTAAGTGGGTGATAGCAAGAATCAACACTAACATAGACAGTTTACTAAAACATGCAGCAATCATGCTTTCATAGAATCACACCAGCAAATTCAAATATAGAAATCTAGCCATCGTAGGACTGGTGTCAGTTAAAATCTTTAGAGCATTTCACTTATAATTTTCTGACATGATTGGATTCATACAAGTACAAAAACATACTAAAATGACTCATATGCAGATATCCATATTTGAATCTGAGTTTTGTCATCCAATGGATAACTGGTTTAAGTTCTTATTAAACTCTAATTTCACGAGAAATAAAAATATGTCCCTACTCCATATTAGACACTCAATTCTCTCAGTGATCAGGGATACAAAATAATGATACTAATACTCTCTTCTTTATTGTTTCACATTGATATAAGAAACTACTATGCATGTATAATAGTATATATATGTTCCAGAAGAACCTGACAGTTGTGCTTTGCATTTTCCCCATATATATTTGCATAAACATCAAATAACCATAAATATATATCTATATCTTTCAAAAGACTGTAACAATTGTGTTTTGCATTTTCTCGATACAAATTTGCATATGCAAGAATAATCATTGTACACACAGACACACACAATTAAAACTTCTTTTCACATAAGAGAGAAGCAATTGATTTGCTATGAAGCTTAAGATTTCATTAAATGACAATGTGATGCTTCTTTCTCATTTATGTGACCACCACCAACTTCCAGTCAACGTCAGTAAAATTAAGGTTATGATTTTGAACATGTGTATTTTCCCTATTTGAGTTATTTAAAGGGGACCCTTTGGAGATCAGTTCGACATACATGTACTTCACAGTCCAATTTTGTGTCCCATCCTTCAGCATAAATGTTGACTTTCAATCAAACCTAATAAGGGATATGCTTCATTTTTTTTTGTCTATGATTAGATCCACTTCCAAGATATCCCTTCAGTTATATGCCTTTTTAACACAATCATCAAACATATAGTTTTATATGGGTTGAAATTTGGGGACTTAGTTTGGGTTCAATTGACTAGGTTCATATTAAGAGGATCCAAACTCCATGTTGTAGTGTCCAATTCATTGCAAATGGACCATTCCTTAGTCCATTATCCAAGCCGACTATGTTGCCTAATATCTACTCCTTGAGACTATTGTTAGACCTACTTTCTACATACAAAGAGTTAGATCCATGGGAGGTTTTCCTTTAGGTCGTGAGAGGTATCCATATTTAGCTGTTTTTTAATTCATTGAGGATTGCATATCTAGGTCCTATGAGACTTCAAAATCGTTCATATTTCAAAATTAGCTTGCTGCTTTTGTCTCCTAGCACCTCTATTTAGAGAGTACCTTTTGCCATGCATTTCTTGGATGTTCCTTATCAACCATTTTCCTCAAAGGAGTTCATCATGAATGTTAGCACAAAGGATATCTGTAGATAGTAGATCCAAACCACTTGTTTCTCTACCCCTCAGCTACTCAAACTCAAGCATGTTTTTATGTAGCACACTTTTTCATGTGGTGGATGGTATCATTTGTCATCCTTACTATCTTCAATGCCTTTAGTCTCATGGGATGATGTTTCCCCTTGGCCAAATGAAGGTGGGCTTTCATTGGCTATGAGTTGAGACTGATCATCATATTCTCCACTGGGATCAGATTTGTTGTTTTTCTTCCTCCAGGAGTTGGAGATTGAGAAACATTTCACTTTTAATGTCCCATTTACTACAACATCCGGTGGAGATACCATTGTCTCTATGAGACTCAAACAACATTCTTCAATATCCATACTAGTCGTGCCTGGATCTTTATTTTTTGGAGGTTGTCATCCTTCAATGCAAATATCTATAGGCCCTAAAGTCCCTGTGCTGATCACGGTTTTCTTCCTATCCATGTAGGAGATAGGCAGCACTAATAGCCCTTTGGATATTGTGACTTCACACCTAGAGATAGGTAAACTCGTGGGATGCCTTTTCTCCCCATACATCTTACTACTAAGATATGCCTTGCTCTTTTTTGACATTGAAGTTCTGCTACTTATTGGCCTTGTGGCTTTGCTCCGTTTTGATGTCATTGACCCATTCCTTCTTGATGTCATTGCCACAGTAATGAACACACTTTATGAGTTTCCTCAATACTATGGGAGTTACATTGGCCTTGGATGTTAGGATAGATTCTAGAGGGAGTGTTTTGTTTTGTTTGTTGATGTATTCTTGAGGCCCATTGACCTACTTTTGGTCACTGTTGGACATGAATATACTTATCTGATCTTATCTATTCAATGCTCATAAAATAACTTGTTCAAATAATCAAGGAACCTATGCATATTAGTGATTTTGTTGAATAAACTTGTTCTTAGGACCCACAAATGATAACAGCTTTCTAAGACATGTCCAAGAATCATATGATTTATAAACTATCTCTTGTTTTGAAATGTGTGTTTGGACCTTGAAAGTAAATAAAGCCTGACAAGAAAATTAATCATCAGGAGTTTGCTTGTGTCTCTCCTTTTCAATTGGCTGTGGGTATCAAGCATGGACACATTTGAGTGGAAATGTATGAATACTGATCTCTGTGGTATTCCAAAAGAAAATTGCTTATGAGGCATTATTAAATAGGATTTTTGCCTTATTTCATATAATACAATTTATGCTCAAAATTCCCCCACAATTAAGAAATCATAGAGATAGAAGGAAGTGAGTTCTTGAATGCAAAAGAGTGATAGGGACTTTTTCTATTATGAAAATATGCATGGTTACATTATTTCAGAATCTTGATCTAAATGATACAGGATAATTTGACTCTTAGGTTGATTTGTCATGCAGTGTCATTACTTTGTGCCATATTTTTTCTTCACCACAAGGGCCATTCCTAGAAAACATGGTCATGTTGTACATCTTCAACAGTGCCAGCCTTACACTGAGCAGTAGTTTTCTTGTGCTTCTAGAAATGAACAAGATAAGAAGAACTGAACTGTTAGGATGCAAGATATTGCATTTCTTGTGCATGTCATGATGCCCTTTTCCCTTCCGTACCTGTACATTGCAACATGGTTACTTAAAATATTGGGTCTCCTTTTTTGTATAGAGCTTTTGCATAATACAATCTTGTAATTTACAGTTCTAGCATGATATAACACAATTCTTAAGTTCTGTGTTGCATAGAGTACTCTGATTCGATATTTGCTAGCTATCAACCTGTTATTTGCTCCTGTTCATAAGCCATTTGAATCTGTTTGAACTTTGAGTATGTTGTAGCCTGGGCACAACTTAACTCCACATCACCAATATTTCTGCAGGAAGATATTTTAAGATGTTTTTTAATTTTATAAACAAGTTATGGAGAAAATATGTTACGGGGGAAAATATTGATGAAAGTTTGAGGTGAATGTATGATATTTTTGGAGGGAAGTAAATAGAGAGGGAAACAAGGAGTTTAGGCAAAGCATGTGGACTCTTTGAACATATATTTAGAATATCTGTAGTGGTAGTGAACCTCATCTAGTTATGAATGATTTGCATTTAATTGAAGATGCATGAAGGCTTAAATGTAATCCTGGTTTCTAAAATGATTGTGGATGTGATCTCTGCCTCTAGAGGACAGTGGATATGTCTGTGTGGAGCCCTGCTTTATACTCCTTTCAAATGGCTATATGCACTATAGGATTGTAGTTCTCCATGACTGCTGACTTATATTGGCTTTTGTACTCATTAATTAGTAAGTTTATATAGTTGGCAGTTGTACTTATCATTTAATAAGTTTGTTTTTAATACTGACGGATATACTCATCAGTTAATATTAAATTTATATATATTCTTTTTTTAGCATATGGCAGACAGTATCTGATCTTTACCTGGCTTCACCAAGTATTCAGTTCCTTGCAAGTTGCAAGCTTTTTATCAATTTATTTTTTCGTTATATTAAATACATGGGTGCGATTTAAGTTGTTATCTTGAAGGGTTGATACATTGAACCTGCGGACAATTTTAATATTCTTCAACTAGTTTTTCTGCTTGTAGATTCTAGCTACGGTAGAAATCAATATGGAACATTTCTCTCTGGATTTGTTTGCAATGATGTGATTGTAAATGGCATCAATACACATGATTTCTATTGTATCAATACTGTTGTTGATCTTGCTGATGGCGTACTTGGCGATGACCTCTGTTTGAATCACAGTTAAAATCTTTTAACTCAACAAAGATTTGCATGTCACTGATATTTCATGGCTCAACATTTTTAAACCATGTTTTGTTTTCATAAGGTCCACAAAAACCATCTCATATAGCATTAGTAAAACTTCATATGCTCATTTGTTAATCCTAAAAGAATCTCATGCTCTGTACTTTTTGCCTTTGTAGTGAGAAAACAACTGTCATTTGAATAGCTATTTGAGTGTACAAATGCCATTTGCAGAATTTGTTTACTGTGACATACTACTACTGTTTACATTTCTGATGCTATGATTTTACAGTGAGCAATTTAAAATGTGTTCATCAGCTGGTATCTTGTTTTATTTTTTATTTGCTTCTGAGTAACCACTATATATCCCTTGAACTTCAAATTTGTGATAATACCCATCTTTTGTGGTCTTAGATTCCATTTACAGGAATGGTTAAATAGTAAGTTGGAGGGGGTAATCGTTACTTATTTGGAAACCCATTTCTGCTCTGCAGTGCTTACTTGTAAAAGGTTGGAAAGCAGGAGCAAGCTGGAGTTTCCCTAGGGGTAAGAAAGCGAAGGATGAAGAAGATCACACGTGTGCTATTAGAGAAGTATACTCAATGAGCCTTAATTCATTATGTTTTAAATTGACAATTTCAATAACTTCCTTCTTAAATTCTATGTATGTTTTCTCCATGATAAAGTAAGCTTTCTGATAGATATTGTGTACCTACTGGATATTACATTTTGAATATGGATTCTTTAATTAGTATGTTTTTCACCCTTTTCTATTGAACTGCCTTGTAAAATACTTCATGGAACAAAAGAATTGCATTCTTCTAACTTGATTTTGTCTCAAATCTAGCCACAGTACTTTTAATCAACTATAGACAAGATTGAAATGGGCATTCAAATAGCTGATGATTCCCCTTGGCATTATGATCATCTGTATTTGTTACAACCGGGTTTGATTCTCATCTTGACCAACCAAGGAAACACATTTTTGTTCTAACTGAATACTAGTTTAACTTCAACAATTGTGTTTAAACATAAATTAATGCCATACACATATTGTTGAATTAGTTTAGGTCTGAAGTTTGAATGGTCAACAGAACACATGTGAGTAGTTAATGACCTCATGGCACCGAGGGTCCTTTGATTTTGTTGTACTCTAGCTACTACCTTCAACAAGTAAACAAGAACATCTTCTGCAATCATATAAGTTAAAAAATGTTAAGTGACATCCTTTTTGAGTAGATCTCTGTATATGAATAGGGTTTGACAAAAGCATATTTCACACAAAAGCACTAAAAAAAGGCCTTTGTTGATCAATAGCAAATAACATCCACTACAAGCAGATGGATTGAAGTTGCTAACATCCTTGTCAAACAGATCTTTGTAGATGAGTAGGGTTTGACAAAACTTTGTTTGCATTATCAAAAAGGGTTGTTGATCTATGAATAAAATATCCAAATACCAACCAGTCCAACATATTTAGTATGAAATTCCAATGCATTTTGTCTGAAGGTTTATTATAATCAATTTTCAAGAAGACAGCCTGTTGACCAAGCGCATGATTCCAGTCAAGTCATTCACAAGATTTTATAAGATCAATAAGAACGAGTCTGCCTTTAATAAAACTGGGTTGTTCCTTTCTTGCCATCTAAGGCACAAGGAACTTAATTCGCTTGCGAACTCTTTTTCTCTAGAATCTTGTAAAAAATGTTGAGAAGGATTATGGAACACTAATTTCCTGCCAACTCCCTTTTGGTACCTTCACCTTCAAGTTTGAGCTTGATAAGGCATGTATTTATTAGCTTCTCTATATTCATGCATTAAATAGATTCTTAGCACAACTTTAGGTATATATAGCTAAACGTATGCCACATCTTGTAAAACTTCACGAGTCTGATTCTGAAGGCTTTTAATTCTCTAGTACCTTCATTGAAGCTTCAATTTCTGTTTCCTTTTAATTTTTTAAAGGTAAAACCCTCTCATTAATTAACTTTTTTTTGAGGTACATTCTGTTTGCAAAGGATCTTATATTTTTTTTTTGAGGTACATTCTGTTTGCAAAGGATATTATATTTTTGTTTTGAGGTACATTCTGTTTGATAAAGGATCTAACTCTCAGATGCTAGAACTCTTGGACTAATCTTAGAAGATGTTGTGGATTTGCATCTTATCCTTATTGAGATTTTCCTTCACCCATCTATTGCATGCATCCCTAATTCTCTTCGCCTTTCTGAGCTGGAATTCAAACTAGCTGGGTAGCTTACAACTCAGCTAATTTAAAGGGACTGCTTCACAATTAAGGTTTGCTGATGCTGGAATATAACTTGGTTTTCTTTTTTCAATTCTTGATTGGGAAATTATCTTGCTTCATCCTTTAAACAAAGTTTGCTGGACAATGTTGGCAGTAGCATTGTTCCCCCAGAAGATCCAACTACATTGACACCAAATTAATTCAAGAATTACCGACACGTCTCCAATTTATTGAATGACAGTTTTATCCCGGGGTTTTCTTATTCTTTGGTTACAGTTTTATTCCAGGGTTTTCTTATTCATTGAAGCCTCCATTTCTGAAATAAACTCTCTCATATGTTCTAGTCTTTCAAGGTACAATCTGTTTGACAGGAATCATGGAAGCATTGCATTTTTATCTGCAGTGAGATTTCCCTTCGTCCATCTTGTGCATGTGTTATTTGATTCTCTTCCTCTTGCCTTGTAGTCAAACTTTCAATTCTAACTAACTGGGTAACTTATGACTCAGCAGATCAAGAGGGTCCATTTTCACACTTATGCAGCTTGTTGATGTTGGGATCTAACATGATCTTTTCCTAGTTCTTTCTTTAGCTGAAGAATCTTAGTCCATCCTCTTCAACTTTGCTGGACAATGTTGGTAGCCGTCCAGCAGAATTCCATCCTTTTTCCACTACTTAGTGCAAACACCAAATTCTTTCCCTGGCTGTCTGATCTTATTAATTTATACTCACTAAGAGTTTATCTCAAATTATTTTGTGGGTGGAAATGGGATGATTATGATATCCTGCAATGGATGAACCCACATGTGTGCATCTCTTGCTATTGAAAGAGGTGACATATGAGCTTGCATAGAATCTATTACGAATGACTTGGATCTGCATTCCTTCTGCTTGTTAATTAGACCACACATGCTACCCTAGCATCTCAACATGCTTTTGACACCATCCTATATTTGTCACACCAAGGACCTTTTGCTCTCAGGATGCTTTAGTTAAACTGAAAGTTTGTATGAAGCCCTTAGATGAATGCCATTCCACTTGTCCATTGTGAACTTGCTTCTAAAGTTTCAGTCAATATTTGGTAGTTTCTGACACATCTAATGCCATTGTTGATTTTTATTAATGGAATTATTGAGGACATTGTCAACTAACCCCACACTTTGCCTGCTAACATATTTGTTATCCATCTAAAGCTTGGCTAGCAAGAAAGAAAGAAAGAACAAATATATTGATGTCCACAGATTACCCAAAAATATGTCAACGGGACTAGAGTTTACAGTTGTTAATAAAAGTAAATTCTAGGAAGAGAGAACATTAGAATCAAAAGAATAGAAATTCAACAAGTTAAAATAAAACAGTTTGCTGCTACCTTATAGTTGTGAAGGGAGATCAAGAGCCACAAAAGCATATGCCTGTGAAGACTGGAAGAAAATTTCATCAAATATTGTTGTCTTCTTTTGAAATGGAGTAGTTTTTTGAGCCATAATGAGTCATTATGAGAGCTAATGCCCATAGAAGAGTATCTAATATCGGAAGGTCATGCTAGGATAGTATGGAAAACACTGGAAACACCCATAACATCTAAGGCCAGTGTGGCTCTCCTAGTGGAAAAGAGAAGCTTGTAATATAAGTCTCCACTTGAGGAGTTATGCTATCATTAGAGATGCCAATGGAAAGAAGTGACTTGGTTTCCAGTTACCAATTACCAAAAGTGATTGGCAAAAAACGGCCGTCTACAATTTGAAACTCAAGGCACAGGCTTAGAAAATAAATCCTGTCGCTCACAAATGCATGGGAAAACACAAATGCGGGCAAAAAAACACTTTTGCAGAAGAAAATCACGTTATTCTTGAATGCAAATGGTGACACGAATCAGAAAATTATGTAGAAAGCAAGAACCGACAACAACAAAGCAAGAAATTCTGCACACAAGTTGCGCTAGACAAACAATTTTTCCTTTGTTGCCAGCTCTGAGAAACCCTATACGGGTCCTGAGAAGATAATCAAGCCACAAAAATCTTCCCAAAATCGCAGGCCTTGAAAAAACTTCCCTTGAAAAATTCATTTTTTCAGAAAACTAAAAAATCATTTCATTTGAATTTTTTTAGGAAAAAACATTTTTTTTACCTACTCTGATACCATGTTTTGGTAAAACATTCAATGAATCAATGAAATGATCAAACGATCATTTAAAGAATAACAAAGTGATGTTTCTATAACAAGACACTCGTAAAATAGAAACTAACTAATATTTACATTAAGTTACAATATTGGTCATTAATAATAAATAATCAAGATATTATTCTAATAATTATAAATAATAATAAAAGATATTAGAATTAATTTTAATTATAAATCACTTTATTAATATTTTAATTATCATAGAGTAACTATCTTTTTATATAGAAATCTGTCTTTATATTTTCCAAAGAGATGAAAATGGAGAAGGAGGATACTTTATGACGAATTTGTGGTGTATGATCCTCATCATGCAATCTTCCAAGACAGTGTGCATTATAAAAACCTGACACTTAATCTTGCAGCTATCTCCTTGCAAATCTCGTCATTAATTGTCCACAACCTCATCAAATGACAAAAAATATATATACAGGCAAAACCTACATATATTTTTATTATATTATACAATTAATTATGTAATATAAAACACACTTAAATTCTACCGATAATTCCGGATCAAGTTATCCCTGAACCTCCTATAGGTGCGAGTGCTAGTTAATATTATTTGAAAGCTCTTTTATATTCATTTACAACCCCAATATTTAATTTGGTGCTGTCCTATTTGACAAAACAAACGTATTAGCATGGTAATATTCAAGGTTCAAAGCATATGCCAAAAGTTTCAATGGAGTTGTCATTTTATTCCATCTCTTTTGATTACCTCGTATATTTGTCTATAAAGAAATTCAAAGGGATTTTGCCCTTTCGCTATGATATTTCTAACTTGCTCAACTATTGTGTCTATGCAATCATAGATGTCATTCAATATTGACTTATTAGTATCACAATAATGAATGAGGGTGTATATTGGTTTAGTGAAAGAGAGTAAGCAATCTATTTGAGCCGAGCAATCATTTTCAAGAGTTAATGTTTTGATATTTTTTGCTCTATCTGATTGAGATTGCCTCCAAACCATCCAAATATCACTAATCAACATATTTTTCAAGACTTGTTTTATATCCACACAACAATGTAATGCGTGGCAAAACGTGTCTCAATCACCTTCAATTAAAAAACAATATTTTTTAAAAACATATAAATCTTTCATATCTAAAAAAAAAACATTTCATTAAAAATAATATATTTGGATATCTTTTATACAAAAGAAAACTTACCTACAATAACTCTAGATTAGCGAATTGTCTGTAAATGGCTTAGGACATGTGATGATTTCAAATAAACATTTCAATTTGTTTGGGCTCTTTATAATCTTTTTGTATCCATTTTAATTTTGCCAATTTTTTGTAGCATTAAGTTAAATAAACGAACAACAAGGGATCCGCCAAATGTTTCGATAACTTGCTTCCACGACCAGCCCAGCTGCTCTACATACTTTTGCATTATTTGTGATCATCTAAACAACACTTTCAAGCCCCATTGACTTAATTGCTTCTATTAGAATGTTGACAATAAATTGGGTTTTTTTTTCTTGTTTGGCATAATTGATGCAGTGATGGTAAGTGATTTCTAGTGTTGTCATGATACAAATTTGATTGCATGATGATCAGTTATTGGGTTGTCATTATGTCAAGTATTGACCTAGTGTTCCTAGTATGTTGCTAAGTATAAGTATGATGAACAAGGTGTTGTGATGAGTTTTAGTCGTAGCAATCCTTATGAGAGACTTGGGGATGTCTCTGAATGTCAAATGCGTGATTGCTACTGTTGGTGTAGACCAGTAAGCAAGTTATGATTGGATGAAGGTTGACAGTGCAACTGCTAGAACAGTGAGTGACAGGCGATAGGTGATTTGATTGGTTTGTCAAATCTATGATGAGGTATGTGGCGTGGTTACAGGAGAAGGTTGTTGATAGTGTATTGACCTAGTGTTCCTAGTATGTTGCTAAGTATAAGTATGATGAACAAGGTGTTATGATGAGTTTCAGTTGTGGCAATCCTTATGAGAGACTTGGGGATGTCTCTGAATGTCAAATGCATGATTGCTACTGTTGGTGTAGACGGGTAAGCAAGTTATGATTGGATGAAGGTTGACAGTGCAACTACTAGAACAGTGAGTGACAGGCGATAGGTGATTTGATTGGTTTGTCAAATCTATGATGAGGTATGTGGCGTGGTTACAGGAGAAGGTTGTTGATAGTGTTTAGAAGCTATGGTTGTGACCACAATTTATTTGGATGACTGGTGAGAAGATATTACAGTTACAAAAGTGCTTTAAAGATAAAGAGCTTATGTTCTTGAGCTATCGACGGTAGATCTTGAATCGATGACCGGTATGGAAGTGGCGGTGAATAAAGTTGTGTTAGTCACGATGTGGTGGCATCCCAATGATCAGATGTGATGATCTGGCATTCTAGTGTTCGATGCTACCGTGTCATGAAGATTCTAGAAGTGTTTGTTTGGTCAAAACGTGTTTGACTGTTTTTCATGAATTCATTAGTAAATCTAAGTATGGATTGATGCAGTACAGGAAAATTGTTTTGTACATCGAGATGTGTGTATTGGCGCGTTATGTTTGAGCGGGAAGTTTGAAAGTCAAATTGTAAACCTCTTAGGGCAAGTTTAAAGCGATGGAAGGCTTTAGAGTTTGATGACAATATTTATGTGATAAGGATGAAAGAATTATGTGTTGATCGTGGATAGTTGATGGGTGTATGAAGGTGTGATCAAGCCAGGATGTAGTTGAGTCTGAATAGAAGTGAATATGTGCATTACAATAGATCTGATCAGGCAAAGAAGATGCTGTTTTCCACATCATTCTATTTGTTGTTTGCTAACAGTTGCAGGAGTCAAAATCCCTTAACCGGGTGGATCCTAATAGGTCCTTATTGTAAATCCTTTAACAGGGTGGCACATTAGCTTGTGTCTTAAGTCCTCTAACAAGGCTACTCCTAACAGGGTAAAGCTCCTAACAAGGCTAGAGGTAAATCCTTTAACCGGGTGGCACCTAACAGTGTCTTTGTAAACTCCTAATAGGGTTAAGCTCCTCACATGGTGTACTTCAGAAGAGTGCATTATTTTCTGGGTGTTAATTCCCATCGTGGTTTTTCCCAAATTGGGTTTCCATGTGAAAAATCTTTGTGTAAGTGTTTCATTGCTTTTGGGATGTTCTTATGTGTTTGAAGTTTTCATTTGCTGCTATTAAGTTAATCTTGTGAATGTTGGTTTAAGTTTAAGAGGTTGAAAAGTTGGATTAATTGGTTGATTAGTGATTCACCCCCATCTCAGTAATCTGATCTCTTAGGACTTGTTAGTTTAAATTAGTAGTATAATAAAAACCTTGTTTCAAAGGGGCAGGTATTGTTGTTGTTGATTGTATGTAGTTATTATGCTATGAAAGATATATCATTTTGCCATCTATTGCCTTATGTGATTTTGTGCTATCTCTTGTTATTCATGTTATGTCATTTATATGCACTACTGTTGAATGATTACTATTGCGTTATATGAAACAATACATTTCCAGTTTGGCAGATAACATTTTGGTGCCGTTGCCTAAGTTCGGATCTGAAGGTCTAAGGAAGTGAGATTAGGTGGGATGGCGGCATAATGGGTCGCACCTTTGACCAACAAGTGGTAGTAATTGATAGCCATGTTGAGAACAATAACAAAGTGACCCGAGAAGACCAGTTTACACAAGATTTGGTTTTAGGCATGGGATGTGTTAGTTGACGAGTATGTGCAGTGGGAGGCTCAGGAGAGAGTGGTCCTGACTAGTAGAATACGTGCCAAACTCATAGTGAGGGCTCCTGTGTACGATCTTTTGGGTAGCCTTCCAAGATTGTTGGCTCGCGCATTGCTGGAAATTTAGGAACAATGTGAGGCAAGAGAGAGGGAGCACCGTCGGCAACAAATATTGCAATGGTATGAAGAGAGGAATCGAAGGGAGGAGGAACCACACAACACAAGTAGGTGTCACATCTATAGAAACTCGAATAATTATTGCCCAACTTGCCAAACAAAGATAGAAGGCGACACACGAGGGTAGAGATAGAAGCAGGTCTTTGTGAATCTGAGAACAAGCAGAGAGGTGTCAATCTTTGCAGCAACTAGATGAAAAATCTATTAGCCCACCATGACGTAACCAGAGTGGCACCCCTTTAAATAGTGAAGGGAGAACACAACTGTTCAGACAAGAGTGGGAGGGGATTGCAAGGGAACTACCACTCCCGAACATTTCCTAGGTACAAGAGGGGTCTGACGTGGAGAGTTGGGAGGGTGACTTGTGCCAACCAAACCATTTGTATACTCTGAGTAAGATAATAGCAAGGAATGGACTCTTGAAGGGGAGGTAGTAGATTTATTTTAAAGTACCTTGCAGGGCATTGAAAATTTGGTTATCTCAGAGGAGTCAAGAATAGGGAGAACAAAACCAAAAACTTGGGGGAGAAGGGAATATTGGTACTATGAGGGAGGTAACCAAGGCATGAATTAGAGAGTTGGAGGGGTAGAGGTCTTGCACGTAGTCGAAAGGTGCGAGAGATGCGGAGGAGGAATTGGCCCACTTGAGTCTAATAACGTGCATGATGCCGACCATGGAGGAAAAATGGCAACCCCCCGGAGAAGCATAAACTTTGCAAATTCCGCGAGGACAAATTAGAGGACTTGATCCGCCATTGTAAAACATGTGTAACCATATGGGAGGCAAACGGTCAAGACGACCACGACTATTGGTTGAAGGCTTTTCCTGCCACCCTATGAGGAATTGTAATTGATTGGTACATAGACCTGCCAGTTAGCGACAAGGGATCTTGGGACGACTTGAAAAAGGCATTCCAAGAAGAGTTTAGATTACTTCGTGATGATGATGTAGTAGCAAAAATTTACAATACAAAGCAAGGGAAAAATGAGGCCGTGCGGGCCTACTATAGCAGGCTGAAGGAACTCTTTGGTAAATTAGAAACCAGCCAGCAGATGGCTTGAAGAAAAGGTGGTTCATCAAAGGGCTGAACCCTTCCGTTCAAAACAAAATGAAAGTGGTACCACCAACCATATGAAGAAGGGATACTGAGATTGGGAAATTGCTCAGAGGATGAAACCAGTTCCCTCAATGAGTTATTCCACTGGTAGATGGAGGATTATAAAGTTTTCCACCCAAGTTGTTACATGTTGGAGGTGCTGGAGCCTGAAGCGGAAGAGGACTCCTACCCTCCTGAGTACGGTTAGTATAAGGAAGGCGTGGCATGGGTGGACATTACCCGAACACACCGATTTGAAAGGGATAAGGTGGTGAAGTATGAGGAACCGAGCATAGAGAAGGTGAACTTGGGGAAGGATGACCCAAAGGTGATTCTGGTCGGACATGACAAGGACTCAATATTTAACACGACAACATTCAAGATATTCCTGGAATACAAGGATGTGTTTGCATGGACATACAAGGACTTGAAGGGCCTATCACCTGAGCTTTGCATCCATGTAATTCCCTTGATACCAAGTGCACTTTGTAAAGAGCCTAGCTGGCTCTTAACTGCAAACTGTTTTTTTTTTGGTATTTGTTTTTTGTAATTTTTGTATTTTTGAACATATATAAGTTTTGACAATTTTCTCAATATAGGAAATGATACATAACAACAAACTACTTTTTTTCCCAAATTGTTCACTAATTTATTCAATCTCAAATACTTGCAAAAATCCAAGAAGTAATTCATACATCTAAAATGGCAAATTAGCACCTCTAGAAAACTCGGCTGCCTGGCCACATTAGACGCAGCCCTTGGAAGAAGACGTTGCCCTTGAAAGATGATGCTATTTTCCCCAATGAATGATGCAGCCCTTTGTAGTAATTGACGCAGCCTCAAAAAAAACATAAAGCGTGGCTCTATGGGAGTCCACACAGCCACTATGGGAGATAACGTGGCCTCCTTGTATTGGACGCAGCCACCTTAGGGAGTTGGCGTGGCTTCCTTGTGTTGTACGCAGCCACTAAAGGAATTTGCAGCCTCCTAAATTCCCACGTGAGGTTCAAGGGAAAAATCGTACCAGCATGAAAGAGTCATAGACTGAATTATCATAGCTCATTATCATCAAACTTGGTTTACAACAGTACCAAGTTTGCAGCCTTGAAAATCAGAATTAATTTCTCAGAATCAGAGCACAATTCACCACTGAAATCCAATGATTCAAAGTGCAGAAAAGGGGACGAATTAGTCCTCAAACTCTAGCTGAAGAACTTCTCAACTATCTCTCCAAATGATAAAAAAAAACCAATAATGAATAATGAATTCTCCGTAGAGTCTCTTTTTTATAATAAATGAAGTGTGGCTTCTCCAACACACTTTTCACGTAAAGGGCTTCTTGCACACACTTTCAAATTATAACACAAATGATAAGGTTATATATTAAGATAACTTAATAAACAAC
Organism: Chamaecyparis obtusa; assembly: GCA_027943335.1. Classification (NCBI taxonomy): domain Eukaryota; kingdom Viridiplantae; phylum Streptophyta; class Pinopsida; order Cupressales; family Cupressaceae; genus Chamaecyparis; species Chamaecyparis obtusa. The sequence goes on along the minus strand of BSBK01003711.1, from coordinate 1,196,850 downwards.
TTATAATAAAAGAAGCTCCATTAAATAGACTCTATTATATGCTAATGACGCCCAACAACCTGTGCCTCCAGTGCACTGCTAAAAATAGCACCCGCCCAAAATAGACTTACTAAAAATAGTAAGTCCCTCAAACTGAGAACTTTGCAAATGAATCCGTACTCCACTAATACCAATGCCCAGACACTCTGCTAAAAATAACAATCATGACGATCATCCCAAAAAAGCACTTACTATAAATAGTAAGTTTGTCAATTTGACTCAAATGAATAGCAATCTTGACATCACAGACCTCCAGGGTGGATATTGACCACTGGCCTCCAACATCTTGATTAGCCTACGAAGGTCACAAAAATAAGCTAATCCCATACGCCTAAAAACGGGGACATTACACACGTCCCATACGGAAGAGACCGTATTGCATGAATAAAAACTACATGGCGAAAGTTTAGGAAGAAATTGAGAAAATGCTAGATGCAGGAATCATCTTCAAGGTGCCAACGAGTGACCAGGTGTCACCGATTGTGATCTCTTTAAAGAATGAAGCCAACCAAATCCAACTTTGTGTAGACTGTAGATGTCTTACTGCCATCACAATCAAAGATCCCTTCCCCATCCCTTTCACAAACAACATACTGGAAGAGGTGGCAGGGCACAAGATGTACTCGTTCATGGATGCGTTTTCTGGCTACAACTAGATTAGTATTGCCAAGGACAAACTGAAAATTACATTCGTCATGTAAGACGGGTGTATGCATACAACAAAATTCCCTCCGGGCTATGCAACCCTCCTGCCACCTTCCAGAGGATCATACTCCATATTTTTGACAAGATGTTGGTCGGGAATTTCAAAGCCTTCTTGGATGAATGGTCGATATACAACAGGGAGGAAACCCACCTCACAATGCTCTGGGAGTGTATGGAACAATGTCAGAGGGCACAACTGGCACTCAACCCCAAGAAGTATCAGCTCATGGTGCCACAGGGTAAGCTACTTGAGCATATAATCTGCAAGGAAGGTTTAAAGACAAACCTTGGTAAAGTGAAAGTTATCATTGAGATGGAAAGTCCGGAGGATGTGATTGGAGTAAAGTCCTTAGGGCATGTTGGCTATTACCGGCGGTTTATTTAAGGATTTGTAGAGATCTCATTTCCGCTAGACAAGCTGACAAGGAAAGATGGACCATTCACATGGGGAACCGAACAAGAAGAAGCATTCAAAGAACACAAGTCCAGATTGGTCAGTACACCTATTCTGGTATATCCAAACTTTGACAAGGAGTTCCACGTACATGTGGATGCCTCAAATTATGCCATCGGTGCCACTCTGGCACAAGCTAGCACAGGAAGGCTGGACCATCCAATATACTTTGTGAGCAGATTGCTGTCAAGGGTAGAAAGGAATTACAATACGACTGAAAGGGAGGCGTTGGGCATGGTGTACGTTGTCCAAAAATTCCGACACTATCTCCTTGCCACACCCTTCACATTCTATGTGGATCACCAAGCACTAATTTACTTGTAAACAAACCCGTCATACAAGGGTAAGTTGGTGGTTGCTCTTACAACAGGAATTCACATTCACAATCATCGTACGTCCAGGAAAGAGGCATGTTATTGCTGACCAATTGTCTAGAATAAAATTAGGAGAGCCTGTTGACGGCGTGAATGAAGACTTCCCAAATGCCCATCTGTTCTAGATAGCCATTCTACCTTCCTGATACGAGCATATTGGCCAATACTTGTCCACTTCCACGTTTCCCTGGTAGATGCCACCAAGTGAAAGGAGAAAGTTGGCACTGAAGAGTAAAGCATTCCAACTTGTCAGTGGGTTATACAAGATGGGGCCCGACCACGTGCTGCGCAAGGGTGTCATGGAGGAGGAAATTCCAAGTGTGCTGAGGGAGTCTCATGAAGGGGTGACAGGACACATGGGGCCGGATGCGACCACATGGAAGGTACTACTTGTAGGGCTTTGGTCGCCAACCTTGCACATTGACGCTCAAGAGTGGGTGCTTGGATGTGACACTTGTCAAAGGGCGGATAAGCTGTTAAAAAGAGACTTCATGCCATTGTTTACTTCACAACCTCAGGAGCAGTTCAAAAGGTGGGATCTGGACTTTGTTGGACCTTTGAAGGTAAGTGTTGCAGGGTGGTGTAGGTATATAGTGGTAGCCACTGAATATTTGACAAAGAGGGTAGAGACCAGAGCACTTTCGGATAACACGACACTTAGAACAACTCGATTTCTTTATGAGCAAATTGTGACACAGTTTGGCATACCCATATCCATCCCCAGTGACCGAGGAGTGCATTTTGTGAACCATGTCATTCGAAGCATGACAACAAAATTTTGAAGATTCCATAACTTGTCAAGCCTATACTACCTTGAGCCAATGGACAGGCTAAATAAGACCTGTGGAGTGGAACAAGGAGATTGGGAAGAAAGACTTCCAACCGTACTCTGGGCGTACCACCTATGAGGTGACAACTGGGCATAGATCCTTCCAACTCATGTACGGGTAGGAGGTTGTGGTACTGGCGAAATACACTGTATCAAGTCTGAGAGTGATAGTTTAGAACCGCTTGGGAGACACAGAGAGTTTAAAGGACTACTGTTTAACTTGTTGAAGTTGGATGAACGATAGATGACAACACAATGGGATATCGAGGTGGCTCAACGATGGAGAATTTTGGCATGACAAGCACTTCCGGCGAATGAATTTTTGGCCAGGGCAGTTAGTTTTGAAGTATAAGGTCGTAACGAAATCAAAACCGACAAGTTCAAGGTCCTCAGGCTTGGGCCCTATAAAGTAAGAGAGGTGGGAAACAATGCTGTTGTAAAACTTACCACGCTGGACAACAAACTGATCAAGGAACCAATAAACGGGTCCCAAGTTAAAAATCTACCAAGAGAGGAAAGTGCGCATTGTAGAAATCAACATGTTGGGGTATGCAACCAAAGGAGATTGAACCGTTGGCCGAGAAAATGAGATTGTAGAGGATCCAATAATAAGGGAAGAGCCATATAGGCGAGACCTGGATTGGGCAAAGTCAATGATGGATCTTGAGGAACCGCTGACGAGGAAGCATGTGGAGGGTATTGCAGTACCTAGAGTGCACAAGCACCTTACAAATGCACTGTTTGGACCTTTGGCTCTCTAGATGAGAATAAATAGGTATTGGAGATGGAAGGCACCTTATGAAGGGAGAAGAGAAGGTTTTGTTGCTTATGACATTGATGAGGAAGCTGAAGAACAACGAAAAAATGAGCAAGCAACAAGGGGTGAGGGCGTGGAAGAAGACTTGGAGGAAGAAATTGATCTAGAGTAGTATGGTGCCACCCTGGGACCATGCTTGATTAGTTAGGAATTTGCTAGGAATTTGCTTTGAAATCCGTGCCTGTTGAATTTCAGTCTTGAAGTTTGTACCTGAATTCTTCGAAATGGCATCTTTGACGAATCTGATGTTGGAGGGCAGTCAATGATTCAATGGCCGCAATTATAACACTTGGAAGCAGCGCATGCTGACTATCTTCGAGTACTGTCGCCTGGATGAGCTTGTTCTAGGCACAAAGACTCGTCCAACCTCTGACCAAGCAGAACAGGACAAGTTTGATGATCGCAATCGAGAGGCTGTTATGCTTCTCAAGCTCTCTGTTATCGATGATCAACTATCGCAGATTCCTTCCGACAAGTCAGCTGCAGAAATTTGGAAATATCTGAAGGAGCTGCATGAAACATCTGACAAGAGTCGGGCATTCTTTCTGAAGAATCAACTATTCTCCATTATGATGGATGAACGTATGTCCTTACAGGAGCATCTGACAAAGATTAAGGACATCCGCGATCAGCTCGAAGCTATTGGTCGGAAAATGGAGGAAGAGGATATGGTAGTCATCACTCTGAAAAGTCTACCATTGTCCTATGAGCACTTCATAGAAACACTCAACATTACGTCAACTAGTGTTGATCTGAAGTTTCCAGAATTATGCACCAAACTCCTGCAGCAAGATCATTGGAAACAACAATTTGGCAGCAGTGCTTCTACAGCCTCCTCAGAGCAGGCATTTGTTGCAAAATCCTTTCAACAGAACATCGGCAACCATCAGTCTTCTCAGCCTTTCCAGCATCAACCTTCTGCTCAATCCCTGGATGGCTCTACGAAGAAAAATGTGCAGTGTAATTACTGTCACAAGTTTGGCCATATGAAGTTCGAGTGCCGGAAACGTTTGGCTGCCCAAGTGAAGCAAAATGCTTCCCAGCCAACAGCACAAGTCGTCGAGCTTCATGATCAAGGCGAAGTTTTTTTTTTTGCCTTCTGAATCTATTTCTGTTTTTGTTTTTGGGTTTGTTGATTTTCTGCTTAAAAATCATTTCATGTTGTTTGTAATACGCAAGGTTGCTTGGGATTCTGGGTTTTTACCGTTTTTTCCACAAAAACGAAGTTTTGTAATTGCAGTCTGTTTTGAGTCATAGCACTCTTCTAGCAAAGCTTCTTGGTTTCAACATTTTGTAGATCTAGGGAGGGTCTCAGTTATCACAGAATGTTCCGACATCCGTACGTTGACCATTAAGGGAGGGTATTAAGATAATATCTTTAATATCTTTATTAAGATATTATCTCCTTAGTTAAATACTTTCTACAATGGTCAACTACTTGTCTGCAGTTCGTCTTTCAGTCTAGATAGGAATGTTTCCTATCCTGTCTTCAGTTTTGTTTCTAATTTCGTCTTCAGTCTACGTTGTTTCTTTTAGAAACGTCTTTATAATCCATTATAAGGAACACATTTGTTCCTCTGTCATCAATAATCAATAATTCGGAAATCCATTAATCTGCCAATTTTGGTTTCTGTAATAACCGTACGCCATATGCCAACAATAGAGGAAAAACACCGTACGGTAGAGGGAGAATGTTAGAGGTGCACCATTCTATCCGTATAGAGACCACGCCATCTGTACACCAATACGGACCTGAGGAGCACTTCAGCCGTACGCTGCTTCTACAGTCGCAACAAGGAAGTGTATGGGGAAGGGTACAAATAAAGAAAATGGTGAAGGGAAGCTTTGGAAACCCTAAAAAGTGTAGTTATGCCATTCGTTATAAAGTCGGGGCCATAACCAAAAAAACGTTACAATCACAGATGACAACTTCAAGAAAGAAGAAGGGAAAGGTGCAAAAAAACAAAGATGAATTAGATTGCAATAGAGAATCTGATGTTTGAAAGTATTACAGGAAGTGAGTGCAAGGCCTAGTGGGAAAGCACTCCAAAAAATCATCCCTTAAAGGATTCACTGCAAAAAGATGAGATAGATAAAATTGTTTTCATGCCCATTTTCAGCCTTAGAGATTTCAAGCCGGTCTTACACACTATGGTTCATGGCACCTTGTCGCACTAGGGCATAGAAGGCTCCTGAGGCAACACAAGGGAATGAAGTAGAGACATCTAAGGAAGTTGAGTTTGTACCCGTACGGGAAGGACCCATACCAGGGATAGTGCCAAAAGGGTACTGGAAGTACTAGAAGAGACTCTACACGAGAGTGCCACACAAGAGGAGTTCATACGAAAGGAGGTGATACGGATGGGAGTCATACAGATAGGAGACAAAAGGGTAGTAGAAGGGGATGGCGCATGACAGTGCATCAGGAAGTGCTAGAGAGGTTGTCGGTGGTTCCAGATTGGGGTGCAAAGAAGTTGCAGAAGATAGTGTTTACTCCACCTCAGCTATCATCCATGGCACACTTAGTCCTACCTCAGCAATTACCACATGCCAAGTTGGTAGATCTCAGAACACATAGGGGAGGGGTCCACACTATTCGTATCACCACTCCACAAGGAATTGAGAGAGTCCACCCTGTTGCACTCATGGTCACTTCGGCACCCCCAACTGGAATAGTTACTCCAGCCACAATAATCACAATGTTAGTGCCAGCTACCGAGGGGCATCTATAGAGGTGGCAGTGCCTACCACCCTCATGGATGCAAATGCAGACCCAGAAGCAAATAGCATCTTGGCGAAGTTTCAGATGAAAGTGGATGACATACTACCACCCTCACCCACGTTGATGATGGGACACCATGTTGAGGAAGAAACTAGGGAGGTGCCATCAATTACCTAGCCAGAAGTCGTGGAGGAAGGAGGAAGCCATCATATGGGAGAACTAGGGGTTGGTGCCATAGAAGATGGTGGGGCAAAGAGTTCCTCCCCAAGATTTGGAGACTCGACACAACAATTCTTAGGAGAATTGCAGGCCACGACAACAACTACACGGGATATGGTGGACCGAGTGAGAGATTTGGACATGGGGCCAGTTACCATGGCAATAGAGGCATTCCTGAGATTTATAACAAAGGGGTGTAATAGGGAATTCACTGAATGCCTCACAGGGAAAGGGTGGCCAGAGATGGAGGTATCAGAGAAGGTAGAGGCATGGAGTACACCGCATGTTGTGGCAGGACATAGAGGGCACATAGGGATGATGAGCATCCTTTCTAGGATAGAGAAAACCTTTCGAGCAACATTCCTACAGTTACATCATATGACATGCATGACTCGAAAGGCAGAGGAGCGTACTGTTACTCTAGAGGGAGAGGCAGCCTTATAGGTGAGAGTGAGGGAACTTGAGAATGAGTCAACACAAGAGAAGATAGCTCGCGTGGGAAAGGAGCAACAGTTGGCAATTGCCCAGAAGGATTTGATAGATGCCTTAAGATTACTTAAGGCGACACGTGAAAAGCAAATGGTAGCAGATAGAGACCTGAGGATCCTTCGCCAACAGCTTCCACATGCTACGACCTCGGCTACTCCAAGGATGTCTTCTCACCTGTCCCAGTAAACTTGCTTTAAATTTTCCCCATTTTGATTTGTGTCGTCTAGAAGACGACAAGTTTTGTGGGGGGATGGTGTAGACGACAATTATGCCATCAGTAGTCAAATAATACTTTTGTTAGTTTAAATTAGTATTTTAATAAAACCTTGTTGCGAAGGGGTGTCAGTTGCTGATGGTTGGCAGACTTAACCAATTGTCGAGTCTTTTTGTAGTCAGATGGAACTGGTATTGTTATTATTGATTGTATGGAGTTATCATGCTATGAAAGATATATCATTCTGCCATCTATTGCCTTATGTGATTCTGTGCTATCCCTGGTTATTCATGTTATGTCATTTGTATGCACTACTGTTGAATGATTACTATTGCATTATATGAAACAATACATTTCTAGTTAGGCATCTAACAACTTGCAATTGTCTACCAATAATGTCTTTTTCTTTTTGCCAAAATAAGTGGTAAGAACCGTCTCGTAGCTTGGGATTTCATATACTTTTGGTGCCTAATTAATTGACATGACCATCTCTTGCCAATATGGAGAGTAGACCACATTAAATAGATTCTATTTGCATACAAAAAATGAGCAATATTTTGATCTGTATCCTCACGAATTTGTAAATTAAATTCTTTTTCAAGAAGTTTTAAATTGCTTCTCTTGGGACATGTAGATGTTCATAAATTTGATTCTAGATGCAAAGGGGGTTTATTTAGAGTTAGAGTGATATTTGTTTTGATGTTTGAAAACTATTATCAACTTCACCATGTTCTTTTTGATATTTTGCAATCTTTTCAATTGGTAGCCTATTCCCTATACAATCATGAACATATGGACTAGGGAATAATGGACATCGTGTACCTATTATGTGGCAAAAGTGTGTGCGAACCCTACTATAGGAACTTCTATAATCTTTTAGACACTCATGACACTTCAATTTATAACCACCACCACCTTGAATTTTGTCGAGGATGGTTAGTGGAGATTTTGGGTCTGATTTAATCCTCTTATCATTTTTTGGTGTTTTGACATTGGATGATGATGTTAGTGCCATGCTTAATATCCTAAAATAATAATTTTTATTAATAAACTTATAAAATACAAATAATTATAAATTGAGTTTATAAAACACAAATTATAATTTATAAATTGATTTAAAATTTAATTTAAATAAATTATAATTATGTTTAACATTTTCTATTTCACATTTATTTTTTACAAGAATATACAAATTAAAAATCTATAATTATATGCACAATAATTTTCAAATTTATATCTAAATTTTAATTTTAAATAATTCAATATATTAATAAAATAAAGGAAATAAGTATATTATATAATTATTATTTGATTCCATCAATAATTTAATTTTTTTTTTAGTACGTTATAATTTATTATAAAGAAACTAAAATCTAAATAATAATAAAATATTGGATAGCTTTTAGGTTTCCAATATAAAATCAAGTGTTTACAAAATTGCATGTATTAGTATTAAAAATAAAATATGATTCTGGTGAGTAAAATAAATCTATAAAATTATTTTGAATGGAAACTATCATTTGAAATTAACAATAATGTGAGTACAAGGTGACATCAACCTTGCAAATCCCAAGCCATTCACATTAATATTTGTACTTTATAGCTAATTGTAATTATATGTTCAAGAAGTGAACACAAAGAGGTGATCAAGATAAACTAAAATGGACAAACTACACTCTTTCCCTCATTCACTTGTGACATGAATGTGCATTTAATCTAATTTTAAGCTAGCTTGCACCGATAGATGTTAAATTAGAAGCTGAAGATAAATGTATCTTGTTTCTTTGCTTTGTCTGAATCTTGGGCAAATCTAATTGTTGCAATAAGCAATGGTTAAATAGAGCCATTTATGGACAACTTGATTGCCATAATTCATTCAAAAGATGTGAGAAGAAAGTTTGATTGTTGGCTCCCAAGATGTGTTGTATGTGCGAGAATGTCCATAGAGAGGGCCTAAATGTAATGTCTCCTTCTTGAGTTCAACATGGAATCTAGTCGTTAGTCCATGCTATTGTGGTCCCGAGGGCTAACTAGTAGTATCAAAGGGATCCTGGAGGGGTTTGGCCTAGGCGGCTTTAATTCCAGGCCAAACGGAGTTCGTTTGCTTGCTTTTAAATGAGAAAGGTTGTTTAAAAAGTGACTGTTCAAATATATTATTTTATTACGAAGGGGGGGGTCACTTTATGAACTTAACATTTGAACACTTTACTATCCGATTGCACCTTATCGGGCGGTTCCTTCATTTTTTAAAAGAGGCTTCGAATCTTGGTTTATTCTAGCTGTGCGTTACACACCTAGGGTGACACATCGCAGAGAATGGCTTGCATTCTGGGAAACGTTAGGGTAAGGTGAAGAGTTGCCTTGAGGGAGAAAGAGATTTATGGAGGAAGAGGATGGTATTACGGGGAGGGAGGATTTGCAGAGATTTTAGTTGGTATTTTTCATACATCGAGTTTAAGGGATGTCAACCCCTTCTACTATCAGTCTTGACGCCATTGCATATGGTCTTGGGACCAGGGAGGGAGGATTTGCAGAGATTTTAGTTGGTATTTTTCATACATCGAGCTTAAGGGACGTCAACCCCTTCTACTATCAGTCTTGACGCCATTGCATATGGTCTTGGGACTCAAGGAAACCGAAAGCAAGCTCAGTATAATGGTAATTGTGAATACCTTACAAACCCACAGCAAGCATCCCATCAGGTGCAACTTTATAGTGGAGGCACAACTTGGATGAGTTCAAGTATCAGTTGTGTTTACACGGAGGGATTGGAGGATAATCTTATTACTGTCATCGCAAGGATATGTTCAGGTTGCTTGGAATGATTGCAGACATCTCTTGACGAGTCTCTGGTTGTTGTATCCTCTATTACTGTTTCCTACCATTCACGGGAGTGAATTACAACCCACATAGGCAGACCAGAATATCGCAAAGATGTTGTTAGAAAGTAAAGTCCACCAAGATAACTGAGAGGGGGGGGGGGGTGAATCAGTTATCTGATAATTATAACTTTTATCATTTTCAACAGCATTTAACCATGTAAGCAATGCAATTACTAACCATACAAAGATATTCATACACAATGACACAATAACACAAGATATGTTGACTAGGGAACCTCTTGATCAAAGAGTAAACCCCGGTGGGAATGATGCCCACAAAAGATGCACTAATATGAATATTCCTTGTGAAAGGATGGACTTTGTTAGGAGTCTTATGAAATACATTCAATACATATAAATCCCTGTTAGGAGATTTTGAATCCCTGTTAAAAGATTCTAACCCTGTTAAGAGTTATGGAAGATAGAAGGACCCACTGCCCAAACAGCTTCAGGGTAAGATCACTGAACACACTGTCCAAATAACCTTAATATTATTCAGCAGAATAATATGAAATATGCTACCTCCTTACTATGCCAAACCGCACTCACTACTACATCAGATCTCAATTCTAGATCTCTGTACTTCGCATGTCTTCCTTCACAATTTCGCTTTCACAACCTCTTAGACTCTTTTCTTCACTTCATGCTTACATTCGCATGCAACCAAAACCATGCTCACACTTCTTTCATATATTACAACTACATACAATAAGGAAAAACATTCCTTCCTTTGTACCACACTCAAATAATTACAAATGAGTTGGCACACAATTACAAAATAAAAGTTTCCACACGCTACATCAAAATTACACAAAACTGTTGGCTTCCAAATGCAATAACTCTTCACTCGTGCAACCTCGAAGTTTGCGCAGTGAACCACGTCACCATCAATGTGTCTCAAACTTCCCTTTAACTATGCAAAACCAGATTCCATCCCGATTAGGAGATATCATCCGATTTCCACAAACCGCTACTCAGGAACACTGCCTGAATATGTTTTTACCAAAATACTCATAACTTTCATGAATCAATGAATTACTGTTTGCGCTCTTACCCATAGACAAATAACATATCAAAGAGTATAACATCAACATCGCATAGCTCCAACTGTAATATCCCATGTGCGCTAATCAAAACACTGTCTGCTTCTCTGCTAGTCTCCAGAAGATCACTGTGTTGACATCAATGACAATCATAGTCATGAATGCAACAACTGCTACAGAATGACTGCCAACATCCAGCATTCATTCCTAACAGATGTTCCTCACCGCGTGAGGAGTATTGTTGTTGACGGCTTGGCGCAGGGAGCTGGAGGTGCTAGAACGAATTGACCCAGCCATGTCCGGAGAATATATTGGTAAAGGTGACCGTCCGAGCGTGTTGGCACTCTCATGTAGTTCCTATGCGTTGGGGATGAAGCACACGAGCTGCGGCCATCAAGACGTGAAACTGTATGTACCCAAATCCATGGGACTTTGGGCTGGGCTCTAGTTTAATTTCTGTAGTGTTAAGGTCTGAACATGCATATGATTTGGATAATATAATATTCTGAAGTTCCAAGGTGTATTGAAATCGGATGAACGATCTTTGTAAAACTTAGTTTTCTGCTATTCAGTTTCATGTTCGGTTATATTATTTTTCCATTTAATTAATAACTGCAAACATTTTGAAATGTTGAACACAAACTCTGTCAACTCGCTTAAACAAGAAAACTCAGTGAACAGTGATTAGCAAACCTTTTTCTCAAAGTTCTCCAAGTGACAGTGAATTAAATTATTACGAAGGGGGTGGGCCATCTCACTAAAGTAGATAAGAAGAGGGAGAAGTGTCATTTGCCCAAGTAATTTTGGTTGATCTGCAACAATAAATAATGTGTTTTAAGTAGTTTATGTTATTTAGTAATATAAATAAAATTAAATATGTTTATATAAAAATAGATTAATAAAATTTAAATATTTTGGTCTATGGGAGGCCGACATACTCCAGGATTATTTTTCTCTTTGCCCAACTTGTTGATAGTATTTTGGCTGTCGCCTATATAAGAGGTGGAGGCATTCAATTTCAATCATCTTGAATTGTTTGAGCATTTCACTTCATGCACATGTGGTCTACTAAGATGAAATCCTGAGAGGCTCTCTGTGGTAGGGCGAAAACCCTACCCTTTTAAAAGGAAAAATAACATTAAGGAACAAAAAAGAACTAATCGAGGAGCAATTGTTTGAAAGTAGATATTATTATAAAGATAAAAATGCAAAACCAAGAGCAACCGCATCAAGAACCAAGGAGGCACAAGATTTGTAAGGGGGAAAAGAGAAGGAAAAACCCCCATGATTATGTAGATGGCATAAAGCCTAAATAAAATACAATAAGAGAAAGAGACAGAGAGAGATTAACATAGAAATGCTTCTATAGAAGGAAAGAGAGGCACCTAAAATATATAGAGGTGACGGAGAGGAGTTATACAGTAACTCCCAAGTCTAAGGATGCCATCTAACATCCTATGTGTGCGCAATGTGTCCAAATCCTCGTAAGGAGGAAATCTAATATTCCAAATGTATGGTATAAACAAAATGAGTTGTGAGAACTCATAAAAGACAAAGGACTTGTAGGGATTCCTTAGGAATATTTCTAAAGTGACAAAAGAAGGAAATTAACTTTACCAAGTAAAGGTTAATTCCTAACACCCCCTCTTAATCTTCTCTTGGGGAGTTCACAACAAACCCTTCAATGGGTAGCAAACCAAGATTTTTATAATGAGAGAAATTTATATCTACAAAGAGGTTTGGTGAGAATATCTGCAAATTAATCTTCACTCTTACAATACAAAAGAGAAATTTGTTTGTCTTCAATTTGATGTAAACCCAAATCTTCATGTTGTCTTCTTAATCATAGGGCCTCTTTGGATGCGTAGGTACAACCTTTATATTCAGCTTTCTGTGGATCCAAAGAAGCAGATTCTTGCTTTTTACTATTCCAAGAGATTGCACCTGATCCAAGAAAGAAACAAAATCCACAAGGGGATCTCCCCCTAGATCTGAATCAGAATATCCTTTTAAATAAATTCACAATTTTCATCATAAAATAAACCAACATTAAGTGTACCTTGAACAATAATTCTATGCTTTCTTTTCACTACACAATTTTTGTTGTGGTGTATATGAAACATATAGCTTATGTGTAATACCAAATGATTTTAAATAACCATTGAAAATATTGACATATGCCTTATCATAATCAGGTCTAAGAATTATGAGTTTAAAACTAGTTTGCCTTTCAATAGATGTGAGAAAATTTCAAGAACTTGATCAAGTTTATAATCATCAACATAAGTAAGTGCCTACCAGATAGCAATGCAACATTTAGGTTCTAGGATGAATCGGTGGGTTGGTTAGTGGGGTGCTTGGTTGGAGGGAGGGCCGAATGGATGGATAGAGGGTGGCAAGGGTGCAGGGATGGATGAATTGGATACCCCATGAAAGCCTATGAGGAAAATTAGATCAGACAATATATATTTGATGAGTGCTTATAGCATTAGAAAGTATGTATGTAGGGTTAGATGGTGTATGACATCTATATAGTTTGGTAGACTGTGCAAAGATTACACAGACTAAACTTGTCCTATATAATATAAGCCTGTAAGCTGACCTCTACTCAGAATCTTTTCCTCCACCGACACCAGTTTGATCAGCTGAATTCAGGAGCAAGGTATGGAAATGATTTTGTTTATAAATGTACTGTCTTTCCAAAATGGAATCAAGGACTCAGAACATGGAGGATGTCTACACTACCATTGAAGAACAATATGCTGATATATTATAATTTTTAACAGATTTTAGCTGATGTTTATGTAGTATTAGTGTTTTACTGAAGATGTTATAGATTTCCTTGATGAATGCATGGCTCTTAGATGCAGTGCATAGAAATGATGGATGAGCTCTATATTAGTGGCCTTCATGCTAATTTTTAAGGAGAGACGCTTGGTTTCCTTTCCGTTGTAAGGAGTTATTCTAGCCTGACATTTTTGGATTCACTTCAACGGGAAAGTAGGTGGCTTCTATATTTAATATTGGCTTTACTATCTCCCTGATGAGTGGTGGCTCTATTTAAATCTTTTTGTAGAGATAATGTCTACTGTCCACTTCTACTGTCCAGCTTAGGGAACCTGCACCCGCATATTTTGGTGATTATATTTGAATATTATATAAGTATATTTCTCTTCATTTACTGAAGCACCCTGATTTCAAGGATGCTTCTATCCGTATACCTGTATATGTACACCCACATTTACAAGGGAATATGCTTTCCATGATATCAGTTTGGAGTACAATGGAAATGAAGGAATTTGTTTGTTGGTTAATCTATTCTCCACAGAATGCTGACAATGAAGTGATGTGAGACTATAAAGGATTTCCATGATAGATTTAGTGGCTGTTCCATGCTTAAGTTATTTGAGAATAGCTGTTCTCTAGTTCTTTTAGAGTGCTTGAGTAGGGATAACCTTTTTTTTAATTATACTTATTTAATGTAATAAGTTAAGTGGAAATGGATTTAATCTAACAGTTGGACGGAAATGGCTTTGATTTATTTAATTTCAGAATGGTATGGAAATGTATTTAATTTATTTTAATAATTAGTGATGTGAATTTATTTAGTGGAGTGAATTGTGGATGAAATTAATTAATTATTGTGGTGGTGCTTAGACATTAGTTTAGATGTGTTAAATTTTAGGTGTCTACAGCATGAGCAGAGGTTTATTATTTCCATGTATGCATGTACAAGGAAGGTGGTATGTTACATTGCTATCCCAAAATACATTAATCTATTATAAAGTTTGAAAGGTGATTATATTGATTTCCACTCATCTTTAAACTTGTCTTAGAAGGCCCCTTGCATCATTGGTATTGTAAGCTATATATCATGGACAATGTATCAACACCCTTGTGCTACTTTTGGTTTTCATCTTTAAATATCAATGTCATATCGAAATTATTATATCAAGTTCTCTGTTTGGAAGACAATATACCAATGGTGGATGACTTTTTTTTGGTCGGTAAAATAATAATTTTATTTATATTATTAATGAACTGAGATTTATCTTGGCCTGTACCAAGGGTGGTTACATCTAGGGAAACTATCTTCCCAAAGATAGAACCTTTTCCAAAGACTGGACAAAAAAGACCCATTAACAAATCAAAAGACAAATGGATTCATTCGAAATTCTACATACAATCTAGCAACAGTATTTCACACTAGCTCCTCCCTTTGTCTGAGAATGGAGTATCATATCAAAGTTCATCTTTGCTTTCCTTACTATTTTTCTTTTCACGGTATGCGAACCATTTTCCACCTTGGCAGCCTCAATCTGTTAATCCAAAGATTTCGCCTGGGAAATCCTCACCTGAACAGTCGAGCTGCACGTAGCTTGCTGTGGATCCTTTCTCGTATCTCAACCTCACAGGTCTACTTTTCTCCATTTTTCGGCTTCAAACCTCCAACATCACCCTCCTGCACAACATTAGCAATGTTCAAAATTGGTTGCTCTTCCTGAGTCAAATTCTCAGATGGTTGTTGCAGCCCCACCCCAGACACAACCTGAGAAGAACTCTTTTGCTGCTTATCCTTCTCCACTGTATAGTTTTGATGCGAGACATCTCTCCACTTTGAAGCTGTCTTATGTGATCTGATTTTGGCACACTGGGAGGCCATATGCCCTATTTGAAAGCATTTTCTCCATCTAAAAGGAACCCCCTTGTAATCCAAGGGTTGTACCCAACAACCCTTTGAAGTGTTAATCGATATTTCTTAAAGAAGACCTTCACCTCCATACATTTCTATTAGGATCCGAGCAAAGGTTGAATGAAGGAGATTTGAAAAACCCTCATCCACTATCAAAAAACTACCCAAAAAGTCCCTTCGAAGTTTTAATCGATATTTCTTAAAGAAGACCTTCACCTACATTCATTTCTACTAGGATCCGAGCAAAGGTTGAATGAGGGAGATTTGAAGAACCGCCATCCACTATCAAAAAACTACCCAAAAAGTTTCCAATAGCCTTAAAAGTAAAACAAGTAACAAACCAGAAATGCAATGTGAGATTAGAGCTAGTCTCGCCCAAAGCGGTATCCTGTCAAAAACTTCAGTAGTTGTTAAAAGGCTGGATGTGATATCTTCAGCCTTAGGGGATGCTTATCCTCCTAGCTCCAATGGTGTTCGCATAAAATCTTGTTCCTATCTTGAACATTTTCTAAGACAACAATAAAAAAACCTCTAGCAACTGGATAGATCTGGACACACCCATCCAAACTCGGCTCCCAATGTTCAGTTACCACTTATGTAGATCACTCAAACTCGACCAAAGACCACTAAGATGCTCAATCAAGCCCAACCTTGAAAAAAAAGAGACATTGTGTGCATCCTCCTCCACCTCAATCCCTAGATCCATTGATATGGCACTGATGGATGGTAGCAATGAAGGACCGAGAAACCCTTCATCTTGGCATTGAAACCCATGTGCCTTTTAGACTTACGAGGGCCACTCCCCTGGAGATCGCCCAAATCCATAAACCCCAAAGACACACTGCCCCTGTAGTCGGTCATATTGGGCCACATATTCTAGGCGATGCTTGAAGTCAAATCGTCTCTTCCCCTGCTCAAACCTACTCCATGCCACCTCCCAACCTTCGTTGCGGTTTTCCCTGTTGTCTTCAGATGAAAATGAGACCATTTGCGCTCTCCATTCATGCACCTGAACTTCCCCCCCATCACATGAGCTCTGTTGTAGGTACCCTGCACAGGCTTGAGGCGTTGAAAAGACGCTAGAGTTGTGGCACATCCATAGTGGCTTCATCCTCCTGTCAATAATGGTGGATGACATGTTGCTAGGAGTTTGCTATATTTATTATGTTACTCTCAAAATTTCATTATAGGGTTTATAGCTAGGTTGCATGGGTACTCGTACCCACACCCCTGGGACACGTACCGGGTACTGGTACACGTACCCACGTACCGGGTACTCAGTGGGTACTCGGTGGGTACTTGGTGGAGAGCATCATAGCTAACAAACTTGATTAAGATTTCTGATTTTTGTTTGCCTATCAGCTTCAGCTTGCCGTTTTTCAAGCTTAATTCAATATGTAATCAGTTTGAAATTTTGATGCAATACTGATTAATAGTAAACTTTCTCACTATTCGAGTCAGAAGTTTATCATTTGCAGCATGTTATTTTTATATGATTTAATGTTTAAAGTTTGTTTTCTCTGTTATGCATCTAAACATTTAGCATATATACTATTACAAACGTATTGCAAATCTGAAACTGAAAACAATACATTACATCTGCAAACTTTATTGCTGTTCTTGGTTTGAAAACTCAATGTCATGACTCATATTTTCAGACTTTCTATAAAATATTAAATTATATTAAATTAAAAAATTGATGCACCCAAGTACCCCCGTCCCCTATTTTGAAAAATAGTTTTACCTGTACCCGTACCCGTACCCAAGTACCCCCGTCCCGGTGCAACCTTGGACTTTATAGTTAAACAAATTTTGATTTTAGTGACATTTATACTTTTGAAGGCCATTGGAATACTATTTGTGGGATAAGAGTCCTACAGAATACATGTGTGAAACAAAATGAAAATCTTCAGCCTTAGGGGATGCTTATCCTCCTACCTCCAATGGTGTTCGCATAAAATCTTGTTCCTATGCTGAACATTTTCTAAGACAACAATAAAAAAACCTCTAGCAACTGGATAGATCTGGACACACCCATCCAAACTCGGCTCCCAATGTTCAGTTACCACTTATGTAGATCACTCAAACTCGGCCAAAGACCACTAAAATGCTCAATCAAGCCCAACCTTGAAAAAAAAGAGACATTGTGTGCATCCTCCACCTCAATCCCTAGATCCATTGATATGGCACTGATGGATGGTAGCAATGAAGGACCGAGAAACCCTTCATCTTGGCATTGAAACCCATGTGCCTTTTAGACTTATGAGGGCCACTCCCTTGGAGATCACCCAAATCCATAAACCCCAAAGACACACTGCCCATGTAGTCGGTCGTATTGGGCCACATATTCTAGGCGATGCTTGAAGTCAAACCGTCTCTTCCCCCGCTCAAACCTACTCCATGCCACCTCCCAACCTTCGTTGCGGTTTTCCCTGTTGTCTTCAGATGAAAATGAGACCATTTGCGCTCTCCATTCATGCACCTGAACTTCCCCCCCATCACATGAGCTCTGTTGTAGGTACCCTGCACAGGCTTGAGGCGTTGAAAAGACGCTAGAGTTGTGGCACATCCACAGTGGCTTCATCCTCCTGTCAACAATGGTGGATGACTTGTTGCTAGGAGTTTGCTATATTTAATATGTTACTCTCAAAATTTCATTATAGGGTTTATAGTTAAACAAATTTTGATTTTAGTGACATTTATACTTTTGAAGGCCATTGGAATACTATTTGTGGGATAAGAGTCCTATGGAATACATGTGTGAAACAAAATGAAAATCTATTCAATGTAGACTGTTTGAATAGAAGTATCATCGGGGGTGCTGTCAGCTTTTCTAATAGGTTAGAGTATGCCATCATTTTCATTTATTTGATAATTCTAATAGTTGTAGTCTCTTTAGAGATTTTTTAATAAACTCTGCGACTTACAAATGTTTATGGAGGTCCTGTAATCTTTAATAGAAATTTATTTTTTGTAGATGTCCTTTTGTTCCTTTGTGGGAACCAAATACCATGCACACCCATACTTTTTTCAGCACTAGATAGGTTTGCGCACAAGTATTTTCTTGGTATGAAAAGGGTAAGGAAGTTTCAAGATGTTGCACATGCTAATTTCCATTTCTGATTGCTTTTTTGAATTCATGATCGTTGTTGGAATCTATTGCTTCCTTCTTATTCTCAACTCTTGTTTTAAGGTTTCTACATTTTGAAATGATTATATGGCTGCTTTTGACATTTTGAAATTATTATATGGTTGGTCTCTTTATGAAGGTAATTGGCAAATTATATGTACTTTCCCTCATTGTTAGCTTTATAATGAATATTGGAGGGTTCAAATTAATCATTAATGGTGGATTGATGGATTCAAGTCTAGGAATTTCTGGTGAGCATACTCCTGTCTATACTAATTAGAGGATACCTTTTTCTCTTGTTCCAATATTTTCAGGTATTGGAAGAGACTGGATTTGATATATCTAAGCTTTTGAATGTTGATCACAATATTGAAGTTACTGTAGGGCAACAAAGAGTGCGTCTGTACATCATTGGTGGAGTGAAGGAAGATACTGTTTTTGCACCACAAACTAAGAAGGAAATCAGTGTATGTTAGATTTCCTTTCCAAGAACCTTCAAAATTTTTTCATCTCAAATAATTTATAAGTTCAGATCGACATTTTTTTCCTCATTCTGTAAAGTTTTGATAGCTAATGTTATGGTATTCTATAGAAAGGTTTGTTCTTTACTCTGGCTTTGCAGATAGGAGAAGAAAATAACCAGTCTTGTTGTCTTAAAATAGTTATGTAGTTGACACTGATATTGTTGGTACTAGGTCCAATCTTTTTGGATCTCATTTTGGGCCCTCTATTGGAATTCA